>JAMPIV010015474.1:137500-505000 GCA_024509875.1 Oreohelix idahoensis
CAGACAAACAGTAAACCTAGATTCGGACTTTCAATATTCCTGCAAAACCTTAAGCGAGAACAATCTGTTTCCAGCTATAATGGACATAAAATGATATAAATCTAGATTCCTCCGCTTGTTCAATACACGGGAACAAAACAGGAACCGATCACTCAAAGAATAAAATACACATTTACCATACTGAGTTATTCCCCTTCTTAAAAGTTGAAAGTTCATAAATAAATATCCTTTTATCAGACAGATAGTTACATTTTCATTTGTAATCGTATCAACTGTAATCTGTGCGACATATAGAAAATATGTACGCAACAGACTACCGCAACCCCCGGGGGAAAAAAAATGAAATTTTTTTTTTCTCTCTCTCTGAGAGCCACATAAAATAGGCCTCCCAACGCACATATGATGCGCAGATGAGAAGTATCAAGAATTTATAAAGCCAGATTAAGGCAAAGTCGCATTATAGGTCGACTGGTGAGAATATATATCTCAACATCTCAGAGAAAGTATTTCTCTAAGTGTAAACATTTCCAGGGAGTTGCCACCAATGCTTACTACCATATTGGTAATGACACAATGCATACAATAATTTCAATGACGATTTCATATTAGGTATCCTAAGTTCACGATTGGCAAAAGAAACATCATCAAAGAATTAACGGTGAATCAAAATAAGTGATTTATACAATCACCATATCATACAAAGGACAGACATAAGTCTGGAAGTGTATCAGGAAATCTTGGACTCATGTTGAGATCTACCGTCATAACGAGATCTATCAAAATTATGATCTCTGTTGAGACCATTGCTCTTGTTTACACTCCATTTCCCATAGTTATGAAAAGTTGTGTTATTACCCTTATGATCAGTAGGATTTTGTTGTCCACAAAAATAATTATCATAAGGTTGGCAACCTCTATTGAAGTTCCTATAGTTAGTGGAATTATAATGTTGAGCAACATCAAATTGCTTCCAGTTCTTTGAAAAAGAACCATTACGTGAAAAATGAAAATTAACACGTGATGAACGCCCTTGGCGCTGTTCATAATTATGATTATCTTTTCTAGCACAATTGTTGTTATTTTTGGCTGTGGCAATGTGCTTAACAGAAGGATCGTACTGCTTGGGCTGAGTACGATGTATACTAGTAGTTTTGTTCTCTTTTACCACTCTATCAGAACTTCGAAAAGTTGATGCACGGTTTTCATGAGGAATCTTGTCATGACCTTTATCCAAGTCCTCACCGTGATCCAAAAGACTGACACTTGATTTACTTTTGTTGGCCTCACGCCAACTCCCATTAGAGGCAGTATCGTTATTTCGTGGGAAACCATATTTTCCACGAAAGGATTTGCTTGCATTGAGTGCATGGGGCTGACTCTTTGCATTAGCAACATGTTGAACATCATGTTTATGTTTAAATCTATCCACCTTGGTAGTGGATAACATTCTATTGTTCAACACAATATCCAATAACCCATCAATTCTGTTGCGAAGTTTTGCAATTTCTACCTCTGAGATAGCTTTTTGCTTAGCAAGGGCTTTATGCATTTTCTCGTTGGTTCTAACTTCCCAGTTATAATCTAACTTTGTAACATGTAACTGAGATACTAGAGTTTTCTCTCTAGCAATACTATCTTTAAGATCGTTACTCAACTTTTCCTTCTGAGATGTGGTTTCTAAAACCTTAGCTTTCTCTTGAACGAGTTCAAGTTTCAGTGCTTCTATAGCACTATGATGACTAAGTTCATCAATCTTTTCAGAAACAACCATATCCTTCTCATTCACTACCTTTATTTCTTTCTGTTCCATAGACGACATCTTCTCCTCATGCAAGTTCATATTTGCTTTCCTTTCTTCAGCTTCTAATTCCTGTTTCTTCATTTCCACTAACTCTGACTTCAACTTCTCATTCTCTAATTTCAAATTTCGAATCAGAGTTTCAAATGTATCATTATTTTTCATCAACTCAACCTTTGATTTCTCATTGTCCATTTTGACCTGTTCTAGCTCACTAACAAGAGCTTGTTCTTTATCAAGAAGATTGTTCTTCATTGAACTCATCTCATCTTGCAGCTCCTTTTTCTCCATAAGTAATTTTCCAATATTGTTTTGTTTTTCCTCAGTCACTTTCTCCTGTTGACACAGAACCTTTCTGAGTTCTTGATTACCCCAATCAAGCTCTGCTACTCTTTTATCCAGAACTTTCATGTTCTGCTCCATCGTGATTTGCTTAGTAATCTTTTCTTTCAAAAGAGTTACCTCAGATTCCAGGCTCTGAATTTGAGCCACATGTGTATTGCAATCATCGTTACTCTCTTCTCCAATATCTATGTTCATTAATGAGGTCACCTCATTATTAACCAACTCATTTCTCTCTCTGTCAAGTTTATTTTGTATTAATTGTCTTAATGAGGTAACTTCATCTTCTAACTCTTTTTTCTGTCTAAGAGAGAATTCACCAAATTTCCTATTATCCGCTATCAATTCCGTCACTTTACTCTTCAATGTAGCATTTTCATCATTCATTTCTGATAACTTATCAGTAAGAGCTTTCTTATCACTTTGAAGCTCATTTATAGTTTTTTTCAAAGTAACAATATTACTGCCTTGAGTCGTAAGTTCAGCTTCCTTGTAAAAAACAGTAGATATAAACTTAGAAAGTCTCACTGCTTTCTCTGTTGAATAGCCGTTTTTATAATAACACTTAGCATATTCTTCAAGACCATCACTCGCTTGAAGTAGGAATTGTTCTGTGGCATAATTCTCACAGTCTTCACCAAATAAACGTAATTTTTTTCTTCCTTCCTGAAGAAAATAATGTACACCATCCATCATTTTTGACATTATGTCTGATAATGATACTACTCACTTGAAACAATAATAATAAAATATATATTTCAAGGTAATATAGCAAAAAGTTCTTAATCACTGGATTAATCAGCACACTATCACAATGTCTGTGTGAGACAAGCCTTATCAAGGTCTTGTATATTTCTTTGCAAAATAACAATTATAAATTGCTGCAACACTCTATAACATAAGTGCAATGCACAAGAAATAGTGTCTTATCTAATCAACTGTGTACCTTTAGTAACAGCCATTAATCATCAGTTGATTCTTTCACATAAATCCATATGATCAACTATATTTTAAATAGTGTATGTCGATCAAGAACATAAAAACAATTATACAAGACAACATGAAAACATTTGCGAAATCAAATAAATCAAATGGAAAAAACAATAAAAAATAAACCGCAAGAGGATAACAAATACAAATAACGCCACAGTATATAAATATAAATGTGAATAGAACTGTAATCTGTGCGACATATAGAAAATATGTACGCAACAATATATATATATATATATATATATATATATATATATATATATATATATATATATATATATATATATATATATATATATATATATATATATATATATATATATATATATATATATATCTCTATCCACTCACATGCACGCACATTCAAGTGACGACCGTTAGACACACAGACGTGGGAAAACTAACAATGATTACATGGATATTCTAGAACGAGCTGATCAACACGCTGATTAAGTTTAAGGGCAGTTTAATTATCAATATAAACTTCCACCACAACACACAATATTACATCAAAGCATATACAAATAGTCATTAAAAAATCAAGGAATTGCTACAAGAAATGATAGACCCACAGTTATGATCTTCCCTCGATGTTTAGCCCACAGTCCCGTTAGGAGAAAGATGATAGCCCAAAGAGTCACAGATACATATGATTTGGGTCTAATATTTTCCCCTTTTGAAGGTATGAACTGACTTTGATAGCAGTATCTATTCTAAGGAAAATATATATTTTAGCAACAAATCATGCATAATGAAAATTACAAAGTGAGTGAATCAAACGAAGAACATCCTTCAGTCTACTTTCACTCGGTTCTTTCATCAGGGCCCTGACTCACACAACCTTACCTACAATCGTTCTGTTGTTCGCCATCTGGCGCAAGCCTTAGTGTACACTTCGCTTAATCTGTCTATCTGTGAATGAAGTGGATACCCAGCTCTGCAGATATTGGATTCATTCACCGTGTCAGGGGAGCGTCCACTTCAGGCGATCGTTCTTTCGTTACAGATTTAAGTTAATGTCACTATTTCACGAGGTAAGAGTTTGGGTTTCAGCGGGCACACAGTGTCAGAACACGAGGTTTCCCTTAATTAGGACGATGACCGGTGGACAACTTCTCTCAACAGATAATCTTGGGTCACCACACACTTGGTCAAATAATGTCGGAAAAGTTAATGTTTTTGTTCTGTAATTATTCTCGCCACAAGGCAGCATGTACATTAGAGTTTGTGAAGAAATGTGATCTGGCTCAAAGGCCCAATATAAGCATTTATTCTTTAAAAAAATACGTTAATGGGATTGGTATTCTGTCTATCTCTGAAGGCACACGCCCTGTCAGACAGGTGTTACTTGAAAAACCCACGAGGTTAAAGATATAAAATGTTTATGTTTCTCACAGGTTTGTCTCTGTACCAAACGCCGGCAAAGTTTGGGTTACCCCAGTATTCACTGAATAAAGAAAAAACACGTATGAAATATTTTACATATTATGTACTCAATATAACTTACGTTTTGAACTGCAAGCGTAGAGCTTGACTTGACGTTTAAACTTTCCCGTGAAATAAGTTATATATAAAAATCAATCATCATGAATTAGAAATACCTACGTATTCCGTCAACACTCATGAGGCATCTAGCATTTATAAGTTAGTTTAGAAAAATTTATTCTCATCTGATTATTTAGCAGTTAAATTAAATTCATTATAGCTACATGATTTTACGCTAGAAATTATAATTTATTCTGTTTTCCACTGTAACTCATCAGCTAGAGAACATAATAGACTTATAAATTAATCAATCTGCACAAAAGAAACTAGTAGGATAAAATAGGCGATTTAACACTTAATCACTCGCAAAATCTAGATATATTAAATATAATATTTACCTCAACACAGAACTACGGTATCACAACGAAACTAAGAGATTTAACTTATAAGTTTAAGTATCTAGAACGAAGTGGCCACGTCTACTGCAAATGGAGAAGGAGTGAAATCAAGTTTAAAACTCTGATTAATATCTTAAAATCAGACAAAAGATCCCACGTTATTTCGCGAAATCCGAAGTAACCTCCCCTTTCCGTCTTAAACACCTTACATTTAACACTTCCCATTACTAGACGTTTTGCCCATAACTGCCAAACGTGCGTTCACACCTTACGCCAAAACTTGCCGTGGAGCGTGAGTGTCATCTGAGAAATGCTAGACACTCTGTCTGCTCTGAGCGAGCATGTCTGGCGCGATTCACACCTCACCGAGCAACTCAGCCAAGGAAACTCGCGTGACAGGTGCAAATGTAGACAATTTGTCTGCTCTCCTGTCTGAGTATGAAACATAATCACACATCTAAAATCATCTCGTGCAAGGGACTGACACGTTAGGTAATCTACTGCGTTTCTAAATGAGAAAACGAAACCGGCAAAGTGAGAATGGGAAAGAAAATATTTTTCGCAAACGAACGAATGCGAAAAATGCAGGAAAAGGATAGAGAGTGATAATAAAATAGAGGACACGGGTGGAAGAAGGAAAGAATATTTAGACAATTTATTGATCATAAATCTCTGTGACACTGATATTTTCCGTTAATAACATCATGATCTTACCAGCATAATCTTTATTATTTCAGAAAAATATGGAATTAGCCTGATTGTACATTTTTCAAGTTATTTTGTTTTCTCCGTTCTTCAATGCTCAACTTTCATGGCTCTGTGTTTTCTGCGTATGACTTCTTCTTCTTCTTCCTCGTTCGCCCTGAAAAGGACGGTATTTGCGTTGTGTCTGTTTACGCCTAAGCTGTGATATCTGCACCTTTCAGTCGACACATCCGACTTCAGCACGGCATTTTTTAGTGACCGGGTTTGCCTTCCCATTGCGATCCGCACTCGCTCAGCCAGACTGCACTGCTGCAGACTGTTTCCAGGACCACCACGTGGAGGTGGAGTGCGGTCTTGACCAGCTCTGGTTCGCTGGTCCTGATGCAAGCAGTACAGCTATGGGTCGTGACTGCATTCACTATTGCTGCATCTTGGGGTCCCTTTCTGCGTATGACAAAACGGTTGAACTGTTGGGTGATTGTCGGGGGTGGGGGAGAGGGGGAATTACTTACTGTTAACTTTTGAAGCACCTGAAACTGAGGTAACTGTATCCATTATTCTGGCCAATAAGAACCCGATAATTACGTTATATTGTATCTTGGAAGCTAATCGTGACCCAAAACGATCTTTCCAGGCAAACCTGAGCTAAGTATTTCGAAACTAGTTTACAGTTTTTTTTTGTTTTTTTTTATGACGTACGCTTTAAGTTTGCTGTTTAATTGTTAATCGGATTGCTTATAGTTTAAAAAAAAAGATTACTATGGAATGAAAATAATTAGAATCATACCAAGTCCTTTGCTGATATTAATGATGAGGAAGATGCAAGGAAAAACGATTTTTAAGGGGACAGGGTTATGACTAAAAGGGGGGAAATCGGGCAGATTTCATATTCTCACACAGAAGTTAGAAGCTAGGATGATTTTGCAGACATAGACAATGTCATACCTCGTCTGTATTTGAAGTGTAGTATACAATTCCGCGAAGAAAGACAACAGAGCCATTTAAAAGTATTTTGATTTTTCTACGCTGTTCAGTACCAGCGACTCAAGTAATATAATAGATGCATTTTTTTTAAAGCCGCAGTATCATTACCTCTGCTGTGAAAAAGTGTTTTTGCTGTGAGGTACTACAAAACATTTGATGTTGGGCAGTGAATGGAGAATGCCACCTCTGGAGGTGGCCACCTTGCTGGGAGCCTGTGACAAAGCATGTCGTTTGCTCTTACAGCGGTGGTTTATTTAACACTCTGTTTTATATGTGATAAATTTGCTACTCCCACGGCATAATCTTCCTTAGTTACCTCCCACGACATGCTTGCTGTAGTCTTACCCATGATGCCTCAGAATCGAGCCCCTGAATCTGCGCAACGCAAATTAAAGCTGAGTGAAAAGAAATGTCGAAAAACTTCATTAACATATTTCTTGGTAAAAGAACATAAATATGCGAAACCTGTTTCTCTTCGCTGAAGAACCTCTAGACTAGCAGTAGGCAACCCAGTAACTGTGGATATCTACTTTTTTTTTTTTTTTAAATACTTAGCTCTCTTAAGAACTCATCATCATCATCATGTAGCATGTCCTTTGCAGAACGTCGCTCTCATCACAGCCCGCCTGAAAGACTCTCGATCTCTAGCCAGCCCTCCTGCCTCCTCCAATGTCACGTTCAAGGTGTCTTCAATGTCCTGTGTCCACCGTCGTCTTGGTCGGCCCCTGCATCGCCTTCCAGGTACCATACCCTCCATCACTGCTCTCTCTCTCTAAGCCACCATGGCGTTTAATGTGGCCAAAATATTTCAGTTTCCGGGACATGATATTGTTTATGAGCCAGTTTTCCTCGATGTTCAGGTCGTGTAGGATGTCTATATTTTTCTTCTTCTTGGTCCACGATATTCTGATAATTTTTCTGTAACACTTTGCTTCGAAAGATTCGATTTTTTTCTTTAATGTTTGAGTAATGGTCCATATGTTGCTACCGGAAAGATGCACTTTCTCAGAAGTTTTACTTTTATTTATTTGCTGGTGTTATGCCATAGGTTCTTCATTTTATTTAACCTCTGCATTGCTATGGCCAGTCTCCTGACCTCTTTTGAGCAGTCTCCATTGTTGTTAATTATGGAGCCAAGATATTCAAAATTTGTGACATTTTCAATTTCCTCATCATTGATGGTAATGTTTGGTTGGCATCTTGTTTTGTCTGTGGACATAATCTTTGTTTTTTTTTTTTTTTGGTTCAGAAAAAGGTTCTGATCCTCACTGTGTCTTTTGACAGACAGGATTAACTGTTCTAGTCCCCTGGCACTCTAAAGAATTACCTTGATAAAATCATGTCTATTTTTTGTTTTCAGGTTTCAGAGTATTTGGAAAAATGCAATCTGAATGTAACTTTTATCTCTTCCTGCAGTTCCATAGACGGAGCGATGAAAAATCCAAATTAAATTATATTTTACCGATTGTTACCTTCACTTCCTTAAACAGATCGCGTTTCTGTTATGTGCATTTCACGCACAGTGTGAATTTTGGTTACCTAACTCGTGGATTTTCGCTGCGAGCACCGAAGAACTACCTTTTATACTGGGCAGTGTTGCCACCATGAATTTTGAAAAAAAAAACACCTAAATGGTACCTTAACAAACACCTAGATACGCCTAGATTTTGGGCGACTTGGGCTGTTAGTTTTTTTTTTTTTTTTTTTGGTGGGGGGGAGGAGGGGGGGGGGGGGGCTATTTTTGGGCTACTTTAGGAGAACAACCGAAAGTTGATCTAAGTGGCGCTCCAACTAATGAAGGAAAATGACACCTAGATGGGACAAAATTTTAAAAAAACTCTAAATCTTGGTGAATCCACCTAGGAGTGGCAACGCTGTGTTTTTTTTATTTGTGGGTTTTACTTTCTTGTGGCGAGGCGCGTTCTTTTCAACCTAATTGGTTATATCAGAGCGCAATTTGCCAGTCAAAAATAAGTGAACTTTGTTCACTGAAGCGATGTGTTGATAAACTCTAAGCCCTGAAAAGGACTGCTAACTTCTATCAGCTAGCAAGAAGAAGTCCAGAAAAGGACGGCTAGCCCGGTCAGCGTTGATAGATACTAAGTCCTGAAAAGGTCTAACATTATCCAAAGCCAGTGGGAGAGGGCTAGTCCAAAATTGTCCTGGGTTTTAAAAAAAAACATTGTCCCCAATCAGTCAGCTTAAAGATGTACATAATTCACCCCTCTGTGACCAAATGGTAGAACGCGATCGACCTCTTGCCGACCCCAGCTCTAGAAAACCTGGGAAGACCTCAGTAATCGTGGGATGGGTGAATTTGACGTCTTTGCAAAATAATGACAAACACATTGGCCGATATATAAGTATTCAATCATTTAGAATGAACACAAACGTTTCTTTTATACGGGTGATGAAATATGGATTTTTGCGTGTTGACATTTCTTCCTTTGCACAGCTTCACCTTCACATCGAATACAATATAAGTTTAATAAAAAATAGACACACATTATTTGAATATGACGTAAAATAAATATAAGATATAAAATCGAAGAGAAAAAGGAGGTCGTAAAACATACACTCAAAACTCTAGACAGCATTTAATGTTTGTAAGCACGGAACAGTTTGAGGCAATAGTCGATAGCCAGTATGAACATTACAATCACTAAGATATAACACAATCAATGACGAGATCGTTATCATAGACTCAGTCTCTTGGGGGAAAAAAAGGGGGGGGGTGTGATCATGGTGACTAAGAGGTTCGGCAGCCGCCTCTAATTCAAAAGGTACCGGGTTCGCTCCCAGTACATGGAATATAATTGCTCGCAATTTTTTTCAGAAATCATGTCATACTCCCCCCTTATCACATGGGTAGTGAGATCGGATGGCTAGCCTTCTCGGCCAAGGGCGAAAAAAATAGGAGATCCAGTGTGCAAGTTGCATACGTTAAAAACCCCTTGCATTTGGAAAACGTAAAGTCAGCTACACTAGCGAACTTTAAATATTAGGAAACCTATCCACCACACAAAATATTTATAGAACGTGTGATTCCTATATACACACACTGGGACCCTCACCGGTGCACTGTTCTGCGATCCTCCTTGTGTGATCTGAGAGGGTAGATCATATTACTGATGGAGTTGTCCGTGTGCACTGATGGAGTTGTCCGTGTGCAATGAAGATGGTCCTTAAAACCAGAGCAAACCAGACTCACTCTACCTTGTGGCTTGAGGAGCATAATAGTTGTAAGGTTGAAATGAGCCTGTCCAGACCACTGAAATCGTCAGACCTGCCTAACCGCAGCAAAACTGGAACATAAGAACACTGTATCGAGCCTTCATTTCAGTCCATTTGAAGCTCTCACCTCGTGTTGTTTCCCCAGGGGGTCTCTGAGACGACACAGAAAGAATATGTCAAATGCTCCCTAAGGCATGCCGTAAGAGACAACTAATATGAGGTTGTGCGTGAGGCTAGCAACATTATCAGGGAGATGCTAGCAACATCATCTGGGCAAGGCTAGCAACATTATCAGGGAGATGCTAGCAACTTCATCTGGGCAAGGCTAGCAACATTATCAGGTAGATGCTAGCAACATCATGTGGGCAAGGCTAGCTACCTTATCACGCAAAACAAAATTGCTATTAAAAAAAAAACCCACTGTGTTTGACGCAGCCTCTTGCAAGTGGACCAGATGTGGTGGTCGCGACATGCCCCATGTGGAGTGAAAAGGGAAGTAATATCTTGTCCTTTAATTGTTATCACACCTCTGCCATTAATACAGTTTATTAACAAGCCATAACTATATCCCGTTTAAAGCTTTAGCCTATGCTGTGTGAAATAAACTAATGACGCACACATGACACTAAGCATAATGTTTACAACTCCAAAACCTGTTTGAGCTTCTCATAATTGATGGTTTTCATGGTTTTAAGTCTATGACTTTTTTCTATTCATTGTTCGTCTTGTTCCATGTGTGCTCATTGACAAGTGTGTATGTGTTTTGTCCTATTTTCAAACAGAAATTCAAACAGTTTTGTCTCTTTACTTTGCTGTATAATATAAGGATGCTAATGGCAGTGTTGTAAGTTCGGAAGTATGTTACTAAACCTGTGTGTTTCGGTTGATATTTAAAATTCTGTCATTTGAATTAATCTGAGACAGCTGCATATTTCTGAATAGTGTAGATTATCTTAGACAACTGCATATTTCTGGATAATGTAGATTATCTTCGACAGCTGCATATTTCTGAATAGTGTAGATTGTCTTAGACAGCTGCATATTTCCGAATAGTATAGTGCTTCATATAGACATTTATGCATGTATAATAGTATGGAAACAAGAGGTCAAAATGCCAGTGCAGTGACTTACCAATTGTCATCCAAATAGTAGCGTGGAAACTAAACGGCAGCTGATAAATAGTATATCTTACTGAATCTTTGCTATCGATGTCAAACATGGTTCCTAACCAAAGCACAAGAGAGAAAAATCACATCCTAGGAGATGAGATGCTTGAGAAAAGTCATTAGTATTACCAGGAGAGACAGAATGAGGAATAATGACATCAGAACAATTGTTGGAACTACTTCCTGTTTTACAGAGAGAGAACACTAAGTGGTTTGGCCTTCTCATGAGAATGGACCCCAATAAATTACAACTAAAGGGCCTACAACAGTAGAAGATCAGGTTTCAGAGCACATGGGTAGACCAAGAATCATATGGATAGACAACATCACAGAAATCCTACAACGCAGGCTCACAGCAACTAATGTGACACATTTGGCTGAAGAATGCAAACTTCATTTTCACACTGAGCTTCTTGGCAACAGTGGATCGAATAGAAAAGTAGGTGGAATTATTGTTAACCACTAATTGATCTTATAACTTGAGCACAAGTTTGGGTCTTTGGCTCTTGTAACACAAGTTTATCCATATGAAAACACTAGAAGTATATTTTACTGCCTGCTGTGAAAAATATTGTCCCATGCAGTTTCCAGAGGGCTCTTATTAAACAAAGAAAGAATAAACTGCTGCTCCCTTAGGCATATCATGCAAGGTAACTAATATGATGTTGTGCAACCTCATCATATAAAACAAAATGCTCCAGAAACCACAGCTGCCAGAGCATTTGATTGCCTTGTCCTGGCCAACTGCAGTGGTGGCTCCATGCTCCTTAAGGAGCAAAAAGGAAAAAGATGATGATGATGCAAATGATGATAAGTTATACAACACATTTCGCACATGACTTGTTTGTGATGAAGCAGCTGTGTTCCATGCAGACTGTGGGACCATACAGGTAAACTTATCAAGGAATACTAATGAACAGAAAATAGATGTGTTCTTACTTGTCACCATCATTACACCCACACACATATATTTATACAAGCACATATGATTACATGTTGCCCAGTCCTGCATATCTGTGATTCTCTCCATGTAGTCCTCACCTGTAGAATTTGTTTTCTATACTTTCATAAAGATGAAGAGGCAAAGAAGGGAGGTAAGTCATGAGGGTCACGTTTGTGGGTATTTTGCAAATGTTCTACATGACTCAGGCTTTGGTTATCCTATGAGTACCTGAGAAATAAGAAATCTTATCTTCTTCAAGTGACTACGCTAGAAAGTTGAGCACATATGTATTTGGTTCAACATTATTGAGTTCAGTTTGTCATCAAAGATCCAAGTGGGTCTTTAGCAAATCCAATCAATCTTGTTTTACAACTGCCCATGACATTCGTGATTTTAAGTTTTACCAACTTACAGCTTACAAGATATGAACATTCATCACTCACATGGATACCTGAACACCAGGAAATAGCTCTTTTTTTATTACAAGTAGTAGACAAGGACAATTTATAAAGGATATCACATCTGAAATCAGAAGTAAAAAATTCATGGTAAATCAAAAATATGATGGGATTCTACTTTATGCAACACTAGTAAAAGAAATACATATGGCTTTTTAAAACGTTTGCTGATCTATAAGATTTTTGTCCAGGCATTTATTAATCTTCCAATGTGCTGATGTTGTTTTCTGCAATGTGCATAACAAGTAACTCTGAAAATTTGGGCCTTGAAGCCTTCTTAAAAATTATCACAGGGCTAAGTTTTGACAGGCCTTGAAACATATCTCTCACTAAGGGAAGTCTATGTCTAACTTGACTGAGAGATTCTTCTTGCATATAGACAAACATCTTGCTATGACATTTTCTATTTCTTGATACACCTGAACGTTCTTGTTCTGCTGTAGGAACTTATCACATTCTGTTCTCGTCTCAATTCACTATGGCAACACCATTGAGGTATTTCTGACAATAAAAATCTGAAATGCGATGGTAGTGTGGAAAGTGCATGTTGCATGCACAAAGCCAGTGAATGGCAGATGCATTTGAGTTGCACACAGTGAGGAGACACATCTTTCAATCTGGACCACACTGAGTTATTAACAACCAACCATGGTTTGCGCACCACCTGGTGCAATTTGTAAGACTCTGGTCGCTTTTGGGGGTTATCCTGCCACAAACACATACCTCCCATTCACAACCAAAAATAACAAATGCTAATAACATACCTGTCAACCTGTACAAATTTTTTATACTATGTACGTATTTTTGATACTTTTAGCAGTGTACGGCCGTACAGACTCGTTGTACAGATTTTCCCCCCTCTAAAAATCCTAAAAGAAATTTCCATCCCAAGTTTTAAAAATTTTAAATCAGAAAATATTTTCTAGCCCAGGTTTTTTTGAACCAATTTTTTAAAATTTTTAATTCTGGGAATCTCGGCATCTGATTTTAAAATGAGTTCGCTCCCAGCAACCAATCAAATCCTTTTATACCCAACAATTCAGCAAAAACTTTGAATTCGGCCTCAAACACTTCAGTTTTCAGCGTGACATGAAGTATTTTTAAAGTTAACTGTTATCAGTCACGCTTGCCAAGACACTTCGACGCCATTTTGTTTAAAAAAGCTAAGTACTTATAACTTGGTTAAATATTGCTGTAGTTTTGCTTTGTTGCAATTTAATCGCTGTCTTAATCTTTCCAGTTATAACTTGCCCTTCAGTATATTTCCCATAAATTAATATAATATTCTGTGTAGGCCCTACATTACTAGAAAAAAAAAAGTTTCTTTGCGTTGAGTAAGCCTACTTTATTCCAATGGTCGAGATTCACTGCTTTATTTTTTAATAAAGTGGCGATCTATTATCACTGGTCTAGGCTACCAACTTTTAAATAATAATTTTGTAAATTTTTGGTAGTACGTTTTTTCTTCCTAGATTTGATATTCTGTTCATAATTTGGTTAATTTTTTTATTTTATGCTGTTAGCTGTTTGCTTTGCTTCGTTGTATTTTATTTTTGTTGTTCTCTTAATTTTTCCAGTTATATTTTGACCATTTAAATATTTCCAATAAATTAATATCATAAAATTTTGTGAAGGCCCTACAAAAGTAGAAAAAAAGTGCATTTGCATTGAGTAGGCCTACCTACTTTATTCCAGCGGTTGAGATTCGCTGCTTTATTTTTTAATAAAGTGGCAATCTATTATCACTGATCTATGCTACCAACTCTTAAATAATTTTGTAAATTTTTGGTGCTACGTTTTTCTTCCTAGATGTGATATTCTGTTCATAATTTGGATAATTTTTTTTTATTTTTTTTGCTGTTAACCTTTTGCTTTGCTTCATTGTATGTTTTTTTTTTTTTTTTTGTCGTTCTCTTAATCTTTCCAGATATATTTTGATCATTTAAATATTTCCAATAAATTAATGTCATAATATTCTGTGTTGGCCCTACATAACTAGAAAAAAAGTTTGTTTGCGTAAACTTCGCTGCTTTATTTTTCAATTTTAAAAAATCCACACAGACTGCATGAGGTCCATGAATGCAGACACACTCATCTTTTTTACAGTGTAAGATTAACATTGATACATGCTGTGCAGACTTTAAGCCCATAAATGCAATTCTGCAAAGTGCTAAAAGTGCATGTGTTGATTATAATACAAAACACTGTGCATCGAAAGAATAGTACCTCATGATCACTAAGTTCTTTATATGTAAAGAACAGCATGAGACTATTAGCATGTTTTATATCACACTAATTCAAATGCTAATAGATTTGTATGTGTCAATTCTCGTTTTAAAACTTAATTGTGTATAATTTATTAATATACTTTTTGCGTAAGGATTTTTGGGTGTTTGTAAGGATTTTTTTGGTTCGGCATACAGGTTTTTGTCTCAGGAGGTTGACAGGAATGATTTAATAATCAGTAGGTCATATTGTTAAAAAGGATTGAAGCGGTAGCCTATATGTCTATATGACCATAGATAATCAGTTGCAATTTATATAAGCTTCAATCATTATGTTTTGTATTTCTTTGATATAATTAAATACACGCATACTGCTTTGATTCCAAGCAATTTTAGCATGTTAAAAAACAAAAATGTCAGAAAGCGTAAAATAAAATTTTTGATGCCTACCAATATTTTAAAAAAGCTGAAAATGTCAAAGAGCCAGACAAATTTTTCTCGATGCCAACAATGTTTTAAATAAGTAAAAAAACAAACACCAAAAAAGCCAAAATAATTTTTGACACCAATCAATTTTTAAAAGAGCCAGATTTGTGGAATTTGTCACTAAAAATGCCAAATTAGCAACCCTGCCTTGTGACTGTGCTTACAGTGCTCAGGATTTCCAGTCTTATGTATCCCTCCTAAACAAATTTCATAGTTTAGTTCTGCCATTTCCTCATTACTAAATTCCGCCGGTTCCTTTGTTTACTCAAGTCTTCAGAATTCCATTCTTGTGAGATAGCTATAGTCTGCCTTGTCAGGTAGGATGTTGGAGTCATGCAGTGTTTATTTTCTTAATCATCTTTAGCAATCTTTTCTTTTAACAGCCTGCCATTTCACATGTTGTTGGATATATCATTCAAATTTCCAGTACATACTAAGTTGTTTCACTCTAAGTTCACATGAATTTTTAGAGGAATTTTTAAATTGTAAAAATGTCACGAAAATCTGTCTTTTACTCAGAGGTTGTCAAAGTTTGTGCCATTTTGAACATTACTGTTGGATTGAATAAGCAAAATAAGATGAAAGCCAAGATGGTGATCCATTGATAGTGTTTCCCAAAGTGTGATATTCTCACCTTCTGGGGTATGTGAAAGGGTTTCAAGCGGTGCAAAATAGAATTTCCTGTTTTACTGTATAATACTTTTTTTTTTTAACCTGCAGAAAACAATTAATTAAAATTTAATATATAGGAGTGCTGTGCCTATAAGACTAAACTCTCATAAGGGGATATGTGATTATAGTAAGTTTGGGAAATACTGCATTAGTAGAATGGTGAGCTGTATTGCTACATACAAACACTTATGAAGAGGGTTATATATAGTTTAATATCTTTATAATGCATTCCCTGCTGTTCAGTACCCATATCAACCAATGCTTGGTATTCTTCATCAAATACATGAAGTTATGGAAGTGTCAGAAGAATCACTGTATTGGTCTCTGCTTTTGGTACAAAACTGCCTCAAAGGTCATACAGAGGCAGCACTGTCTGTTTATGAGTTAATATCTTTGTGACGGTGCCTAATATTGTTACTTCCCTTGAGTTAAAAGGGATATAACCACGACATTTTCTTTACTTGGAATACTTCTGTGCACGACTGGTTATACACCAGAGTTGTTACTTCCAGAAGTGAGGAAAAACCCAGGTAGTAAGGAGTACTCGTAAATGCTTATAGTGGGTAGTACCATGATTGAAGGTTTGATTATCTACAGCAATTCTAACAGTCAAGGAAAATTCTAAAAGCAGAATATTAGAATAGTCCAAGTAACAGTTTGTCAACAATATATTCCTCCAGACCTAAGAGTCTTTTTATATTTGGACATGCTCCCTAATATAACCATGTGTAAGTCTGCTTTCGAACTCCGCCTGTGCCGGTCCCAAGCCCGGATGAAAAAGGAGGAGGGCGGCCTGCATGGAGGCGGTAAGGAGGCAGCCCCTCCACCATGCAAAGGCACAACAGGCCAATCACCTGTTTGTCTTAAACAATGATTACAAGCAATATAAGAGAGAAAACCGGACTGATTCTAAAGGCGACGAACTGGAACGGACTACGACTTATGGAACATGGAACACAAGAAGTATAAATGGGAAAGAAGAGGAGCTGATGGAAGAGATGAGGAAAGCAAAACTAGAAATCCTGGCTATTACCGAAACAAAGAAAAAGGGACAAGGAGTCATGGATCTCGATGGCAACACTCTGCTATACAGTGGTGTACCCACATCTGAAAGAGCTAAAGGGGGCGTGGGTTGCATTGTGGCCAAAAACCAGAAAGATAGTATCAAGGGATGGAACTTTGTCTCGGAGCGCATTATGGTTGTACAACTAAAAGAAGGAGAAACCATAGTCAACCTGGTCATAGTGTATGGGCCAAATGAGGATGAGAGAGCAGAGGTCAAGGAAGAATTCTTCGAGCTGCTTCAAAGGACAGTGGATGACTGCCTAATGAAATTATCATGCTCGGAGATTTCAATGCCAGAGTTGGAAATGACCATGCTGGATGGGGTGGAGTTATCGGAAGATA
This sequence comes from Oreohelix idahoensis, assembly GCA_024509875.1. Lineage (NCBI taxonomy): Eukaryota > Metazoa > Mollusca > Gastropoda > Stylommatophora > Oreohelicidae > Oreohelix > Oreohelix idahoensis. The sequence goes on from JAMPIV010015474.1 coordinate 154,797, forward strand.
TGAAGAAGATACTCTCAATGACAATGGAAAGCGACTCCTCAGATTCTGCAGTGAGCAGAATCTGATCATTACCAACACAAAGTTCCCCCATAAGCGCATACATGCATACACTAGGTGTGAACCAACAAAGAATGAGAAGTCAGTGATCGACTATGCCATTGTTAGGAGGAGCTCATTCAAATATGTCCGGGATGCTAGAGTCTGGAGGGGGCCAGAGATTGGAAGTGATCACTACCTGCTTACAATCAATGCAGTCACAAATTCACTACAAGGTCTGTAGTCCCGCTACAGACCATCGACTGCTTGGGAAAAGATACTCTTTTACCAACTGAGATGCAGAAGGGTAAACGCTCCCTGGCCAAAAGAAAAGCGCTCAAAGACTGCCCACGTCATTGACCCACTTTTGACATAAACCCAGAAATGGGAAGCTGCTGCGCTAAAAACCGACCTGCTTGGCGCATCAAATGTGCAGCAGCATTAATCATCCAGAAGAGCAAGCAGCCTAAACTTGGAGACAAGCTAGAAAGGACCGTGAAATCAAAAAACCTTCACATGAAGAACATTCCCTGCCCACATCCAAGATCTTCCAGGCCCGCATTGCTACAAGTCACCTTCGGTTTGATTCCCATAGACACTAACACAACTTATTCTTAAATAATTGGCAATGAACAGAGTGGTCTTCATCACCACCGTGATGGGACGAACAAATTAAATCAAAAGAACAAACTGAAAGAGTTGCTCAGTTTTATTCCCTAGGAACTGCCCAGCACCATGCAAGAAACCAAGTAAACGAATGGAAGAAATGAGCATTAAGACCTACAAGCTGAAAGAGCCAGAAATTAAGACCAGATATCAGGGGCTTATTGCTACAGCGGTGAGAAACACAGAAGAACAACCTGATGACTTGGAAACCCTGTGGCTTAAATTCAAGGACATCATAAAGACAGCTGCTGCAGAAGCATGTGGTGAAGTCCGACTTGGGAACAAGAGAAAGAGGACACCTTGGGGGACAGAAGAAGTCAAAGAGAAAATAAGAGAGAAGAAAATGGCATGGAAACAATACTTAGGAGCTAAGAACACAGCAGGACAAATAGAGAAATATAGAGAATATGTGATACTCAGAACAGAAGCAAAGAACAAGGTGCTAGCAGCAAAACAGAAGTCCTGGGAAGAATTTGAAGAAAAGCTAGAAAAGGATGCACAAGAAAACCAGAAATTGTTCTATAAGACCCTAAAGAACATGAGGAAGGAAAAACAATGCCCTCTTAAATTTATAAAGGACAAGCAAGGCAAATTGCTTACTGCCCCGAAGGAAGTAATGGAAAGATGGAAAGAATATTTCTCAGAACTCCTTGATGGTGAGCAAGGTAGAGCATCAGAAATGATAACCACTAGCACAGAAGAGGATACAAATGGTGATGAAGATGACATAAAGATGGAAGAACTGAAGGCAGCACTGGAGAAAATCAAGATGGGCAAAGCAGTAGGGCATGATGGTATAACACCAGAAATGGTTAAGTACATGGGAGCATCAGGCGACCTATTACTCCTAAGGGTCCTACAGGCAGCGTGGTGCAACAAGGCCATACCAAAGGATTGGGAGATTGCCATTATAACACCGATTTTCAAAAAGGGTGACAATCGACAATGTGGAAACCACAGAGGCATATCCCTTCTCAGTGTTCCTGGTAAAATCTACTCTAGAATCCTAGAGCAGTGACTCCGATGCCTAGCTGAGCCACAATTGGATGAAGCCCAGTGCGGATTCCGAGCAAACCGAAGTACTCAAGACCTAATCTTCACACTCAGGTAGCTGAGTGAAAAGGCCCTTGAGTACAAGAGTGAGATTCATCTTTGTTTCATAGATCTGGAAAAGGCGTTTGACAGGGTCCCCTGGAGCAAACTTTGGGACTGTTTGGCAAGGAAGAACATTCCAGCACCTCTGATTCACGCTATACAGAGCTTCTACAAGTCTTGCATAAATTATGTGAGGACAGCAAACTATAAGTCAGAAGAGTTCAGGACCACCACTTGTGTAAGACAAGGCGATATCCTGTCACCTTATCTTTTCATACTCCTCATGGACGATGTCATCAAGGCATGTAAGGAGAGAACAAGAAAGTATTCAGTGGGGTACTGGAAGATGAGACAGGTCTGTATTTCAGAGCTAGTGTAGTGGTTTTTGATGGTATTGTATGGTTGAGATGTTACCTAGTGTAATGAATGAGGTCAGCTGTGAAGGCTCCTGAGATAAATGTTGATGCGAATTACAGAAGGCCCTTCTTACTACCACTTACGACCTCAAACATATCTTTTTTTCTCTACTAATATGAATGTAGCTACGTTAAAAATCTAGGGTACTGAAATGTAATGTGTTGTAGTAAAATATACAAACACACACAGATAATTTATGTCTAATAATATTAATAAACTTCTATAACACACTGAACTAACTCAGGCTATTTTAGTTTTAAATATTAAATCTTTTGTTAAATTTATTTGTTCTGAACCAAATGTTTAGTTGGTCAGAACATATGAAATGGTATGGAGTTATAAATGGAATGCATAAATATATGACATAATAAAATGGAATGTGTATACATAAGTATTTTAAAGGACTGGTTAATATTAATTATATTAGATTGTCCCAGGGAGAACTATTACTGGATGTACTGTTGGGGTGGTGTCATCACGCCCAATCTGTGACTACCAAAACATTGTCCATTGACTTATGGGCTGAATACATGGTTTATTTTCCCACAATGGTATGTCTTTATTAGATGGTGAATTAGTTGGTAAATTAGTTGGTGAATTTCCAGCAGGCCAGAATCTCACGTATCTCGACTGCGTCGATCTTGTACAAGAGTCTGATGGCCCCTCCTCTCCGTGCTGGAGTACAATATTCAGCTGCTCTGACACAATGTTAGACTGCACTGGTCCACTCTTGTGTATTTCACAACAGCATTTGGCACCTCTGCGGTACCAAACAGAAACTCACAATTCTGAAACAGAAGTTTTGTGGCATGGGTCAGAACTCTACCTACTGAGCCACTTCTGCAGACAACACTACACAACAACACCACACAGACTGGGTCAGATCTCTCTGACCACACAGTACATCTTACCCAGTTGTTTTCATATAGTACTAGTTCCCCAAGACTGCATTGCATCTGAGATATGTTCAATAGTTTCCTTTTGTTCAATAAGATAGGTGATATGTTCCCACCGATCTCAACAATAGAACCGCCTTCCATAGTCTTAGTTAGGCGTCCATATTTTTTTGTTTGTCTCTAGACCCTGAACTTGGGCTGGGGACCTAGAGCGAGCACTTACTTGTCGTAATCATTTTATGATATGGCAGTATCAATCACTCGAAATATTAAAATGTACAAAAGAAATGCTTTCATTCTTACCAGAATTCAGAATTGAGAACACAGTTAATATCTAGCAAAACTCAGCTGAGCTGCTGGCTATCTGATGGCGTCCCACTAAATGTATAGAAATACTTCTGGAAACAACACCACAGGCAATAAACCCTGTGTCTCTGGACAGTCTTGTAACGAATGGCAAAAATGCGCATCTCTGTCCCGCTAATATTATTTCATTCATCCAATCACAGACTCCCCCCCCCCCCCCCCCCCCCCCCACTTTTCAAATCTACAACCAAAAGTCAATTTCAGTCAGCTCTCAGTCAAGTATGTATTATTGTCTGTTGGTCCGTCTGTCTCTACTTGTTTTTTCATAAAAAACACGCTTGGTTCTTGGGCCAACTCCATGCAATACCCTACACACTTCTGCCTCCGAAGTTATTTTTAGCTACAATTCTCCACCTTACCCCCTCTCTTTCATTACAGCTCGATTTTTGCATCTGCGTGCCTCAAGGACGCAAATTTGAAACTTTAGTGAAATTTTTAACAGTGCAGTCGCTAGTCTGATATGAACAATACAGTCTTTTGTCAATATCTTCCATGTTATCTGTCCGTCTGTATAAAAAAAGTATATTATTTCCCTGCTTAAGATGGGCTATCAAACTAGCTAGGTTTTATATTCATAACTCTATTATTAAGAAAAAACATATTTTTTCTCATGTTTAGTTTTTTGAAATTTGTTCGAGAACCTTCTCTAAGGCGTTTGCCGCTGAATTCAAATAAAGGGACCAAGTATCGAAAAACGTCCAAGAAATGACTGTTGCGAATAAGAGCTAAGGTCTTTTTTGTCCATTTCCTTACATTATGTCAACTAGTGGCGTGATTTTTTTTTCCTTTTACCACCAATTGCGTCTTTTTAGCCTTGCTAGAATCAAACACGTGTTCAGTCATATTTTTGCTATTTTGATCTCCGTTTCCCTCCCGTCTACAAAGGGTAACCGTTTCGACTGCACGTCTAACAAGTTAGTTTGACTGGCGGTGGGAAATGCGGGCATGGGCGAGCATGTCTCCTAGTATCCTACGCATTATTTTTATCCCTACATTTTATCCTTATATTTGGAGATATTTTAACGTTGTATCACGGTAAATTTATCACACATCTCCCCACCTGAGAACATGCACTACGGCAAGTTCCAAAACCAGTGATACACATAGATAAAATTACTCCTCACGCCTACCATTACTCTAATTTTGATCACAGGGGTGCCGACTGAGGAAATCTGCACCGACATTCAATGACCCTGGGATGTATTCGATAATAAACTGATACGGTTGCAATAATAAAGACCATCTCAACAATCTTGCGTTTTCATGCTTAGCCTGAGATAAGAACACTAGGGGCTGATGATCCGTCTGGACCACAAAAGTCCTACCATACAGATAGATTTGGAACTTTTTTATTGCCCAGATTAACGCTAAACATTCTTTTTCGCTTGTGGAATATCCTTGTTCCGCTTTATTCATTTTGCAGCTTGCATAAGCGACTGGGTTCAGTTCCCCATCGGGTGAAGATGACCTTTGCAACAGAGCCGCCCCGAGGCCTACATTACTTGCATCTGTTCTCACCACGAAGTCCTGTGTCAAATCAGGCAATTTGAGAATAGGCTTGCTAGTGAGTTTTTCCTTTAACTCTTGAAAAGCCAATTCACATTGCGCAGTCCAAATTATTTTATCTGGATGTCCCTTGCGAGTCAGATCAGTCAGCGGAGCACAAATAGCGTTAAAATTTTTGATATATTTTTGGTAAAATCCGCATAACGACACGAATGATCGCACGTCCTTTTTTGTTTGTGGTCTAGGTGCTCTCAGCAGTTTTTCCAAGTTCTTGGGGTCAGGGGTCATGTTACCCTGATATACAGTGTGTCCCAAGAATTCCAACTCTTTGCATCCAATACAACATTTTGTTGGTCTAGCAGTTAAATTCGCCTCCCTAAGCCTATCAAATAACATTTTTAGAGAGTCAATGTGTTCTTCAAATGTCTCTGTGGCGACGAGAATATCATCCATGAAATTCGTGATACATGGGTTATTCAGGGGATCCAACAATTTGCGCATCATCCTTGAAAATACACTCGGAGCATTTTTCAATCCGAATGGTAGCATGTTGAATTCATAATGTCCTTCCGAGGTGCTAAAAGCCAAATAAGGTCTCACTTCAGGCTTCACTGGAATCTGGTAATAGCCTTTACTAAGATCCACCTTTGAAAAGTATTTTGCCTTGTTTAATCTGGCAAATAACTGTTTTGTGTCTGGTAATGGATCCACTTGTCCTTCTGTGACAGCATTCAGTTTCCTGTAATCTATGCACAGTCTGTGTTCCCCAGACGGTTTCCTCAACAAAACTACACTGGAGCTAAAAGATGATTCACTGTGTGAAATAATCCCCCCCTTCAACAAATAATCTATTTCTTCCTTCAATGCCTTCTCCTTCGCGAACGGAATAGAATAGGCTCTCATACAGATTGGGTTTAGTCTACCGGTTTCATGTCATACTGTAGCAAATTTGTATGTCCTGGTTTAGCTGAGGGTAGAGCAATCGCTTCCCTTCACATAGTACATGTCTACCAGAGAAAGGATGTATTTTTTCGGAAACTGACGAAAAGCGCACAGTCTGCTGAAATGAAGAATTTAATGAAAAGTAAGCTGCAAAGAATGACACAGAACATGGAATCAATAACGGAAAATACCAGAGATGATTCCTACATAGCAGGGGGATACCGAGGTGAGTAAATTTTGTGTAAAAGTGTAATTTTTCCCTTTTTTCTTAATTTTCTCAAAACCTCATTTTTCACAGAAATGTGGGCACGTTGCCCATGATTTTTCAAAACTATTAGTGATACAGCAGTAAATTTTCGGCCACATGCTGTACACATAGTGCTCATTAAAATAAACTAAAATAAAGGATATATGTTAACAAACTACAAAACTGTTAAGAAATAGCTAAGATACCCCTCTTAAAAATTTCAACTATTTTTCGATTGGTATGTTAAAATCCAAAAAAAACTCAGATATCAAACCAATCAAAATTATTTTAGTATACAATCATTATCATATATTAACAAATGTAACAGCCAAATTTCATAACTCAAGTTGTACTCACGTTTGAGATATCTTGGGCAACAAAATACCCAAAAAAGCTAAAATTTGCCTTTTTTTTCACTGTTTTTCCGCCATAGATTGCAAGTTTTTAGTATATACCTCAATGTTTTGTATTTTGTTCAGTCATTTTGCTTGTATAAATGACCAGATATAGATATTAACTTATAATTCTGTGTTTTTCATTTTGGGGGTTTAACCTCCCCTTAATACATCTGTATGTTCCTCCAGAACCTGTTGAACTCTCTCCCTCTGATTTTTAGTCAGGTGCTTACTGACTTTTACCTGTGCGGCTGTTTCACAAGGATGTAATGGGTATTCATGTGAGGTGAGTGGTTCCTTTTGCATTTGAGTTGCGTTAGCCAAGGTCAGTAAGGGGGTGCTTTCCTGGAGTGGTCTGTCCATATACTTCTTTAAAAGGTTTACATGATAAACTTTCTCCTTCCCCTTTTTGTCAATTTTATAGTTTGTTCTAGACACCTTTTCTAGAACCGTATATGGACCTTGCCATCCAATTTGTAATTTATTCTGGCTGCCGGGTAGTAGAAGAAGCACCTTCTCTCTCACAGCTAGTTCTCTGTCCTTTGCCTTCCTATTAAAATATGCTGCATGTTTCTTCCTGGCTTGTCTCAAATTATCATTTGCCAGTTTCCATCCAGCTTTCAGACGAGTGGTCAGTTCGTTCACTTATTGATACGATGAGGTAACAGTCTCTTCTGCCTTCTCATCTGTCCAGGTCCTTAATAAGGCTTCCAATGGACCTTTTATTGGACTCCCAAATAGCAGAGTTGCGGGAGCCATCCCGGTTGAACTATGTGGTACCTCCCGATACGCAAACAACGCGGCAGGTAGGAATTGATCCCACAGATCCGGTTTTTCGTGTGCCAGCTTCCTCAGGATAGAAATGAGAGTCCCATTGAACCTCTCTACCTGGCCGTTCCCTTGTGGATGGTACGGACTACAATGAAAGTGTCTGGCTTGAAATAGCTTAAAAACTTCTTCCGTTAGTTTCCCCTTGAACTGTGAGCCATTATCAGTCAAGATTTGATGCGGGAATCCTAATCTTGTGAATATTGTAAGTAGTGCCTCTGCTACATGTTTTGAATCAATTGATGGCAGGGCTACCGCCTCTCCCCACATAGAACAAGTGTCCACCAGAGTAAGGATGTAACTGTTCCTCCTCTTGGTCCGAGTGAGAGGTCCCACAATATCCACTGCAACCCTCTCAAAAGGTGTTCCCACTATGGGCATTTCCCCTAGAGTTGCAGGAGCAGTCCAATGCTTTGGAGCTACCCTTTGACATTCTGGACAGGACTTGACATATCTTTTTATATCCTCCGTTATCCCTGGCCAGAAGTAATGACAAGCTATACGCTGTCCTGTGGCGCTGATCCCCATGTGACCACTGAAGGGAATCGCATGCCCGAGTTCCATCACTTTATCCCTATATGAAGTGGGAAGAACCAGCTGGTTATGACCATTTGTTCCAGTTCCGGCCTTCCTGTATAAGAGTTTGTTCTTCATAAAGTATTCTCCCTTGCTTGGAGGTGTGTGGCATTTGGGCAATTTTTTAAAACATGGCTTGAGTGTCCTATCCTCAGCCTGCGCCTTCCTCATCTCCTCTGGATGAGCATTTATAGGTTCACCTTCTTCCTCCTTTTTCTGTGACCTGGTCTGCACTGTCGCCATGATCACAGGTCTCTCGGGATTCCCCAAGAAGACGTACCTACACCCCAATATCAGAGGGTAGATTGGTTCATCTATCACTGCTGCTCTGATTTCTCCTTCCACATAGCGAGTTTTCACCGTTATCCTTGCGATGGGAAGTGTCATGAGTGGTATGTCCTTAGTCGCCCCTTGTATTTCCACTGTTTCTGTGGTATACTGACTTGGGTCCACTAGGCTAGACTTCACAACTGAATCATAATCCAAACCTGTATCATAAAGGCACCTTGTGGTGACCCCATTACAAATAACATCCTCACAAACTGGGGGGTGATAAGGTTCCTGCTGTCCATTAGGATTAACCTTTAATCTTTGAGTCCCCGACTTCATTGCAGCAATGTTTGAAGGTTTCCTTCTACAAAATTCGGTGTTATAGTTGTCTTTCTTACACCATTTGCACCATCTTTTTCCCTGGTTAAACGGTTTTCTTTCATTATATTTTTGGTCATTGAACTGTGAGTTTCTGTCACGATAGTCATTTCTTGGCCGTTCAAAGTTTGTCCTGCCTTTATTACCCAGTTCTCTATTATCAAATTTATTAAATGGCTGTGGAGCTTTAAAATTTTCTATGTGCTTCTTTTTAGTGCCACTTACCTCTGCCTGGGCTGCCTGATACCTCTCAGCTACATTTAAAACCTCTCCCAACCTCTCTGCACCTTGTTCCATGAGAAATTTTCTCAAGTCTGGAGCCATGGACTCTCTTAATTGCTCTATCATGATCATTTCTTTAAGATCTTGGGTCTTCCCCAGAGCAGTCCATTTCTCCAAATAGGTTTCCAGTCTGGCAGAGAATTGGTGGTATGTCTCCCCAGACAACAGTTTGGCATTTCTAAATTTCTTACGGTAAAATTCACCATTTTTTTCGTATCTTAATAACAAAGCCTGCTTTAGCATGTCATAATTGTCTTAGTCTTCTCTGTTCATTTTAGCGAAGACTTCATAAGAAGTACCTCTCAATCCCTGTGATAACTTTAAACTCCACCTCTCTCTCTCTCTCTCTAACCCATATGTAGTAGCTAATAACTCAAATCTACTGAGGTACCCCTCAATGTCATCGTCTTTCTCAACAAAATGGTCTAAATAAAACCCCATAGCTGAGGTTGAGGCTCCCTGACTAGGCGTAGCATCTGAGGCAAAAGGGCTGGCACCATTTTCAGGAGCATGGCCTTGTAATTCCAGCTCCCTTAGTCGTAATTCGTGCTCCCTTTGTAACCTTCTATCTTCTGCCTCCCTTTGCTGTCGTTTTTCTTCTGCCTCCAATGCTTTTGCCTCCTTGTCAGCCTCAATCTGCAGCCTCTTAAGTTCTTTATCAGCCTCAATTTGTAACCTCTTCTCTTCAGCTAACCTCCTATCTTCCCTTTCAATATACTTGTCACATTCAGAAGTCACATACTGAATTAAAGCCTGACCCTCCATATTCATCTCCCTCGCCGTTAGCACAGCAGCTGATCTAAATTTTGCCAGGTCGGCCATCATACAAAATAACCCTGACCAAGGTAAATCTAACTAATTAATGACTATAGTAATTCTAATTATCTAATGACAGGTAATTCTAATTAATGATGACTATGGTAATTCTAATTATTGTATGGTTGAGATGTTACCTAGTGTAATGAATGAGGTCAGCTGTGAAGGCTCCTGAGATAAATGTTGATGCGAATTACAGAAGGCCCTTCTTACTACCACTTACGACCTCAAACATATCTTTTTTTCTCTACTAATATGAATGTAGCTACGTTAAAAATCTAGGGTACTGAAATGTAATGTGTTGTAGTAAAATATACAAACACACACAGATAATTTATGTCTAATAATATTAATAAACTTCTATAACACACTGAACTAACTCAGGCTATTTTAGTTTTAAATATTAAATCTTTTGTTAAATTTATTTGTTCTGAACCAAATGTTTAGTTGGTCAGAACATATGAAATGGTATGGAGTTATAAATGGAATGCATAAATATATGACATAATAAAATGGAATGTGTATACATAAGTATTTTAAAAGACTGGTTAATATTAATTATATTAGATTGTCCCAGGGAGAACTATTACTGGATGTACTGTTGGGGTGGTGTCATCACGCCCAATCTGTGACTACCAAAACATTGTCCATTGACTTATGGGCTGAATACATGGTTTATTTTCCCACAATGGTATGTCTTTATTAGATGGTGAATTAGTTGGTGAATTAGTTGGTGAATTTCCAGCAGGCCAGAATCTCACGTATCTCGACTGCGTCGATCTTGTACAAGAGTCTGGTGGCCCCTCCTCTCCGTGCTGGAGTACAATATTCGGCTGCTCTGACACAATGTTAGACTGCACTGGTCCACTCTTGTGTATTTCACAACAGCATTTGGCACCTCTGCGGTACCAAACAGAAACTCACAATTCTGAAACAGAAGTTTTGTGGCATGGGTCAGAACTCTACCTACTGAGCCACTTCTGCACACAACACTACACAACAACACCACACAGACTGGGTCAGATCTCTCTGACCACACAGCACATCTTACCCAGTTGTTTTCATATAGTACTAGTTCCCCAAGACTGCATTGCATCTGAGATATGTTCAATAGTTTCCTTTTGTTCAATAAGATAGGTGATATGTTCCCACCGATCTCAACAATAGAACCGCCTTCCATAGTCTTAGTTAGGCGTCCATATTTTTTTGTTTGTCTCTAGACCCTGAACTTGGGCTGGGGACCTAGAGCGAGCACTTACTTGTCGTAATCATTTTATGATATGGCAGTATCAATCACTCGAAATATTAAAATGTACAAAAGAAATGCTTTCATTCTTACCAGAATTCAGAATTGAGAACACAGTTAATATCTAGCAAAACTCAGCTGAGCTGCTGGCTATCTGATGGCGTCCCACTAAATGTATAGAAATACTTCTGGAAACAACACCACAGGCAATAAACCCTGTGTCTCTGGACAGTCCTGTAACGAATGGCAAAAATGCGCATCTCTGTCCCGCTAATATTATTTCATTCATCCAATCACAGACTCCCCCCCCCCCCTACTTTTCAAATCTACAACCAAAAGTCAATTTCAGTCAGCTCTCAGTCAAGTGTGTATTATTGTCTGTTGGTCCGTCTGTCTCTACTTGTTTTTTCATAAAAAAACACGCTTGGTTCTTGGGCCAACTCCATGCAATACCCTACACACTTCTGCCTCCGAAGTTATTTTTAGCTACAATTCTCCACCTTACCCCCTCTCTTTCATTACAGCTCGATTTTTGCATCTGCGTGCCTCAAGGACGCAAATTTGAAACTTTAGTGAAATTTTTAACAGTGCAGTCGCTAGTCTGATATGAACAATACAGTCTTTTGTCAATATCTTCCATGTTATCTGTCCGTCTGTATAAATGAAAGTATATTATTTCCCTGCTTAAGATGGGCTATCAAACTAGCTAGGTTTTATATTCATAACTCTATTATTAAGAAAAAACATATTTTTTCTCATGTTTAGTTTTTTGAAATTTGTTCGAGAACCTTCTCTAAGGCGTTTGCCGCTGAATTCAAATAAAGGGACCAAGTATCGAAAAACGTCCAAGAAATGACTGTTGCGAATAAGAGCTAAGGTCTTTTTTGTCCATTTCCTTACATTATGTCAACTAGTGACGTGAATTTTTTTTTCCTTTTACCACCAATTGCGTCTTTTTAGCCTTGCTAGAATCAAACACGTGTTCAGTCATATTTTTCCTTTTTTGATCTCCGTTTCCCTCCCGTCTACAAAGGGTAACCGTTTCGACTGCACGTCTAACAAGTTAGTTTGACTGGCGGTGGGAAATGCGGGCATGGGCGAGCATGTCTCCTAGTATCCTACGCATTATTTGTATCCCTACATTTTATCCTTATATTTGGAGATATTTTAACGTTGTATCACGGTCAATTTATCACAGCTAGCATTTGCTGATGATGTTGTCCTGATTGCTAAATCAGAGACAGTTCTCCAATCCAACCTGCAAGTCTGGAAGGAAGAGCTGGAGAAGAGAGGGATGGTCATAAGCAGCTCTAAAACAAAATCCACGGTGATATCACGACTTTTCTATTAGTGGTGTAGATATTTTCCTATAACTGACCTCGAAACCCTCGAATCGGTCGGTTGGATCGGAGGGTTGATCAGTGAGTTAACAATTCACTATCGTAAAACAAGCTATTGTTACCGAAACAGAACCAGGCTCGACAGTAAACATGACTCACTCTAATATCTTGGGGGCTAAGGAGATTTTTTAAAATTGGATACTGGAATACTTGGGATAAAATACAAGAAAGGAAAACAGCAAAACTTAAACTACTAGCGGCAAGTACACATAATGCAGTTGAATCTTGCAAACTAACTTATAACTTGTTAAATAAAGAAGTGAAGACAAAAACTCGAAGAGATAAAAGACATTTCATCAATGAACTGGCCGTAGAAGCTGAAAATGCTGCAAGAACTGGTAATAGTAGGTGCCTTTATCAAATTACAAAACAACTATGTCACCAGCCTACTGCTATGGAAACACCTGTTAAAGGTAAATTAGGGAATTCAATACCAACAGAAAAAGAACAAATGAAGAGATGGGCTGAGCACTTCATGGAGGTGCTAAACAGACCACCACCAACAGTAACACCTGATTTTAATAATGAAACACCCACAACCACCTTGCCAATAACTTGCGATGAATTCACGCTGGACGAGATCAAACAAGCCGTTAAAAGATTAAAAAATTTTAAAGCTGCTGGAGTTGACGAAATTTCAGGGGAAATGATTAAAGCAGTTAATGACAACAACCTCTTGAAAATTTTAGATATTATAAATGAAGTATGGAGAGAAGAACAACCACCACAACAATGGAAAGACAGTATTATTGTAAAGTTACCGAAGAAAGGTGATCTATCAGACTGTAATAACTGGCGTGGTATATCTCTGTTATCAGTACCTGAAAAATTATTATGTTGCATGATGTTAGAAAGACTTAAATTGCATGCTGACGAAAAGATCAGAGAAGAACAAGCGGGTTTCAGGCCGAAACGATCATGTATTGATCAAATATTCACACTAAGAACAATTATAGAAGAATCAGAAGAAAGGCAATCGCCACTGATTATCACCATCGTCGATTTTCAAAAAGCCTTTGATAGTCAACACCGCCCATCATTGTGGAAGATACTTACAATCTATGGTTTTCCAACAAAATATGTGAATATAATCAAAGCGCTATATGACAATGCAAGATGTTGTGTTAGAACAAATAAAGGGAATACAGAATGGTTTACAGTAGAAACAGGGGTGAAACAAGGCTGTATTATGTCACCACTACTTTTTGGAATAGCTATTGATTGGGTTATGAGAAACGATACCCACAATGAACAATTAGGTATAAAATGGACAAATGGAAAATTCCTGGGGGACCTGGATTTCGCAGATGATGTAGCATTCTTAAGTTCAACACCAAGACAATCCCAAGAAGCAATAAATAATTTGTGTCATCTCTCGGTTAAAATAGGTCTCCAAATAAATGCCTCTAAAACTAAAGCTATGAACTTTTCTAACGAGACCTTTGATATCATCTTGAACGGGGAAAAAGTACAGAAAGTTGAAAGTTTCAATTATTTAGGCAGTAAAATGACTCAGGATGGTGACACAACAAGAGAAATCCATACTAGAATTGCTTTGGCAGCTAGCGCCTTCATTAGATTATCTAACATTTGGAAATTACGATCATTGAATATACATACCAAGCTTCGTCTGTTTAATTCAAATGTTATCTCAGTGTTAACATACGGCTGTGAGAGTTGGAAAATAACAAAATCATTGGAGAACAAGCTGAATACATTCGAGAACAAATGTCTTAGAAAACTCATGAACATCAGTTGGAAAGAATTCAAGACTAATCGACAAATAAGAGAAGACTCTAGGCAGAAATATGTCTCCGACTATATAAGGAAAAGACGATGGTCATATATCGGTCATGTCCTACGAATGCAAAACAACAGAATACCACTACAGGCGCTCACTTGGGTTCCTGAGGGTAAGAGGAAAAAAGGAAGACCAAAAGAAACACTCAGAAGAACAATAATAAGAGAAGGAAGAACGTTGGGCCTAAATAATGTGCAAGAGCTAAGAGGAGTGGCGTCACAACGAACAACCTGGAGAGCACTGATTTCTGCCTTATGCGCCGTGTTTGGTGCTTAAAGAATTTATTATTATTATTATGTATACGTGCATATTTTTTATCTTCTTTTATTATTATTATTATTTAAAACAAAAGACGGATGGCGCAGAAGTAAGCGTTTCTGATAGGACAATTCTTGCCATATTCTGCTGCAGACCGTGTGGTCTTCGGTCCGAGTACGTGGGTGACCACAGTATACAATAGGAAAAAACAAAAACAACGGAAAAATGTTCTAAGGAAAATACTTCGTAAATGTGACATGACCTTGGCCGTTGGCGCCAGTTTCTAAATCACCGGAGATCTGTGACACTTTGCAGATTTACGAGCAACGGTGTCCAACACCTGTAATTATAGGACTGGAACGGCCACGAACGCAAGCATTGAAAGTCGTTAAAATAGCGGTAGTTGTAAATAGTAGCAGTGGAAAACGGTGTATATGTGCGCGTGAGAGAGAAACAGAGAGCGTGAGAGAGAGGAAGAGAGAGAGAGAGAGAGAGACCAATGGGTACTTTCCACTGCGAATTTTTACAAACAAGGAAAAAAATCTTAGTCTTTAACATTATTCGAAGCCAAATTTAATTGTGCTTTATTGATCAGAAGAAACTGAATAAGTAAGCATGAATCATGTTGGTGCAAGTATAAATGTGTGTGTGAACGAATGTATACAGTAAATGGTTTTTTTTGGGTGCCAATGAAAGTGTGAGTATTTATATGTATTACACAACGTACTCTCCTTATATCCCATTTTGTAAAATGCACATGGGTTTGTATAATTGAATGAAATACAAACAAAAGTTAAGAAAAAAAAAGACACTTCTTAGTGGATAGTTTTTGTATATTCAGGTTTTTTTTTTTTTTTTTTTGTGGGTATTTCTTTTTGTCCAGTGTTATCACTAAAAGATAAAGAGTACGCTCGAAAATTCAAAAAAAAAAAAAGAAGGGTGTAAAATTTCTTTATCTTTTCTTCCCCCTTCCCTTTTTAATCACCACTATCATTACAAAAACATGTGCAATGTATAACTTTATAGTACACGAAAGAGAGCGTGTAAATGAGTGTGTGTGCAAGGAGTGAAAGTTTTTTTTCTCATTGTATTTTCATTTTTATACTTACATTCATGCTATTATTGCCAATGTTTCAATACATAATGTCTTTGTCAATTTACACGGAATATGAATAAAGATGTGGAAAAAAAATGTACCACCAAACTCCCTCTCCCCCTCCCCCCTCCATTATCACTATAAAAACAAGTGTGTGCATTATAATTTCAAGAACAAGATAGTATGGTTCCTTTATCCCTTTTCCCCTTCTCCCTTTAATCACTACTATCATTACAAACAAATGTACAATGTATAACCCTTTTTAATGTGCAAGAACGAGTTTTTTTGTTTGTTAATGAATGGGTGCGAGGAAGTGAATTTTTATTTTTTTAATTTTTGTATTATTATTTTTTTTAATTTCTATGCAACTGTTCATTGTGTAATTGTCTTTTCACTGAAATTTCTTTATGAAAATATGTAAAATGAACATGTTTTGTAAACTCAAATGAAATGCAAATAAAGATTGGAAGAAAAAAAAGAAATTTGAAAGGCAAATTCTTGCCTAACATTAAACAATGAAATAGCAGTAACAAGGATATTCTGAAAGAGAAAAAAAATATATATATAACCATGTGCCCGGCACAAAAGATCTGTGTAGTGACACTTATGTGTCATTAGATCTTTTGTGTGAAAACACAGAGGATCATTGGTGACACTTGTGTGTCATTGGGTCTTTTTGTGTTGGGACATGCGTTTATATTGGGCGTGATCCAATGCGACTCATGCGAGTTAATGCGACCTCATGCAAGGAAACAAAAATGCGACCTCATGCGAGGGAAAAAAATAATACTGCCAGCTTTAGCCTCGATGGCAAAAGGCTTATTACTTATAGAAGTCGTGATAAGGCATGTCTGAATACTGTGGAAACCTATCGAAATAAAATATTGATTTGAAACTTTGGAAAAACGAATTCGAGACTCACTTGTTGTGGATAAAACCACAATAAAATATGTGGCAGGAGTCAGCGCTGGTGGCCCTGGTAGGTAGTAGGTGTCTGGGCGGTTATGTACTTGTCACAAACGTAGGAGTCAAAGGCGTTTGTTCTCACAATAGGGATGCGCCAGGTTGCCCCACACCTCAAGTGAGTACGCCTTATGTAAGTTTGACTCTAATCACTGAGATACCTGTCTCAGGCTCTAACTGGTTACTATGATGCATCAATCTATATACTAGTCCAGTGCTATGGCTTGCTGGATGAAATTATTTCTAATTGGAGTAGAGACCGGAAACCTTCTTATGATCAGTCTTGGGGCCTAGCTGACTGTTAAAATAATCTTTAACCTATTTAAGAAACCTCTAGTCTAAAATTATTGTTACTAAGTAAGTATGACCAACCATTGTTCTAGGTTATCTCTATTCTGAATGTTTTCCGGCCTAACGTGTATGGCGGCCACACAAGGTTTGATGACATCATGGGTTCATGTGTGCCATGACTGATGATGTCATTGGTTTTTGACTAGTGTTTATTTTTACTAACTAGTCATTCTTAAGTACTTTACTATAATTCTAACAGTTGTAGCGACGTAGTAGGCCATACGGTCACATCTTGTTTTTTTGTTTGTTAATTTATTTATGTTTATTTTGCTTGCATTGTTCTTGTGTTGCTTGTTATATATATATATATATAATGAAATTCATTATATGCTTTGGGTTTCTGTTATTTATGAAATCTGTATGGATTGCAATAAAAAAACATTGGGCATATATTTTTAAGATCATTAACAAAAGTTAGGCTATAAAAAACATTTCGTATTCTTTCATGGAACATTTCCTATTCAGCCAGCACACTTAAAGATCACACTAATGTGAAATACTGTTGCTTCATTCATTCATTATTGATCAATGATTGATGATATTGTTTTAAATGGTGTTGCAAATGTTTTAGGTGGAACCGTAGTAAGTGTGGGGTATTATCTGGAAATATATTGTTTAGGGTTATTATTTCATTCATTCATTCATTACCCCACACTTCATATATTTTTTGCCCAATTCCTTTCTCCATATCACGTGTAACACCTGGCATGTTTTCATGAATGAGATAATTTTGATGAAAAGTTGTTACATAAAATTTCCGAGTGTAGAATCATCAGTTTTAAGTAAGCTTAGTGTTTGTTCGCATTCATCATCATCACTTTCCTTTGTGTTCCTTGCTGAGCATGAAGTCACCACTGTAGCTGGTGCCCTTGCATTTAGGCTGCACCAAGTGGTCACAAGTTGCTTCGTAAAAGACAAGAATGGAAAACTGCTCAGCAATATACAAGAGCAAATGAAGAGGTGGACAGAATATTTTGAGGACCTTCTCAATAGACCAGCTCCACAAAACCCCCCGGACATCCAGCCAGCAGAATTAACGGTGAAAGACCAACGAAGGAAGAAATAAAGAAAGCCATAAAGCTTCTAAGAGATGGAAAAGCGTCTGGACCTGATGGCATTCCAGCAGAGGCCATCAAAGCAGATATCAACACAGCTACAGAGATGTTATATAAATTACTTGGTAAAGTCTGGGAAAAGGAAGAGATACCAGCAGAATGGAAGGAAGGATATCTGGTTAAGTTGCCTAAGAAGGGAAATTTACAAGAGTGCACAAATTATAGAGGAATAGTGTTACTTTCAGTGCCAGGAAAAGTATTAAACAGGATTATCCTTGAAAGATTAAAAGAGTCCATAGACAAGAAACTGAGAGATGAACAAGCAGGTTTTCAACAAAACAGATCCTGTACAGACCAGATAGCCACATTGAGAATAATAGTTGAACAAAGTCTGGAATGGAATTCACCACTATACATCGGATTTGTGGACTACGAAAAGGCATTTGACAATGTAGACAGAAAATCACTTTGGAAATTGATGAGGCATTATGGAGTTCCCCTGAAGATCATTAATTTAATAAAGAAAACATGTGAAGAAATGGCATGCAGAGTTCTTCATGAAGGACAGCTTACAGAACCATTTGGGATAAGAACAAGAGTGCGACAGGGATGCCTCTTGTTTCCATTTCTTTTCTTACTAGCATTAGACTGGGTTACGAGAACATCGGCGGCACACAATGGAAATGGAATCCAGTGGACTCTGACTGGGCAGTTGGATGATCTGGATTTTACTGGTGGCTTGGCTCTTCTGTCCCATGGCCATAGTCAGATGCAGGACAAGTTGAAAACGCTCAATGGGAGGTCACGGCAGTTCGGTCTGAGGATACACAGGGGGAGGACAGGGATAATGAGAGTAGATGCAGGTGATGATAACAGGGTTGAACTTGAGGAAGCACCAATACAGGATGTGGGGTCGTGCACATGTCTTGGCAGCGGTGTAGACAGAGTTGGAGGGACGGACAGTGATATCAAGGTAAGAGTACAGAAAGCGGGGGGGGGGGGGCTTTCGTTGCATTGGGAAATGTATGGAGATCGGGAGAGATTGGATCCATCGCGAAAATGAGGGTCTTCAGCTCGGATGTGAAGTCGGTCCTGTTGTGTGGCTCTGAGACATGGAGAGCAACAGGGACAGCTGCCGGAAAGCTGCAGGCTTTCGTGGATGGGTGCTTGCGTAGAATAGAGGGATTAAAATGGTATGACAAGGTTACCAACGTGGAACTGATGACAAGAACTAGACAAGTGCCAGTGGAACAAGAGATGAGAGGAAGACGATGGCGATGGATGGGACACACACTGAGGAAACCTGTTGGTAGCATTATGGGGCAGTCATTGTTCTGGAACCCCCAGTGCAAGAGAGGCAGAGGTGGACCAGGAGGCACATGGGGGGAAGGGCTGGAGACAGAGGTGAAAATGATAAGGAGAACGTGGAAAGAACTTGAGATGATGGCACGTGACAAGAGGACTTAGCATGTGTATGTTGAAGGCCTATGCTCCTTTGGGAGTGGAGGGTTATGAATGAATGAAGTGGTCACATGCTCTTGCAGCAGTGGTTTCTGTGACAATTTGTTTTACATCATGACGTTACCATTCCAATGCACACACACCCTATTAGTCGCCTTGTACAGAATGCCTGAGGGTGAAATAGTTGTTATTTCTTTGTTTCTTCAGAGACCCCCAGATAACTCTGTTCGCATTACACATTACCCATTACACATTATAATAATAATATAATAATAATAGCCCCTTCAGTCATAACTGACTATGGGAATGCGCCCCTGAGGTGGCAGCCCTCAGCTGCTTATTTTCCTGGTGCTCCTTTCGACGTTTTCTCCTCACCTCTGCTGCTTGTGTGAGCCTCTCTTCGCCCAATCTGAGGTGGCGCCGTAAATAGCATCGCCACTTAGTGCGATCGGCAGCTTCATCCTCCCATGTTGCTGGATCCATGTCCAGCGCCCTCATATCTCTCTTGCACACATCTTTGAATCTCAGCTGTGGTCGCCCAACTGTTCTCTTGCCATCTGCTAATTGTCCGTAGAAGATATCTTTTGGGATGCGACCATCTTCCATGCGGTGAACATGGCGAAGTCTGCGCTGTCTAAGCAGCGTATACATACTTTGAAGGCCAGCACGTGACAACACCTCGACATTTGTCAATTTATCTTTCCACGAGATGCCGAGGATGCGGCGTAGACACCGCAAATGGGAGGTATTGAGCCTTCTTTCTTGCTTAGCATAGGTCGTCCAGGTCTCGCTGCCATATAGGAGTGTGCTGGTGATGCAGGCATTATATACCGCAGCTTTGGTCTTCATTGTGAGTTTAGTTTCCCCATTACACATTAATATCATTAATGTCAGTTTAATAGTAATCACCACATCTGGTTCCACAGCCAGAACAACGGCATCGTAAAATTTAGAGATTACAAAATTGAATTAATGTACCTATTAAGTTGCCTCGTCTGGTACCTAGGGGGATCTTCCATGAGACAAAGGAAGAACAGGACTACGAATCCCTCAGGCTTATTGTACAAGGCAACTAATATGTGGTCGTGGATGAGGCTGGCAAACCTCATCATGGAAAATAAATTGCTACAGAAGAAAACTGTTTTGCAAGAGAGTGTGAATGCTTAGTGCTGGCTTCCTGAGGGGACCAGCTGCAGGGGTGGTTCTATGCTCCATGGAGAGCAAAAAGGAACATGATGATGATGATGTATTAAGTTGAATGTGAAAGGTAGGCCCATAGCAGATACTGCCGTAGGAGAGTGAAGTATTAGACTTCACTGTACTAGGTCCAGCATCGAGAGGTGGGGTTACTTGTTCCCTCGCTGCCTTTTCCTTCCCTAACTTAAAATCAGGTACCCATTTACAGCTGGGTAGACTAGAGCATGTCAGTACCATGATTAAAACCCGGCTCCTGTGCAATGAGAGACCAGCGCTCAAACCTTTCTTGTCAATCGGACGTTCAAGTTGTATGTACATCCATTTATTAAGCTATATGTACTCGTACATTCATATAAGCACTATATGTTTCAGTGGAAAGTGTTATGCTTGTTAGATATCTTCACAAAATTAGTGTTTCTTTAAAGGTCTCTGTCTCCATTGCCAGGAATGCACCTTCATTATGGAGACATGACAGACAGCACTTGCCTGGTGAAAATCATCAGTGAGGTCCAGCCATCTGAGGTTTACAACCTGGCTGCACAAAGCCATGTCAAGGTAAGCCTGGAGCTGTCAAACAGCAAAGTGTACAGTAATGTTTGCCTTGAGTTATCGTGTAGTTCCCGAGGTGTCTGTGAAGAGACAAAGAAATATAGGACTAATGCACTCAAGCATGTCATGCAAGGTGACTAATATGAGATTGTGCATGGGGCGGGCAACCTTATCATGTAAAACAAACTGCCACAAAAACAACCACAGCAGGAGCATGTGAATGCTTTGTGTGAGCTTCCCACACGGGGATCAGCTGCAGGGCTGCCTCAGTGCTCCATTTGATGTGCAAAAGAGAATGATGATGATGGATCATCATGAGACATGAGTGCAAAGAGCTAAGTGTCATTTACTAGCAGACTCCACTTTTTAAACAGGACTCATGGATGGTATGAGCTGCATACCAGTGCTGTGCTGTGGAAGCCAAACATGGAATTCAACAAAACACAAGGATGGTAAATCACAACATGAGGAAGGTGTGCAGAGTTACAAGAGGAGATAATGTCAGAAATAACACAGCACAAGTTGAAACTAACTCTTGTTTGGAATATGTAGGACAGCAATTAGTGAAATGTTGTGGGAGTCTAGTTGAAATGAAAGCTGATCAATTACTTTAATGCAGAACATGTGGGGAGAAGTAGTTTTGGTCTTGTGTAAAGTTTGTTACCAGCATCATGCCATGTTTTTTTAGGATTTTTGATCACGTTGTCAGTCCATCTTCCTCTTACATGTCTCCTGGCTCAGTAGCCATATCTTCTACTGTTGAAAGCTTGTGCTGGTTACTGATAGCTGCAATCTGTCAAAGTATCCATTACATTTTATTTTCTGTCTTCAGCTGATGCATGGTTTTGTTCCCACCAACTTCCTATCTGTTTTCCATGTTGTGTAATTTTCCTGTCACATTAGACAGTGACCAATAGCAAAGAGTGTGTATGAATATGTAGTTTATCAGCTTGTAATTGTGATTATATCGGTCGGTATTCATATTTTTCGTTCATCTCATCTCACTGCCACTCTGTCTCTCAGTCTGGGTGTGTGTGTATAATGGGAGGGAGGTAGGAAGAGAGAGAGCAACTGTATCAGTCAACAGTAATGGAGTTCATTGGACTTTTGTGGAACACCTAGGCGATCTGGATTTTGCCAATGACCTGTACATTACTTTAGCCAGATACAACACTGAACGAGAGTGCTGGATGAGATATCACAACAACGGGGTTCTTGTTTTACACCTTGTGCATATAGAAATCATCATAGCAAAGACTTTCTGTTATATTATTTACAATAAGATAATGAGCTTATCAGAATTTGCCTCTGTATGCAGGTATCATTTGAGCTGGCTGAGTACACAGCAGATGTAGATGCAGTGGGTACCCTTAGATTACTTGATGCTATCAGAACTTGCCATCTCGCAGACAAGGTAATTTTTTTTTAAGGTTGAAGAGGTAGGTCTGCTCTTAATGAAAGGTTAAAGTGGTGACTACAAGGGAGAGTGTGATAAGGAAATGTGATAAAAATGATAGCAATATAAAGTTAAGAAAATATTTCATTGTATGATTTGTCATAATGACTTCTTCAGGATCTACGTGAAGTTTTTATGTCTAGAAAAGTTTCTCCAGAGTGTTTGAACAGAATTGAAAAATAAAAAGGGTATGACAGATGATCGCTAGTAATGGAAAGAACCAGACAACTACCAGTGGTAGACCAAGAAGTGAAGACATTGACAATTGATGGAGCATGCTTTGAGGAAACCACCTAATATCATTTACATCCTTGCTCTGGGGTGAAAGAAGAGATTAAAAAATACAATGTGAAGAGAACCGGAAAAGGATATAAAAAATTATAAATAAGGCAGGCATGGGAAGAGCTTGAACAAAAGCACCAGACAGAATGGCTAGGCATGAAGAAATTGAAGGCTCATGCTTCACAGCAAGCTGAAAGACAAGGGCAGAACAAATAAAAATGTACAATATGGTTTGAGTGAATAAAATATGAATGTAATATTTTTCTCTGTTCACTTTGGTTGGAAATTTGTAAGTATTGGTTTATTGAATTTTATTCATGTAATTAAATTTTATGTGTGTGTTGATTCATATCTGTTATTCACTTAAAACTATGTCCTCTTATGTTACCTTTTTTTAATTAAAAATCCTGTGTGTAGCACAGTCAATACACAGTGCACATAATATACAAATGTTATGAAATAAAGAGTCTTCCCTTCCTCTTTCTCTTGCTTTCATATTTTCTTATCTGATTTTTAAAATCTTTGTTAGTGCACCAGATGTATATTATTTATAATCAATGAGCTTTATTCTGTATAATGAGATAAGCTCAAAGCCACAAATGCTCACAGAAGTAAAGTATGGGTTATGATAAGCCGGCGACCATTGTCACAAAAGGCTGTGTTCAGTGGCTTAGGTAAGGCTTTGGTTAAGTGTCAGAAAAGATTGCAAATGCTCAGTGGCTTAGCTAAGGCTTGCGGCTGTGTTATGAAAGGCTATTAACTACTCTGTGACCTTACCTTCTATCCCATAACCAAAAGTCGTGCAAAACAGCTGAGAGTTCACAGCCATTGCATCTTAACCATAGAAAAAAAAAAGACATGAGTTATGACAATAAATGTGGTACATGATAGTCTTTGGAACTGTGATTTCATTTTAAGGAAAAACCTCTGCAAGATGTGTACTCCTACATATATCTTGGCAGTAACGACAGTTATATAAAAATAAAAAATACAGAAGTTAAGGATATGCTTTTGATGCATTGGAAATATAATACGGAAATGTAAAGAGATCTTATCCAGCATAAAGATAAGAATGTTCACCTCAGGTGTTAAGGTAGACCTATTGTATGACTTTGAAACATGGAGAAGCAAAAACAACAGCCAAGAAATTACACAGATTTTCATGAATATGGGCTTGCGCAGAATAGAAGGATTAAATTGTTGTGACAAGATCACCGGAGGAGAAACTGGTTGAAAGATTCGACCAAAGTCAGTGAAATGAGAGATAAGGTAAAGATACTTCCATTGGATAGGACACATATTGTGAAAACCAGCTGAAAGCATGAGAAGAACTTCAGAGGGGAACCAAAAAGACACTTATTGAAAAAAAATAGAGACAGTTGAAAAGGATAAATCAGACATGGAAAGATCTTTCATTAATGGCACGGTACAGGATGGTATTTGAAGGACTGCAGAGGGACACCCAAAGGGTTACATCAAGAAAGGAAATAGAAGCACACTTGAAAAGGGGTAAATAAGAGAAGGAAAGATCTGTTATGGATGGCACAGGACAGGATGGTTTGGCACAAATTAGTTGTGAAGACCTGTGCTTCACAGGTAGCTGAAGGGTTATGATGATGTTAAAAAATGTACAGTTAAAATTATGGATATGGAAATAGTAGAGACATTGCAAATGTTAAAAGCAAGCGCTACAGCACCACACAACAAGAGTTGAATTTTATCAGGCACAAAAATCTCAAGATAATAAAGTGAGACAGTAATAGGACAGTATTATGAATTTCGACGTTTTGCACAATCTCACAAGAAAGTTAAACACATTAACTTAAATCAGGTCAAAATTTATACCTCTCCGCTGATGTAGGAAATTAAAAAAATGAGACGAAGTGCTTTGTGCTGGACTTTTAAAAAAAAAATTACATACAAATAGCTGCATGTTAAATTTGTCTTGATATTGCCTTAAATTTGTAAAATAAACAAAGTGACAAATGTCGAGGTGTTGTCACGTGCTGGCCTTCAGAGCATGTATACACTGCTTGCTTAGACAGCACAGATTACGCTGGCTTGGCCATGTCTACCACTTGGAAGATGGTCACATCGTGTGCTATGCTGGCTTGGCCATGTCTACCTCGTGGAAGATGGTCGCATCCCGAAAGATATCTTCTATGGACAAATGGTAAAAGAACAGTTGGGCGACCGCAGCTGAGATTCAAAGATGTGTGCAAGAGACACATGACGGCACTGGACATAAATCCAGCAACCTGGGAGGATGAAGCTGCCGATCGCACCAAGTGGCGATGCTCTCTATGGCGCCGGAGAGAGGAGAAAACATCAAAAGGAACACCCGAAAAAAAACAGCTGACAGCTGTCACCTCAGTGGCGCATTCCCATAGTCAGTTATGACTGAAGGGGCTAGTATTGTTATTATATATAAATTTGTCTTATAATCTGGACCATCTAAATTGAACACAGCAGCAGCACAGCTAATATGACATTTTGTACCACTGAGTGAATTACACTTGTGATTTGGTTTTTAAAAAAAAATAGCTTTACAAGTCAGGTAACAGATATCCATTGATAAGTAAAAGAAACCCATTTATGAAATGGGTTTTGTATGCATTGTGTGTTACTCCCTCACCTGTCCCCTTCTTTTTCTTGATGAAATAATAACATTGACAATGACATATTTAACAGTTTTTATTGACACCAAATATAAAAGGTCCCATAGCAGATACTGCCATAGGGGAGTGAGGTGTTGGAGAGTTCACTATTCTGGGCCCAGCTTTGAGAGGTTGGGTGGCCAGTCCCCTTGCTTGCTGCCTTTGCCTTCTCTAAGTCAAGTCCAGAGTTAGGTACCAGTTTACAGCTGGGTAGACTGGAGTGTGTCATATCCACATTTTGAACCCGGTGCCTTTGCTGTGAGAGGCTTTTGCTCTACCCACTCTGTCAGTCAGTGCCTATACCAAATATAGATACTGATTTTCACACTTAATGAACTTGAGATGGTCATGGTTTGAGTAGTTTGTTGTCAAGGGACATTTATTTGGGCCAGAATGAATGGTGTCATTATTTTATCATTTTCCATTTAGCTCCTTATAGACCATGGAACTGCCTCTACAGCTAGTCCCCTTTCAGGAAGCCTGCACCAAACACTCACATGCTCATTTAGTAGTGGTTTCTGTAGCAATATGTTTTATATGATGAAGTTGCCAGCCCTATGCACAACCTCATATTCATTGCCTTATATGAGTTGCCTGAGGAAGGAGTAGTGCTGTTCTATTCTGTTTCTCATCAGAGACCCAGCAACTGAATGAATGGTCTGGTGGTTAATAACTTGCGCTGGATTTGATGTTTTCAAATGCTTAGGTCACTGTCCAAGGTAGTTGAATATAATTTATTGAGGAGAATGGAACCTCAGATTTGATGTGTTATTGCTTACCCTTGTGAGTAGTTCCTTGGTCTGTTATTACAATTTGATGAAACCTCATTCCTCTAATCCGTATTTCCTCCTAATTGTATGTAACTTTTTGAATGTGTGGCAGGTGCGGTTCTATCAAGCATCCACAAGTGAGCTGTATGGTCTTGTCAGAGAAACTCCACAGTCTGAGACAACACCATTCTACCCTAGGTCACCATATGGTGAGAGTTGTATGTCCACAGTACCCCACCTAAGTTTCTGTATTTGTTGTTCTGCTAACCTCATCAGCAGTGTATGGTATTGGCAAGAAATATACCTTGAGCGGGTCTGTAAAATTTCCAGTTAGAAAACTGATCAGAGATGTGTAATATCTTAGACTACTTCATCAAATGTTACACAAGTGCCATTTAGTAGCTATAGTAGTATGTTAGTTTACATTTACATCCTACCAGTAGGCATTCGTAAAAGTGGCTGTACATTTGCTGGGAAATTAACTTGATTATTTGCATGTTTCTACTCGCTGACACCATGCTTTATAACATTATGTCCTTGCCATTACCATCTGTAGCATAAAGTGTCGTGATTATTACATCAGATTTTTTTATTTTTAACTACGCACTTGTGTCATACTACCCCATTCTTTCCTATCTGAATGATTGCAAATAAATGACTTAAAGATTACAAATTAATTACTATTGCACCATTAAAGATATGGAAAATAGTCCTGGCTGGGGGAAAAAACTTGATTATATTTTTTTTCAAGTGCATCTAAATGTTGTTAATTAAAAAAAAGCATGATTTTTAATATTTGTTATTTTCAGTTCAATTTGTTTTTCTGTTATATAATTCTGTCTTGTTATGAGTATCATGCACTGATGTTTGACTGTCTTTTCAAAACTGGCGTGTATATATTTGTTTCACTCTGTGTCCCTGGCATAGGAGACTTAGTTAATAAAGTATTCTTCCAGCCTGAAGGGTTCCAAATTAAAGACCATTGCACCATTGAAGACATGGAAACAGATCCTCACTTGGAAAAAAAAAAAAAGATTTGGTTTTTCAGCAGAATCTAATTAATGCTCAAAGAGCTTTATTTATTTTTTTGTTATTTTCACTTTACTTTATCATTTATTTATATCTTTCTGATGTTAACTTTTTTTTTTTTCAAAGCTGATGTGTGTATATATGTTTAACACTGTGTTATTAACATAAGAGACTATCATAACAGAAGACAGTGTGGGTCATTTAAATGTTCCAGCTACCAGGCATTATATTTACAGATGTTTCATTTGTACAGTTTCAGTTCTCATCTTCTTCTCCAAGTATCATCCTGAATAGCCTAGGCAGTCATGTTTCAACACAGCTTTGGTCCCTAGAGTTGTTTTTCAATCCAGATGTTGACTCTCTTCCATGGCACACTGTTTGACACACTGCCATCTTCTCTCATAGCCATCCTCTCCTTTTTCCCCCAATGATTTTGCCAGTTCTTATAGTGTGTTCTTCATTACTTTTCATAAATTAGAAACAGTAGCATTTGGCTGCCTCATTGTGTTATTTGTAATAAGCTTTTTCTTGCTTGCTGGCATCTAGACATCATCATGACTCTTGTTAGATATTCATGCAATTCTTAACATTAATTAGCTTATGGTTTCCTCAGAAAAAAACGAATGCACATGGTTTCTTCCATAAAGACACAGCTTATGGTGACTTCTGTAAAACAACAGTTCATGGTTTCTTTTTACAAAACCAAA
Source organism: Oreohelix idahoensis (assembly GCA_024509875.1). NCBI lineage: Eukaryota > Metazoa > Mollusca > Gastropoda > Stylommatophora > Oreohelicidae > Oreohelix > Oreohelix idahoensis. The sequence goes on from JAMPIV010015474.1 coordinate 182,791, forward strand.
GCTCTTGGATTGTTCAGTGAAAACACAGCTCATAGTTTATTATGTAAGACCACAGCTCATAGTTTCTTCTGTCTAACCACAGCTCATGGTTTTTTCCTACAAAATTACAGCTCATGGTTTGTTCTGTCAAACCACAGCTCATGGTTTCTTTCTACAAAATCACAGCTTATAGTTTACTAGCAATAACCTGTCAATAATGACGGAAGTAAATAAAAAAACTGTAATATATTTTTTAAATATTTTTTAATTCAGTATAAAAGTTATTTGATGACAACATTTTTTGTGAAAGTGTGTGGATTTGTTTCAAAGAATGTTCCCTGATACCTGATGAGGCACTGCTCGTTAAGCAACTCAGTTGGGAAATCAACTGCGTCGTTAGGATCATCGGAAATCATGGTATCTGTGCTCCAATAAACCGTTTCATTTCCAGCGAGTAGCTCCAACAATAAGTCTGCAATACTTTGAATTAAAATTTTGTCTTGAAGAAACAATCAAAAACTTACATTTTCAGGTTATTTTTAACAAAATGATGAGTTAAATCCGTTTCCGGAATGAAACTGGGTTCTACAGTCAAAAACTTACATCACTGTCACTCACTTTGTGTTGCACAATTCACCGACTTTTCTTCGTTGAGTGTTACTTTTTTCGGGAGAGTACATATAAGGGAAACAATACAATTAATGTCTAACTTTCAACCACAGTTGCATCCCTTAGATGTGACCAACGTACACACAGCAAGAATTATGAAGTTTGATTCTGTCAAAACTGAGCTTATGGTTTCTTCTGTAAAACAACTCATGGTTTCTTCTGTAAAACTAGAGCTCATGGTTTCTTAAGTAAAAACAAAGCTCAGTTTATTCATGGTTTCTTCAGTAAAAACATAGCTCAGAGTTTATTCTGTAAAACCACAGCTCAAGGCTTCAACTAATCTTGTTAATTGATTGTCTACAATTCTGCTTCTTTTTCCTCCTCACTAGGTGTGGCCAAACTGTATGCATATTGGATGGTTATCAACTATAGAGAAGCCTACAACATGTTTGCTTGTAATGGGATTCTCTTCAACCATGAAAGTCCAAGGAGAGGTAAGCAGAAATCACTTGTGTATGTTATGTAACAACCTTTATTCACTAAAGATATGCTGTGATTCATACTCATACAAATCTATTGGAGCCTTCACAGAATCTGTCGCGTATTGTGTATTTGTTTATTTTATTGAGTGAAATTTTTCAATAGATTTGTTTAGCAAATGCATCTTTGATGTAAGAAATGAGGTATTAAATGATCCACGGTAATGAAGATGTAAAAAAAAAACATTTTTTTCATGACTAACTATATTAAAAATTATTCTTCAATCCAAAAACACAAAACCAAAAAACTCGGAAGTGAAGCTTATGGCACCACTTTCTTGCAATATTATATAATGTTAATGGAATTCTTCATAAGCAAGTCAGAAGGTTCTTTTAATTTGCTGTGATATATTTGATAGTGTTGCCTACTTGTTGTGTCAATTAATAATGAGCTGAGAATAACTCCCTTCAGAACTACTACTAGGTTCAAGTCATGGAAAAATGGCTAATATCCTGTTATATGTGCCTGAAATATGTATTATCTCAATTACACATTCAAAGAAAGGTATAATGTAGGTAAAGGTAAAGGAAGTCTCATAGCAGAAACTGTTAAAGGGTAGTGAAGTGTTAGAGACTGCACCATTCTAGGTCCAGCTTTTCTTTATGAGGTGGGGTGTATCAGTTCCCTTCCTTGCTGCCTTTGCCTTCCCTAACTTAAGGGCAGAATCAGATACCCATTTACAGCTTGGTAGATTGGAGTGTGGTGCTACCAGGTTTAAATCCCAGAACCCAGTAGCTGTGCTGCAAGAGACAGGCACTCTAACCACTTAGCCAGTCGGATGCTGTACATAAATTTAAAGGTTAAGTATGACAAACTAATACCAGCGGTTTATGGAATATCAGGGTACCCATCAAGTTTCTGGGATTAATCTGGAGGAGTTCAAGAGTTTAACTCTCTTAGAAGCATTTCCTTGCATATTTTCGGAAATGTTCTGCTTTGGGCATACCTGTTTCCTTTCTTTCCAGGTGATTTCAGTTCTCTGTATGCTGTTCTCAAGGTTTATATTCCAATCGCTGGTAATCCTCTGCATTTCTTCTTTTCCCATTGGTTCTAGATAAGGGATTGCCAGGTAGTGTTCTTTGGTAGGTCTTCCTGCTTCTCAAACGCAAGCAGTTTAGCATAGATAGTTTTCTAGCTGACATTACACCCATAAACTATATCTGTGTCATGAAGCTAACAGTAAGGAATACAGTCCTCCAAAAGATCAATTCTTTTGATTTACAACCTGACAGGATTTTTTGACATTAAAACCAAGGCTGTGCTGGTTGATACCACCTGTCATACAAAAGGAGCTTACACTCCTTAACCTTTACTTGGTATATTTTTAATGATATTATTGATTTCTCAGGTGTTAAAACAGGCTGTAAAACTATGCTCACAGCCACACCAAAAAACAGATTAGTGCTTTAAAAATAAAGTATCTTGCTTATTCATCACAGCGAAACCAGCCATGTCATCTATGATTTGCATCATTTTTTTCTTTCAAGTATTTCACTTAGTTCTTGCTTTCTTTCTCTTATGCTTTTGTTCGTTTGCACCTGATGAAGGCCTTATGGTTGTAATGTAGGCAATTTTCTTTGTTCTTTGCCTCAATAAGATGTATTACATATTTTTTTTATTTACCTTGAAGTGTCTCCCACACAAAGAGCAGGCAGTAAAATGTTTGCTGTCTTGTGTGAAGTGTCTCCCACACAAAGTGCAAGTGGTAAAATGTTTGCTGTCTTGTGTGAAGTGTCTCCCACACAAAGTGCAGACAGTAAGAAGTTTGCTTTCTTATGTGAAGCGACTTGGACACAAAGTGCAGGCAAAAATGAGATTACTTTCTTATATGTCCAAGAAGTTTGTTTCTTATGAGAAGTGTCTTGCACACAGCACGCAAACTACCTGCAACAGCTTACCTGCAGTGATGCCAAAAGAGAAAAAGCTATAGCTGTAATAAAATTTGTGTCTGTTTGAAGAGTTCAAAATGTAGTAAGAGGGTAAGCTAGGTTAGTTTAGTCAGCCAACACCTTTTGGCCATCTTGGATAGGTTATATATATGCATAGGTCTAGGCCACAGACAGTGTGTCCCCAGGTTATGTGTCTCCATGGTCTCATCTTCCACATTCTTGCATGTGAGTCATGATACTTTCAGGTGGATAGATTTTCTGCTGAAATGATTTTCAGCTATTACCTTTTTTTTTTTTTTTTTTTTTTTTTCAAAAGACCTTGTTATTGCTTCTGACTATTGAATGTTTGTGTTCCTTCAGTCTGATCCTTTCAGTGTGTAAAACTAACATGCCTTTATTATGCACACTGTCCTAGTATAGTCTTCATAAAATGACTATATTGAAAATGTTTTATTACAGTTGTTGCAATTTAAACATTTTTTTTTTTAAATTGTTTTTTTTAAAGATTTGACTATCAACTTTTGAAATTGATATAGGCTTCTTTTAAACTTCAGGTGAGACCTTTGTCACAAGGAAAATTACTCGAGCTGTGGCCAAGATTACACTGGGGCAACAACATGACCTTGAACTTGGCAATCTGAATGCCAAGAGAGATTGGGGACATGCCAAAGATTATGTAGAGGTGAGACTTATATGTTTTTTGTGTTATATTTGTCAGTCACTTATATGTTTTTTGTGTAACTGGTTTTTTTTTTTTTCACATAACGGACACTGAGAAAACACATGTAACTCACCAGGGGGGATCATTTTTTCCAAAATTTTCAACTGCCGACTCTGCATACATCTTAATATGAATATCACTCTTAAGATTGCTTCCAGACTTCAAGTGCAGTTCCTTGAGGTCTCTGATGAGACAAAGAAATAATAGAACTACTGGTCTTGTCGTGCATGTTGTACAAGGCAACCAGTGTGAGGTTGTGCATGAGCCTGGCAGCCTCATCTTATAAAAACAGATTGCTACAGAAATGACCGCTGCAAGAGTATGTGAATTCTTGGTGCAAGCTTTCCACAAAGTGATGAGTTGCAGCACAGCGGTGGCTCCATGCTCCATAAGCAGCTGGTAGAAAAGTTATGATAAGTGGTTGAGTTGAATGTTAATTATGAACTTTCTTAGTTAAGTTTGTAAAGTAACCAGTGTGATGAAATTTTGGTTACTTCACTATAAGCGCTTATTTTTTTATTTGATAACACTATTTCTTTAATTTTTTTGTGTTATATGTCAGTATTGAGTAGTGGCTGTGTTGCTGTCATGGTGGTTTCAGGTAGTCAAAGGAGTAGCCGTGAATATCCTTACATTTACTGTCAGCTTTATGGTGTGTTAATACATTTGTGGTTATAAATACAAAACATGGTTAAATTTCAGACTAGATATCCTTAAGCGTTAAATTTTAGCCTACAGACATATCACCTATGCACTTTTCTGAGCATATCACAGCAACCTGACTCATTTATGCTGATAAAAATCTCGCACTGAAAGAATTCACTGTTCCAGTTCACAGAATTGCTACGACTAGTTATCTCAGTAGAGTTGACTGTTCCAGTTCAAAGAATCTGTCCTTATATTGCTACAATTAGTTATTTCAGTAGTTATCAACTTTTTTCATGTCAGCACCCCTTTGGGAGAAGAGAGCTGGAAACAGAGGTGAAAATGATAAGGAGAACGTGGAAAGAACTTGAGATGATGGCACGTGACTTGGCATGTGTTTGTTGAAGGCCTATGCTCCTTTGGGAGTGGAGGGTTATGAATGAATGACCCCTTTGGGAACTAAAATTACTAATATAACACCTTATTACACAGGACTTTCCATTTTATTTTTGGACTTCCCTAGTTATATGACATTTCTCAAATTTGAATATTGGTTATGTCATCGATTACTTCATCTGTATATTATTGGATTGTTTATTATCATAACAGAACTGTTTTATATGATAGTCCCTGTTTTTGAATGATTAAAAAAGAGTTTCCATATTAACTTAAGCTAACCACGAGCCGTATGGTGCGCCAGATTTGCTTTTCCTCTTACCCACGGGTGCTTCCTGTGCCAGCATGATATATGTTGAATTTGAACAGAAAATTAGAAAATACCTTACAATAAGCTAGATTCAAATTATTTCATTACATCCTAAACATTTGTGAGTGAAAAAAAATTCTCAATCTGAAATTTTGTGCTTTACATCCCGTTGCTTTAGATCTACCTGTGGGTCATGTGGTACGCCTGCTTGATACGATTCCGAATTAGAATGAAAAATTAGACAATAAGTGGCCATAGTGTGTTCATATCATGTAAAGACTTCCTGTGGACCATTGAACTGGTAGTGAAATAAGTATTCTTTTGCTTAATTTGTGCATATTTGCATACTTTTATCAATTAATGGCATCATTTTGTTTACAAGTAGTGTTGTCACATGCATAACAGTCATAAACTATTAACAGATTAACTGCAATAGATTATTTCTAAATAAATTTTAGTGATATCAGTAGCGATAATAACCTATTTTTGATTCCGATAAGGATGTTTAACAAATTTGATATTGTAAAGTACTTCAGTTGTGTGGGACAGGAATATGTAAGTGAACGACATTCACGCACATAGAGAGAGAGAGAGAGAGAGAGAGAGAGAGAGAGAGAGAGAGAGAGAGAGAGAGAGAGAGAGAGAGAGAGAGAGAGAGAGAGAGAGAGAGAGAGAGAGAGAGAGAGGTCAAGCTATAGAGCTACTTAATATAAAAAATTCAATTTAAAATAAAAATATTACAATGATAGTTAAATGCTCGTGGAAACGTTGAAATAACTGAAACAGAATTGTCGTTAAATGTGTGTACAAGATTTCATGACATGTGAATGCAGATGTCTTTTGAATGTGGTGTAATTATCAGTTTTGACAGACTTGGGTAGAGAATTCCATGCTAAACCACCTGCATAACTAAAACAACTTCGGAAGAGGTCAGTTCGAGGTTTTGCAAGGTCCAAAAGTAGGTCGCCACGTATAAAATATGAGCAGTATTTATATCGAAAGAACTTTTGCAAGTATGAAGGCGTTCTGCCGTGTAATATTTGATGCACAAATAGGAGATCTTGGAAAAAGAAGAATTTTTTAAGAGGAAGAACATTCAGCTGTGAAAATAGCTGAGCACTGGGAATGTTATCATTCAGGCAAACAAGTCGTAGCGCCCTTTTGTGTAGGGATTCTAGGCGTTTCAAAAATGACAAGCCACAGCGACTCCAGATATTTGAGCAATAAGAAAGGTGACTTTGAATATGTGCATAATAGAATATAAGTCTAGAGTGCGGACATAAAAAATGTTTGATTTTTTGAGAGTTGAAACAATTTTTTGTGAGATCTTGTTTGCGATGAAATAGACATGTGACTTCCAGCTTAGAGACTGGTCGATGACCACACCCAACAGGCTGTGGTCCGTAACTTGCTTAATACGTTCTCCATCTAGAGATAAAGATAACGTATTTGGTTGACAGTGCAGAATCTTTTGGCGGGTTGAGATAATCAAAGATTGGGTTTTGTTTTTATTAATGAACATACTATTAGTAGTGCACCAATCTTGTACAATGTCCAGGTGATGCTGTAAAAGAGACTGAACAGTGTTAATGTCTGTGCCAGCTACTGTTACTGTGGTATCATCAGCAAACATAAGACAATCGTCATGTGGCAATGACAAGGGCAGGTCATTGATGAAGATGCTGAAGAGTAAAGGTCCTAGTATCGAGCCCTGCGGGACACCCATTGTAGTGGTGTATGATTTAGAGAGCACATTATTGTATAAGACTCGTTGTGTTCTGTTTTCAAGGAATGATTTTATTAATGTGATCACTTGTGGATGAAATTTGTACACCGCAAGCTTTTGTATTAGCAACGAGTGGTCAATTGTATCAAATGCTTTGTAAAGGTCGATTAATAACACTCCATTTATTTTTTCGCAGTTGATATTAGAATGCCAGATTTCGGTAATCTTAGTCAACAAGGATTGACAAGAGTGTTTGGGTCGAAATCCAGATTGGTTTTCATGTATAAGATTGTAGCTGTTCAGTGAAGAAAGAATATGTTTATACATGTGTCGTTCAAGAGGTTTAGTTATGACTGATAGTAGGGAAATCGCCGGTAGTTTGTGACGACATTACTATCACCTTTTTTAGGTACTGGTACCACTAAGCCTGTTTTCAGTCGTTGAGGAAACATTTTTCTTTGTGAGGCACAGATTGTAAATGTAAGTGAGTGAGTTGCATACAACAGGCTCTGCAATCTGAAGTATCCTCGAAGATATTCCATCTTCACCGCACGATTTCTTCTGAGGTAATGATTTAATTAAAATAGAGACCTCCGAGATTGACAGTAAAGGTAATTCAGGAAGGTGGGCTTCGTTTAACCTCGATTGAACGAAATCAGAAAGAGCAGTACAATTCAGTTGCTGATGATTTATCCCGGATGTTCGTGCGATCGACGAGAAGAACTGGCAAAATTCATCAGCATTAATGTTTGTAGCTTGCTGTCGGAGGTTATGCCGGCGTACATTTGTGAGAAGGTTAATAGCGCTCCAGATTTTAGATGAGCACCGGCCGTCGTCAATAATGGATCTGAGGTGCTGTCTTTTAGATTTCCTTAAAATGTACTGCGCTAAGTTTCTATATTTTCTATAGCTTGCATGGTCTCCAATCTTCTTGAAATAGTCTCGCTGTTGCCTAGTTTTCAGGTATTCCATTGTTATCCATGGAGGCATAATTCTTGACTTGACACGTTTCATACGCACAGGAGCATGTTTGTTAAGAACTGAAGTGAATGCTGACATCCATATTTCTAGGGCTTCAGTCGGGTCAGATACTCCATAGACATTATCAAAAGGTGTCTCTAAGAGATCAGACAAGAACTTGGAGCTATCAAAATTCTTGAATATTCGTGCCTGTACAACCTGGTGCCAGAGTTTAGGAATTCGAACTCCCTTTTTGGTCCAGGTGCAACATATGGGATAGTGATCGCTTAGACCACATACGGGAACGCAGACTTCAATGACGTGAGCAGTGTTAGTAACATACAGATGATCTATGCAGGTTGATGACTTGTCTGTGACACGGGTTGGTAGCGATATCAACTGGTTCAGGTTGTACAGGGTATACAAATTATCCCAATTAACGTTTCGCTTCAAGGCATCAATATTGAAGTCTCCCATTATTAATAGTTCCAAAGAAGTTATCCAGACTTTGTCCATCATGTCCGAGAACTGATCTAGCCATTCCATTTTGGCATCCGGATTGCGGTATATAAAGCCAATTAATATAGAGGTAGTGTGTGGGAGTCGGACTTCCAGCCACATGCATTCAACTTCAGGACATTCAAGATCAACGCGTCTTATAGCATTGATGCTTGTGTGCACATAGGCAGCCACACCAGTTTCAAACCTAATTGATGGATCCCGACGGAAAATTTCATAATTTGCAATTTGCAGTTCTTGGTTAGAAATGTGTTCATTAAGTCTAGTTTCTGTTACACCAAAAATATGAAAGTATGCATTGTTATTATAGAGTATGGAAGTAATTTCAGCCAATTTACTCACATTGTAGAGATGACAAACATTCAAATGTCCCAACCTGAGTCCCTGACGATTTGGGTATTCCGTTGTGACTGTGGGAGCCATATTTTGTGAAATTGATGATCACTAAAATTTCATTGATAACAGGGTTGTTGAAAGTATAAATTTGGTAGATTAGGACGTGCAGGATGATGCATAGGGTAGAATGTGGTTGCGGGATATTCATGTGTTCTTGTTGTGGGATCGGAGTATGCTGACCAGTATGATCTCCCGGCAGAAGGTAAATAGTCCAAGAGTCTTCGTTGTAGTGGGAAATTAGGAAAGGTTGGGTACAGATGTTGATACATAGGAAGATGGTACAAATGCGGTGACGGGGGGTAGGCTTCTTGTGTCTGTGACATTGATGGTTGGAGTGTATCAGGACATGAAGATTGAGTTTGATGAGTTGCTTCGTTTGTAGACTTTTGAGGATAGAGTCTATCACATCGTTCCTGTTGAGTAAGTGCAGAAAACATAGGTGGTTGTTGCTGTAGGGAGACATCACAAGCTGTTCCCTGTACTTCGCGATTTATAAGAACAGGTGTGATTTGATGTTCCTGCTTATGAGATGATGTTGAGTGGGTGTTGTTAGAAGTAGTAAGTAATGGTGGAAAGTCAAGGTCATAATTACTATCCGAGAAGCAGGTTTTCACTGTTGATAGATGACTGGTTGGATTTTGAGATCCTGGTGTGTGGCCGACTCCTTTGAAGGTGCGTTCTGGGTACCTGATGTTTGTTGCCAGCTTGCTGATTCCTTCAGTAGATAAGGCAATATCACCGCTGTAAAGAAGTTTTTTAGGGGCTCCTGATTTCGCAAGGAAGTACGAGGAGTGATCAATGAATTTATAGTTGTGTTTGACACAGTGCCTCTTAAGTGTAGAATTGTTGACATCAATGGATTTGCGGTAATGGGCTCTGACTGGAGGAATAATGGACGAGAAGTAGATTTTCGCATTAGGGAATAACGAATGGAAATTTGATGTGATTTGGTTTAGATCATCTTGGGACATTTCAATACCTTTGAGCGAGTCTGATAGACCTATATGAGTAGTTACTCTGGTGACAGTGGGATCAGACGGAAAACGTTTAAGGAGTGACACCAAGTCCTGAGTGGATGCCCAGTTCTTGAAGCGAACAGTGACCAAGTCCATATCGTTTGTTAACAATTTAGATTTTTGTAATTCCTTCACATTCTGGTCTCCGAAAATAAGGTGCTTCCTTTTATTCTGAATCCTTGTGTTGGAGCCTGTGATAGGTCGTGCCCGTTCTTCTGTTACCTGTGTGCTCTGATTACTGGATTTCTGATAATAGCGCACGCTGTGAGTTATTCGTCTTGGCGGAGAGTGCCGATTTGAAATTGTTACAGGGATTCTACAAACATTATCTGCATTGTCTGTAATTAATTTCGGAGAATCCAGGACACTTTCTCGGCTGTGATGGAGTTTTAGTTGCGTAATGGTTTGCTGGGTTTCGTTGCTAGTGTTGTTCAGTTTTTGACACAGTTTGTCCGTTTTCTCTTGTGGTGTACAAAGCTCTTCCGTATACTGCTGGCTTTTTTCATAGCTACTTTTAAGTACCGTATGTTCTGCCTGAAGCTTCTCATACGACTGTCTGAGGCTGTTCAGCTCTGCTCTAAGTGAATCTATCTCAGACATAATACTTGTAAATAAATCATGATGAAATGCTACTTGTAAGGGTTGTGGTGATGTTGGTACTGGATCGCTAACAACAAATTCAGTGAGTGAATGGTGATCCGCCTCTGTGATTCCATATTCTGTTTCTGCTGTAACTGGTGTTTTCAGTTCAGTTTGAGATAAAGTGTCGCATTCATTAATACATGGCATATATAGTTTTACATTTTTGTCAACGGGTGTCTGACATCGCGAAGATTTGTCTGGTAAGTTGGGAAGAGCTAAGTTGGGTGAGATGGCCTGTCGACTGACTCCAGCAGTGGTTGCAGTTATCCATAATTTGTTTAAATCTTTCTGTATCCAATTTTTCACCGCAGTCTCTGAACCCTGAATCATGATTTTGTTAGAAGTGTTGTAAAAATGGAGGAAAACATCTTCAGTGGAAATAACATCTTCCACGTATGCACCGCTAGCATCTGTTCTTGATTCAATATGTGCATTCGATTCATAGTACATCTTTGAAAGACTTCTCAGTGCCTCATACTCAAGCAATGTGGAGAAATTTAGTATGGCACACTGTTTGTTGTTTTTATAAGTTATATCCAATAAAGGCGTGTACAGGGTGTTATCTTTAGTGATCTTGGTCTTTTTCTTCACCGCTCTTGTCACGTTTAATGTGTAATTTTTTTGTTTTTTGGTTTTAGGACGAATAGTGGTGACCGAGCTCACGTGTGCCATTGTTCCTGATAATTAGCTATAATAACACTGAAGCGAGTTGTAAGAAATCAAGTAAATTGCCTTCTGAAAGCCAATTTGGTCCCCTGTTTGTTACCTTCGACATCTTGCTGGTTTTTAAGTGACGGAAGTGAGATTCCAGTAGAGCATTATGTGACTTCACAAAAAAATAATTAAAATTAAAATGTTCATTTGTTTGTAATCAAACTTCTTGGATTAATTTTCAACATGATATATGTTTCGATTGGGCTTTTGCCACCAAGGGATTAAGTAGAGCTGAAATATTAACATGTATGTGCACAATTTTAATTAATTTTTTTTGTTTTGATTTTTTATTGTTTCTACACTTCGCAAGACATAACAAACAATTGTTATATCACATAAGATGTTTCACAACAGTTTTGAGCCAGTTTCCTAAAATTTGATGCATAATACACTTATCTGCTAAATTAATGTATATGTCTACTGCTTGTGGTAATATATCACTTGTAGAAACAAAATGCCTGGGTTAGAATGAGTTAAGCGAAATGCTAAAAATGTAATATTGATACATTTAGCTGTGGAAGTTACAAATTTGACTTATTCGCTTGCTAACAAAAAAAATTGTGTGTGTCTTTGGGATTGATGCTATTACTGACTTCATTGCAAATTGTTAATACACAGATGAATACAGCTGCCACGTATGGATATGCAAGTAATAACCTTCAAATCAGTACCAGAAAATTTCAACTTTTCTTTATTTATAAAAACTCTGAACATAATAAAAATATAAAGTGTAGAACCTGACTTTGGAAATTACAAATTCAGCAGCTAAATTTTAGTGTCTATGGTATGTGATACTATTAGTGGCTTCATAGCAAATTTGTAGACAAGAATACACATGCATTGTTATGGCTAAGCAGATAATAGACTTAAAATCATTACCCCCGAAAATGTAAACTCACCTTGCCTTGACAAATCCACTGAATGTAGTAAAAATATTACAAAGCGTATGACATGAGGAGTGCAGCCATTCTGTCTACTTTAAAATTTACCACCATCCTCACTGTCAACCTATTATTAAACCTCCCTCGCCCTCTCAAATGAAAAACACCCCTCCCTCTCATGAAAAACAGCCCTCCTGTGTGGCAACACTCTGTTTGGGAAAAACAGGGCTGTTTCTTACAAGCAGTTGCATATTTCTCAACACCATAAGCATTAGAATATTTGAGCTTTTTTTTCATTCTCTCAGACATTTTCCCCTATTTTTTTCTTTGGTTGATCAGTTCTCTTAATGTATATTTTCCCAACACTTTTCCGTCAGCATTGTACTGGCATATTTTCTCCTGGAATGTATGCTGAGTCAGATGAATATTTTCCCAAAACTTTCCTGTCAGCATTGTACTGGCATATTCTATACCAGAATTTATGCTCAGTCAGTTTCACATAGACTTTCTAAGTTTCTCTGATTATGTACATTCTGTTCACATTTCTGGTGGTGAATGGTGAACCTCGAGCTGTGAATCGGAGAACGGTTATTGGGAATAATGGGTAAAGATTATCAGCGCTTGAAAGACAAACACTAATGGAAAAGCAAAGAAATTACAAGGGACATGCGAGAGATTTGAGCATGTAACTCCATTTGCATATATTACCTCTGTAACAAGAATTTGACCAGACATCTCTGAAGGATTGAGAACTGGACTGGAATCAGGTCAAAAGGAAGACAGTTTAAAGAATAGCATTATACTCTATTTAGCTAACCTGAACACCCTTGGGTAGAAGAAGAACAAGTGAAGTAAAACAAACAAGAATTTGTCAGTTCTGCGAGCATGAGCACAGAATCCTCATTGACAGTAACACTGAATGTAATAAAAAATATTACCAAGCATGTGGCTGAAGGTAATGTATATATGAAAAATGCAGCCTTCAGCCTCTTTTAAAATTGACCACACTCCTCATCACCTACTTTTTATTGTCTGTGTTGCGTGTTATTTTTTGCTGACAGCTCTGCATACATCTTAATATTGAGCATCACTTTTGTGATTATTACCACAGTAAAAAAAGCCAATGCCCCATGTAATTCCCTGGGATCTGTGAAGACATGAAGAAAGAATAGGCCGACTGTACCCTCAGAAGATATGGAGTACAAAAAAATGGCCAAAAGAGTGGACGCAGTCATTAGTAAAACCGCTTCCAAAGAAAGGAAATCTAAAAATGTGCAAGAACTACAGAACCATTAGCCTTATTAGTCATCCAAGTAAAGTTATGTTAAGGATACTTTTGAACAGAATAAAACAGAAATCAGAAGAAATCTTGTCCGAGGAACAGGCTGGCTTTAGACCAAAAAGAAGTACCTTAGAACAAATCTTCAATATTAGATTACTGATCGAAAAACATCTCCAGCATCAACACTATTTATACCATAACTTCATCGATTTCACAAAAGCCTTTGATCGAGTCTGGCATGAAGGCTTATGGCAAATAATGAGAAAATTCAATTTTGATACCAACATCATAGATATCATTGAAGCACTATACAAGGATGCAAGCAGTGCTGTTTTTGCAAGCAACGACATTGGAGAATTTTTCAAAACAACTGTAGGAGTTCTGTTTAATATATATCTAGAACATATTATGCAGGAGGCTCTCTACGATTATAAAACAACCATATCGATTGGAGGCTGACCTCTTTGCAATCTACGTTTTACTGATGATATCGATCTGATAGCTGGAACAGAATCAGAACTTCAAGACCTTACCTCTAGACTGGAGAAAGTAACAAGAACATATGGGATGGAAATTAATATAGAAAAAAGCAAGATATTGGTGAATAGCCATAAGAAACATGTTCCGACCAACATTACTTTAAATGGGCAAACGTTAGAAGAAGTTAACACCTTTAAATATCTCGGGTCCACTATATGTAGTGATGGAAGATCAAGTAAATAAATCAAGACAAGACTTGAGATGGCCTCAGCTGCCATGACAAGGCTGAATGTGATCTGGAAAAGTAACATCAGTTTTCCTGTGAAGATCAAATTATACAAATCACTTGTATTATTTATTCTCTTGTATGGGTGTGAGAGCTGGACACTCACTGCAGATACGGAGCGAAGGATTCAGGCTTTCGAGCATAAATGTTATAGAAGAATTTTGCGCATTTGCTATAAAGAGCACAAAACAAATGTCTATGTTAGAGAGAAGATAAACACCTATGCAGGCCACCAAGAACCACTTTTGTCAGTAATGAAACGTCAAAAGCTTGCCTGGTTTTGGCATTTAACTCGTCATGACTCCCTTTCGAAAACGATCCTCCAGGGAACAGTCGAAGGTAAACGGAGAAGAGGAAGGCAAAGAAAATCCTGGGCTGATAACATCAAAGAATGGGCAGGGCACGGTTTTTCCACACTTGTACGCATTGCTGAGGATAGAGAGCAGTGGAGGACCCTGTCTGCTGATGCTTCCACCATGGCACCTCTACGACCCATGACGGGTTACGGGTTGAGATGATGATGATGACCCTCAGGTTCAAGGTGACTAATATGAGGATTTGCATGGGGCTGGCAACCTCACTATGAAAAAACATATTGCCATATAAACCACAGCTGCAGGATCATATAACTGCTTTGTGCAGGCTTCCTGTGGGAGACCAACTGCAGTGCAGCTACATGCCCCATAAGGAGAACACAGGAAAATGATGACAAAATCAGTGCTACAACTTATCCAGAACCTACTTCTAGATTAGCTGTAGGATTTGTTTTTTTTTTTCTTAGTTGTCTATTTTTTTATTTTTTTTTTCACCCTTAGGCAATGTGGTTGATGCTTCAAGCTGAGGTGCCAGAAGATTTTGTTGTAGCCACTGGTGAGACTCACAGTGTAAAGGAGTTTGTTGAGGCAGCTTTCAAACATGTAGGCAAGGTTATAGAGTAAGTCAACAATACAGTTTTTATTCTTTCACTTGACCAGTTAAAAACCAGGAATATACCTAATCCTTACTCCCCATGTGCCCTGTGTTGTCTCCAGGGGGTCACTGAAGGGACAAAGAATAGGAATACTGATTCTTTAGGCAAGTCGTATGTGGCACCTAATATGAGGTTGTATAAGGAGGCTGGCTGCCTAATTATGACAAACAAATTGTTACAGAAACCATTACTGCAGGAGAACATAAATGCTTTGTTATGGACTTCATTCAAGGGGGGGCCAGCTTCAATAGTGATTCCATCAGGAGTGAAAAGGGGAATAATGATGCAAAGACCCAGCAACTATTAGTATTGAGTGTATAATTATGGGGAAAGGAGGTAATGTTTCTCTATCTACAGATATTGAACTGGAAGTCATAAGTCAGAGTGGAAAACCCACTCAAAATATGGTGGCAAACTCTTGACATCAGTTCACATCAGTGGGAAAAACTTGGGGAAAATTAAACTATACAAATAAGATTAAACAGTGACCCATAGCTCAAATGACAATAGAGTATAACACCTGCGTCACCAGCACACTTTTATATGGCAGCAAGACATGTACAACCTATGCTAAGCAAGAAAGAAGGCTCAATACCTTCTATCTACCGTATCTACGCCACATCCTCGGTATTTCATGGAAGGACAAAGTGACAAATGTCGAAGTGTTGTCACGTGCAGGCCTTCAAAGCATGTATACAATGCTTAGACAACGCAGACTTTGCTCGCTTGGCCATGTCTGCCGCATAGAAAATTTTTGCATCCTGAAAGATATCTTCTACAGATTAGCGACAGTAGCTGAGGTTAAAAAATGTGTGCAAGAGAGTCGTGAGAGCACTGGACATAAATCCAGCAACCTGGGAGGAAGAAGCTGACGATCGCACCAAGTGCTGATGCTCTATATGGTGCCACCTCAGATTGGGCGGAAAGAAGCTCTCACAGAAGAGGGGAGAAAATGTCGAAAGGAACACGAAAAAAAAAACAGCTGAGGGTTGCCACCTCAGGGGCGCATTCCCATAGTCAGTTATGACTGAAGGGTCTAGTGTTATTGTTATCATTATTATATATATACTTGTATATAGTCTTAATAGTTGCAAGGATGCATTTCTGTCTCTCCCCTCATTTTTTAAATGCACACATATACACTCACACATAAGCCCGCAGGGACAACGAATAAAATGTAACAGATTTCATTGTTATTGTGAATAGTATACTTGTTTTGGTTGATCAATATATTTCTATGTTTTTTAGCATGAAGTTCTCATTTCTCCTGTTTGTTTATTGATTTTTCCTGTTTATCTTCAGATTAGCATTTATCCTGTGCATTTTTGTGTGTGATTTATTGATGTTTCAGTTTAACATTAGGTTTGCATTTGTTTAATATTTATTTTAAAATATTGATTAATTTTCCTATCCTGGTCCTGAGGTCTGGCTAGAGGATTAGGACTACTGTGCATATCAAGCATGACAAACCATGTCATAAAATTGACCGTGATACAACGTTAAAATATCTCCAATGATACAACGTAGGGATAAAAACTAATGCGTAAGCTGCTAGAATACATGATCGCCCACGCCGCGGGTCATCACCCGCCATGGAAATTAAATTGTTAGACTTGACGGCAAAACGGAACGGGATGAGAACGGAGATCAAAAGGAAAAATCTGACTGAACGCGTGCTTGAAATTAGCAAGGCTAAAAGACGCAAGTGGTGGGGAAAGGAGGAAAAAGTCACGTTCCCCAAGTTGACATAAAGTAAAGAAATCGACAAAAGGGACCTTGGATATTATATGCCACAGTCATTTTTTGGACGCTTTTGCGATAACTTAGTCCGTTTATTTGAATGCAGTGATGAACGCATTCCAGAAGATTCTAGAAAATATTTGAAAAGTAACTTTTCTTAATAATAATGTTAGGAATATAAAACCTAGCTGGCCGGATGGCCCATCTTGAGCAGTGAAATAATATGCTTTCACTTATACAGACGGATAGATAATAAGAAAGATATTGACAAAAGACTGTGTTGTTCATATCAACGATCGACTGCATTGAAATAAAACATGTCACTAATTTTCAAAAAATTGTGGCCTTGAAGACGCAAGTGCTAAAATCTAGTTGGAATGAAGAGACGGGGTGGGATGGTGAATTGTGGCTAAAAATAACTTTAAAGGGCAAAATTGTGTAGGGGAAGGCAGAGTTGGTTCAAAAAACAAGTGTGTTTTTTTGTGAAACGCAAGTAGAGACGGACGGACCAACATACAATAAGGCATACTTGACTGAGGTATGACTGAAATGACTTTTTGGTAGGATATTTGAATTTGAAAAAAGAAAAGGCAGTGATTGGCCATAGATGAATATATTATCGGCGCTCAGACGCGCATTTTGTGCCATTCATTATAAGTTGTCCTAGTAGACACAGTGAATTATTAAGTGGTGTAATTCCCAGAAGCTATTGAAATATTTAGAGGGACGCCATCCTAAGGCCAGCAGCTCAGCTGAGTTTTGCTAGCATTTAACTGTGTTCTATATTCATAATTCTGGTAAGACTGAAATTATTTCTTTGTACATTTTAATATTTGTTTAAGGTTTCGAGTGATTTGATACTGCAATAGCATAATCTGTCCCTTACAACAAGTAAGGATTCGCTCTAGACCCCCCGCCCCAGTTCAGGGTCTAGAGACAAATAAAATACATAAACTCCAGCAAGGATTAGGAAGGACAGATCAGGTGTTGAGATCAGTGAAACATATCACCTATCCTATTCTATGGCAGGAAGCTAATGAACATATTTCAGAATACGTAGTCTGGGAGAACTTATCCTATGTGAAACCAACTTGGTAAGATGTGTTGTTTGGTCAGAAAGATCTGACCCGTCTATGTGGTGTTGTTGTTGTGTAGTGTTGTGTCCAGAAATGGTTAGAAGATGGAATTCTGACACATGACTAATACTTTGATTGCAGAACTGTGAGTTTCAGTTGGCACCAATGCGGTGTCAACTGAGTTGTTGAATATTACCAGAGTGGACCCGTGCAGTAACATTTTGTCAGAGCAGCCTATTATAGCCCCCAAGCACGGAGAGGTGGGGCCACCAGACTTCTGATATTGCCCCCAAGCACGGAGAGGTGGGGCCACCAGATCTCAGCACCAGAGCTACACATTCAAGCTACGTGAGCGTCTGGTCTGCTGAGAATTCACCAACTCAACTTATTTGCTAACACACCCATAAAATTTCCATCAAATAACTGGACAATGTGTAGTCACCATAGACAGGGAGTGATGAGGCCACCCCAACAGCACATCCATTAAGTGTTCTCCCAAATAGATTACAACTATAAACAGTAGTAATATTAACTAGTCTAGTAACATACATATGTACACACCTTGCATTTATTATGTAATATTCATGCATTTCTTTCATAATTGCAAAACCTTTCATATGTTCTGGCCAAAATAAAACCTTGGTTCAGAACAAATAAATTTAAAGAAAATTACTATCAAAAATTTTACACACTTGAGTTAGTTCAGTGTATTATAACATTTATTAATATTATTAGACTTAGTAAATTTCTGTGTGTGTGTATGTAAACTACCACAACACATTACATATCATTACCCTAGACATTTAACGTAGCCACATTCATTAGAAAAAAAAAGATAGGTGTGAGGTCGTAGTGGTAGCACGAAGGGCCTTCTGACAATTCACAGCTACATTTTATCTCAGGAGCCTTCACAGCTGACCTCATGCACCACACTTAGTAATATCACCATCATACAATACCATCAAATCCACTACAAACCATTCAATACATATATTGCCAAGAGGCAGATTTGTGGCAGCTGATACTTTGGACATGTCATGAGAGGTTCGTGCATGAGGCTGGCAACCTGAACATGTAAAACTAGTTCCTACAGAAACCACCGCTGCAAGGGAAGCTACCTGTAGTGGTGCTTCCGTGCTATACTTCTAAGAGGCAGGTTTATGGTGACTAATGCTTACAAAGAAAGTTTGTGCATTAGATATTTTAAAGATTGCTTTCCTGGCTTGTGATTGCTACATTGATTTAATGTACTTTTTTTTTATTTTAAATTTTCCTTGTAGATGGGAAGGTACTGGAGTAGATGAGGTTGGCAAAGACAAAGCTACTGGTGATATACTGGTTAGAATCAACCCAAAATACTACAGACCTACAGAAGTTGTAAGTTAATAGGAGAGCATTGCTTCCTGGTCATCTCTGCTTTGCTCATCCACCTTGGACAATTTTCTGACACTTTGAGCCTTTTTCAGTGTCCACAGAGTGCATGTTATGTGAGAAATTTCTGGAAGAGACAGTGAGAAAGTTACTCTTCACTTTATGCTTTATTTACCTGTCCTACACTCCACTCAAAAATAATTTGCATATACATTTCATGTAAAGGAAACATATAACATGTTGTGCTTATTCTGCTTCACGACAGTAATTCTGTAATGGCTATTTTAGTCCTTTCCATTTCATTTCAACTTCATTGAATCTTTGTAATCAGACTTATCATGACTGGCTTGGTAGTCCATGGTTAGATCCCCAGATGAGGTGGGATTTTTTAGACCACAAATGGCTCAGGGACGACCCAGCCTCATGAATTGGGTACCAGAGCAACTCTGGGAAGGTTAAGGTGGTCGGCGTGATGCTGACCACATTCCCCCCTAGTGTGTCGATGGTCGAGAAATATGGGCCTAACACCATATTCCCAATATGCCTAATGGGCGTGTAACAGGATCCTTTTTTCTTTTACCTTTTATCATGACTTATGGTCAGTGATAAATGCACCATGTAAAAATTGAAAAGCTTCAATGCTCTTTTGGTGGGTGTTCAGTTTAGACTTTATTGTGCAATGCACATCTCTCCCATATTTTCCTGAAAAGTTGGCAGGAATTTTCCATAGTTTGTTTACACGATGATTTATTTCAGAAACCAGAAATTTTGTTTTCCAGACGGTGCCCACATTGCATTAGAAAAGTCATCCAAAAGTCGCCCAAAATGTGTTTGAAAATTTCTCAAAAGTAGCCCAAAGAATTATCAGAATATTTTGAGTGTTCAGATAAAAGGATACAGAAATGTAATAAGTGTTATCTTTATAGGCATTTTCTCATTGTCTTTCTCAGTCGTAAGAAACATGAAGCAGCTATATTGACAAAAAATGTAGCAGCAAAGAAATAACAGACATTAACATCAGCCTGTTTTATGATAAGTCAGTTCCTTAGTTGAAAGGGAGGAAAAATGGTGTGAGTCAGATACTGGAGGATCAAAGAAATCTATTGAAGATTTTAATTTGCAGCTGCCAGAGATGATCATGGCCTGGTGTAGTGTCCCAGGCATCTCTGTGGAAATAAGGACTAGAATTGTGGCTTTCTCAGGCATATCGTATACGGCAATTAATATGAGTTTGTGTATGAAGCTGGTAACCTCATCATGTAAAACAGATTGCTACAGAAACCACTTCTGCATGAAAACGTGAATGCTTTGATGTAGATTTCTTGCAAGGGGGGCCAACTGCAATGGTTGCTTTATGCTGTATATATGGAGACAGATGGAAAATGATGGATGATGATCATTGGAGGTGAATATAATTGTCCTTTTCTCTCTTTATGGTAGCATGTAGCCACCACTGCAGTTGGTTCATTAGGGGAAGCCAGCACCAAGCAGTCACATGTTCATGCAGCTTTGGTCTTTATGGCAGTTTATTTGACATGATGAGGTTGCCAGTACCATGAACAACCTCACATTAGTCACCTGGTACGACATGCCTGAAAGTGTCGTAATCCTATTCTTTCATTGTCTCTTCAAAGATCCTCGGGAGTTACACAAGGCATTGGAAGTGAATAGACCATACATAAAGGAAGCTGTCAGCAGCGACTAAAACTTCTTAAACTGTCAAAAAAAGAGGAAGATCTCAAAACACATGAACAGTAGAATGAGAGAAAGAAGTCAGAATTACAAGAGCAATCTGGAAGAAGAAGCAGACAACCCAGGACTGGAAGGCTTAGAAAGATTTTTTTAAAGACATGTGCTCTAGTACCATGCCTAGTGGCGTAGGAGATCATGTCTCTTCACAACTTCCTGTCTTCAGTACAATTTATCAGTTCTGTTGTTGATTTCTTTCCATACCACAATTGTCAAACTGTCCAGTATTTGCTTTCTTTGTCTTCCTCTGTCTCTTTTTCCTTCAATCTTACCTGTTGTTACGATATATTCCAGCTTTCTTCTTCTCATAACAAGCCCAAAAAAAGTGGAATGCTTCTTTCTAACTTGTGAAATAAGTTTCATTTGTGCATTGGCCTCTTTCAGAAGATCCTCTTTACTCTTTTTGGCTGGTATTTTTAACATTCATCTGTAAAACCACATCTCTGTGGCCTCTAGTGCCTTCCCTTCTTGCTTACTAATTGTCCACGACTCACTCCCATATGTCAGGATTGGTTCTAGCTAACACTTAAGAACTCTCTTTCATACTTTCATTGACAGAGAATTGTTGCATAAAATACTCTTTATTTTATAGAATGTTGTTTTTGCCTGAGCTATTCTGCTCTTCACTTCTGAGATGCATTTTCCATCTGTTGTTATTAATATGTTCTACAGTGAGCAAAAAAAAAAGGCTGTAGACAAAAATAAAAATAAGAGGTTGATAACAAAAACATGATATATTCTTGACAGAAATACGGCCCATAACCAAAACATTACGTACTATTTTTGTTTTTCTTTCAGGAACTTCTCCTAGGTGATGCTCGAAAAGCCCATGAGAAGCTCAAGTGGGAGACAAAATATAACTTTGAGGTAAGTATAAGTTAAATATCAGTGGGCACAAGTTTTGAAGGGAGAAACTGTAGTTGTTGTTCTTGTTTAACTACGGCTGCTGAGCTTCTTGCTCTTTAGCAGCCAATACCAAGTTGAAGAGTCCTTGGTATTATCTACACTGTAGATCTAGGCTTTTCCTGTGTCTTTTCTGCCATTCTGAAATGTGTTGAGTTGAGGTCATGAGCTCCAGTTTCTCTAGCTTGGCTTGCGTTTAAAGGATCATCACATCTGGTCCCAAGCTAGGAGTAAGAAGTGTGTGGCATACTGTGCATTCCTGTTCCCTGCCATCCAAGGGAGATGTTGTCTAACTATGCAGAGCTAAAATACTGTACTCTGGTTCTGGGTTCTTCCAAGGAATTGTCACGTCCTGCACAGAGCCACTTCTCAGCTTCCCCTGCCTATCACTGGGTCCATTAGTGAGATCCTTCAGCATGCAGTCAACCAAGTCAAAGCCAAAGAATTACGCCTGGGGCTCAAGTGACTTCGCCAAGCTTAGTGTGCAATGCTGGGTTCTCAACAAGTTTCACCACAGGGGGAATCCCGGGAAGTGTGTGGATAATTTCAAGAGTCAGTGAGGATGTAATTAGCCTTACAGACATAGGCTCACTTCCATGTACGTATATTGTAGCATTATGCATAGCTGGTGGTCATATAAGGATGCTTTCATGCATAGTAACTAGTTAACCTGTATATCAGCAGTAAAATATCAAACAAGTGTTAAAGTTGTATAGAATCACAGGAACAAACATGCTTATGTTGCTTTCATAAATCTTTAGCAGGCCACAAAACATATCTTTCGGCTTTGAGGAAGCCTCTAAATAGCATTACAAGGCAGTCCATGTTCTGGAATCTTCTGAGAAAGAGAGGCAGAGGTAGACCAAAAAACACATGGAGAAGAGAACTAGATACAGAAGTGAAAAGGATAAGGAAAACATGAAAAGAACTTGAGCTGATGGCACGTGACAGGAGGACTTGGCATGTGTTTGTTGAAGGGCTATGCTCCTTGGGGAGTAAAGGGTATTGATTGATTAATAAAGTCATATTTTCTTCTTTCAGTCCCTAGAGATTTGAGTTTTCAATCTTTACCATTCTGTATTTTGCGGTGAGTTCCAGGGCTTTCTTGTTAATACAAAGGGCTTCCCTAACTCAGTGGGCTCAACATTAGTAAAAAATTCCAGACCCACTGCAATGCCATAAACTGAATAGTCTTAAACCCTAGAGGGGATCATACGAGACATAAAAATGACATGTCATTGTAGCCTTTTGATACACCAGTACAGGATGTGCATGACAACAGCTGGTTTGAAATTACTTTTCCTCCATCTGGTTAAGATGGTTTTTTTTTTTTAAGGCTAACAGGTCTCAGCTACCTAAGCTTCTGGTTCATCAGCTGACAACCAATACTTACTCTTTGTCCTGTGTAGGTAGAATTTACAACCCGTCTTAATTTGCTCAATAATCATAGTTTACCTTGCATCTTTCCTGTTTATATCTATTCCTACTAGAAAATGTTGTCTTCTTTCATGGAGTCTTTTTTTTAATTATTATTTTAACTTTAAAACAAAAAAGAAAGGTACAAATTGTCCCATAGTAGATACTGCCTTAGGGGATTGAAGTTTAGGGGAAACTTCACTATACCAGGTCTAGCTTTATGGGGTGGGATGACCAGTTCCCTTCCTCACTGGTGCAGAATCAGGTACTCATTTACAGCTGGGTAGACTGGATCATGTAGATACCAGATTTTGAACCTGTAACTACTGTACTATCATGTAAAATTGTCACTCAGTTTATTATTTTTACTGTTTGTTGATGTTTGTTAAACCCGACGCAGAAAATAGGTTTCTTCCCCCCCCCCCCCCCCCCCCCCCCCCTCTTTCAGCTGTAAAGGATGTTAATTATGTGTACTAATTGTGACTGGCATCTATATCGAACAAAGTTTTATAGCGTTTAATCAGTAGTGATCTAGTTAGTTGTTTAAGATCGGAGCAGCATGGTATTATGACTCTTCAAAAATAAGATATTCACATCGCAGCTCTAGAATAAGATTTTCAGTCCCAGATATATCAAAATCACCAAGACCATCCACAGATCCAAGAAAAAGAGTAATTGCAGGTAAAAGAAATCAAAATAAAATGGAAATGTATAGCCTGATTGGAACAAGAACAGCAGAATGCCTAAATGAATCAACATCGCACTAAGAGTACATCACAGAAAGCATTAGTAGGGAGGAAAAAGAAGAATAAATTATACATATTAAATGTTTTTAAAGTGACAAGTTTTCAAATTACAATTTATTAACCCATCTAAACAACAACAAAATTGGGAAGAGAAAATCTGTTATATTGTCAACATCAAATGTTTTTGCAATGAAGTCACACATTCTGTAGGCATGAAGTAGCTTGTATTCGTACCTGATGTTTCAACTCAATAAATTTGAGCTGCTTCAGCCAGGAAATAACTAGTTTTTGAATCATGAAGTATCTCACTATTTGTGCTTCCACTTTTGTCTTATTTTTCAGTCTCTAGTTAAAGAGATGATTGAAGCAGATTTAAAGTTGATGAGGAGCAACCCAATTGCTTAGACAAGGTTATTCCCAGTGTTTCGTAGACATGACATTGTGCATTCTGACACATATCTGCAAGCCTGTCAGAAGGGAGATGCAACAAGAGGTTTTTTTTTAAATTGTAATTTTGGTTGAATGTTGGGATCTTTTTATGTAATACATTTATTACTTTATGATAAAAGGATTGCTATGTGGCACAGATAGTAAAGAACTGTGTAAGTATCTTATTTTAAGTGGTCTTCTGCTGACCTAATTTTGTTGTTGTTATGAAGATCACCATTATTTTTGGTGTGGCTGGAGCACAGAAGGATACAGGAAAATATTTATTTGCTGGGGTCTTGTGGTGTCCTTGACATTTTTAAACAAAGTGTACAGCAGGAATTCCCAACCTGGGGTAGGCCTACTGCCAGGGAGTATGAGAAATTTGTAAAGAGGGAACGAGAAGCTTGTAAAGGGGGTACGGGAAGTTTGTAAAGGGGGTACAAGAAGCTTCTAAAGGGCTTACGGGCAGTATTTGATAAATTACTGTGTTATCCTGTTGAAATACTTCCAAAAAAAAAGTTGTGATTTGAGACAGAATGGCAAGGCCTGTTCTCAGTCAAATCCAAAGCAAGAAACAAACTGGGGGCTAAACATGATATGTATCTCTTTCAAAAACTGTACCAAGAATAAAACTTTTAGTAGACAAGAAATAGAATCAGAGGTGTCACTAATTTATGTTGACTATGTTCTGATAAACATTTAACAGTTTTATCGTACTAAAAATGTTGTTATGAAGTGAATAATTCTTCTGAATGAAAAATTATTTAATCTATTTTTTTAAATAGGCAAATACATGGTAAACGCTATAATTTATTTCCTATACGGGGACTGAAACAAGTTGGGAACCCCTGGTGTACAGCATAGGTGCTTGCTTGTGTCTAAACAGAGAGGTGTTATCTTTTTATGATTGCGTCTGAAGAAAAAAGTATATTTTGTTTGTGATAGTATCTGAAGAGAGAAGTGTTTTTTGTTTGTGAAAGTGTCTGAAGAGAGAAGTTTTTTTTTGTGTGTGATAGTGTCTGAAAAGAGAAGCATTTTTTATGTATGTGTTAACTGAGATCTTATGGAATTGCCCAAGAAGGGAGATCTTGCAGTACAGCACAAGCACAAAATTAAGATTATATCAGAGCTGTGTGCTTTCTGTGCTTCTCTATGGTGCGGAATGCTGGAGAGTTACAGAGTAGGAAATGTCTAAATTGTCCTCTTTTCACACAACGTGCCTAAGAAAAATTCACCGAATCTTTTGGCCGAATACCATCACCAACCAAGATCTGCTTACTCGGAGCAAGCAAGAGGACATGCACACATCATAGTTGGCAGACGCTGGAGCTGGGTTGGCCATGTCCTCAGAAGAGACACCGATGCCATCATAATATGCTATGGACCCCGGAAGGAAAACGAAAGAGAGGCCGACCAAAAACAACTTGGCGGAGGACTGTGGAGGCTGAGATGCAAAGAATGAACCAGAGTTGGGACACTGTACGAAGGATGGCCACCGACCGAGCAAAGTGGAATCAATTTGTTGTTGCCCTACAAGATGCCACAAGGCGTGATGGCCACTGACTGCTTTGACGGTCGGCTGCTAAGGGTCAAAGAAGAAGAAGACAAACTGTGTTTGGTAATTAGATTCATGCATTTAGACATTTTAAGTTTGATATTAATAGGGTTGCTGTTGTTTAACTAGGGCTGCTAAGCTTGTCGCTCTTTTGCAGCCAGTGCCATCTCTAAGAATCTTTGGCTTTTTCATCTACATGTGATCTGAACTGTTTTTAATGGATACATTTTTCATTTGTTGTTTTTATTATTTTTAATGTTTAGTTTTCTTTCTTAAATCAGATTGCTAGATTTCTTTTGTCTTAAAGTGCCGTTAAAATGGTCATATATAGTCATGTCCCTCCCCAATTCCAGTCTTAAATGTTTAATGTATTTTTGTTATTAATTGAAAATACTTACTTTCTGTCATTCCTCTTCTACTCTGGGGTGTAGAGGATTGCCAGACAGAGTGCCATACTTTCTTATCGGCTGTCTTCCTCCTGGCCTTTTTCCATTCTAGTCCTGGGTCCTTCAGAGTCTAATGTTGTCCTCCCAGCAAACTCTGAGTCATTCTGGAGGTCTGCATCCCTGACTCTTAGTTTCCCATTTTTGTCATGGTAGCCGATCTTCTCCCATTCTGCAGACATTGTAATTGGGACTGTTCTACTCGGGTCTGTGAGGGCTGTGTTTTGTTGCCATGACGTATCGTCTGGTTGCGAACCGTGTCTCTTTTTGTTACTTCAACCACCTTCCTCAGATGCCTCATTTCTGAGTTTTAGACACACAGTCAGTATGGAAAATGATGATGATGTGCAATATACAGGGTGTCCATAAAGTCTCTTTACAATTTAACAAATTTATTACAAAGGCAATTGATGAGATATCTTAATCAGATTTGTTCTATGTACTCAGTGGTTATCAAAGTTTTTAATCACATACCTTTATCATATGTCAGGTACCCTGTTGATGAAAGAGGTACTGTTAAATGAACCCCTAAAAAATGGCTACTCTTCAAGAGAAGGCACAATGTGTATCATGATCCCACACCACACATTCAGCTTTGGTCTATCTAGGTGAAGTTTCCTAGTCACATGGGGGTGTTCTGATCCCCAGATTCTCACATTATGTGTGTTCATTTTCCCTGAAAAATGAAAGGTTGCCTCATCACTAAAACAAACTCGGGTGAGGAACGTTTCATCCTCAGAAATTCGTTCCAGCATGTTAACTGCAAACTCTTTTCGTCTTGGTTTATCATTTGGCTCGAGTGCCTGTAAGAGTTGCACTTTGTAAGCATAGAATCGCAAGTTCTTGTGTAGGACTTTGTGCACTGTTGAACATGGTAGCTCTAACTGTCTGGCAGCAGTACGGATGGACTTTGTGGGAGAATGATAAAAGGCTTGTCTTACACGCTCGATGTTTTCCTCAGATGTTCTTGGTCGTCCACTCCTCCCTTTATCCAACACTGTCCCTGTCTTCATAAATTTCTTGTGTTATGCACGAATTGACGGACTTGACGGTGGATCTCTTCCATACTTAGTTCTGTAGTTTTGCTGAGTCTGCCTATCCGATTTTGTTTCAATAAACCATGACACATTGTGCCTTCTCTTGAGGAGTAGCCATTTTTGTAGGGGTTCATTAAACAGTACCTCTTTCATCAACAGGGTACCTGAAATACGATAAAGGTATGTGATGGAAAACTTTGATAACCACTAAGTACATAGAACAAATCTGATTAAGATATCTCATCAATTGCGTTTGTAATAAATTTGTTAAATTGTAAAGAGAAATCTGTTGATTGTGAAGAAGCTTGATTGCTGACACCAGTCACAGTGACACCTCAGGTAATAATGTTCAGTGCACACTTTCCAGGAGTTCAAAATGCCCAGTATAGCCCTGGCATATGTTGTCAACAGTCAGTCCTCAATCACACCTTGAGATGTTTAAGGCAGAGGCAGTCATTAAGGTGTGTCTCTTGTTTCTGTCCCATGTAGATTTTTTAACAGAGTAAGTTTCCTGGCCGAACAACTTTTAAGTCACCTTTTACAACATACATGGGCCTGTTTTGTGCAGCCCCTAGGACTGACTAGGAAATAAACATGTGGCGTTAACTCCTTTCATCCCGCGGGTTTTGTTGGAGACAAAGGAAGAATAGGGCTACTGCTCAGTTATTCATGTTGTAATTTTTGGTTTTTTTTAAACGTACGCCCGCTATTACTGGAGGCGAGAATCTCCGGTTAGTATATCTAACCTGAGACTGATTTTTACGTGAGTATCCCTTTTTCCCTGTACACTGACAGGTGTCCACTCGCCATTCAGGCAGATACTCGCCGTCTTCGGAGGGTACCCATTAGAGCTGGATCGGCTCAGGAGCTGCCAGTCCCTGGTCGACGGTACTCCTTCAAATGTCTTCGCCAGGGCTCGAATTAATCGAGTCTCAGTCTACGACACTCTCTCAAATGTTCTCGCCCGGGCTTGAACCTCGATCACCCGATCGCCAGCGCAATGTGGTAACCATTACACCAGCACTGCTCCTATGTTGTAACTGAGGTTTTGCTTGGGGCTGGCAATCTCATCATGCAAAGCAAATCGCTACAAAAACCACCACGGCAGGAGCAGGTGAATGCTTGATGCAGGCTTCTTACAAGGGGATGAACCGCTGTAGTGGATTCATAAGGAGCAAACAGGAAGATGATGACTACTTTCATTCTTATCATCTACTACATAGACTCACAGATTGCAACTCTTCATTGGAAACACATTTAGGATAGATTATGCCCCCTTGACAGGTTGTTTCTCATCTTCCAATCTTATCTTCACATGATAAAAAAACAGATTTTAAAGCACATAAATGCCATGCGTTCATTAACTCATTTGCTTCCTGTACTTTTAATGTAACTAAATTCTCTGAAAATACCAGTATTGGAAACAAATTGTCAGTCTGCTTCACTATTTCATGGTTTTTCTCTTGCCATTGACAAAATAAATATATTTGTTCATGGCCAAGTCAAATTTTTGAATATTTGACTGTACCAGTACCACTGTATAATAAGTGATCATACACTGTGTATTTGTTTGTAGCTGTCGAAATCCATTACTGATACATATTTTTAGGACATATTAAACCACTTATCACCACAGTACTTACATATATGTACATATGACTTTATACATATATGGGTAAGGTAATGTACGTGCATGTTGCATTATATTTACATCCTATGTAAATCTTGTACAGTCAGCAGATACTACATGTCTGACTTGTACAGCCTGTTTTTTTGCTGCTGCCAAAACTTAATGCTTGCGGATTATACAATTTTATAATAAACAACAACATTCAGTCAGTTATTGCTGTTGGTTTCTTAATTTAAGCAATGCCGATGGCTGCATTGGGTAAATAAGTCCAAGACCACACACTTCCATTCTTCATGAATGAATGAGACCCACTTTATTTGTCAGAATTTGTGGTAATATATTTGATGTACTATTGTTATTAAAAAATTTAAACGTGACAAGAAAATATGATTGGAAACTCCATACAAAGCACTACAACCGGAGGCAATCTGATCATCATAATATGCCCCCCCGTTGATCAAGTGTTTCATCCCCTTAATCTTATTTACACTCTAAGGGGAGGTCATGACTCCCAAGTGTCAACCTCCTGTTGTCTTATATCTTATATACTGAAGCACATTAAAAACGCACCACCTGTATAATCCAGGAACAGAGTGTGAAATGTAAATATAAGTTTTTACAAGTTTACATATTTGGAATCTTTATTCATTTTCCTATGAATCCATGCTGGTCATTAATTTGTACATTTGATTGTTATGAAATTCATTGCATTCTGTGCAGGCAAGGGAGAAAACCAAAATTGCAACCAATAAAAAAATTCAAGGAAATTCCGGGGAATCAAGTCCGATTCACGTGTAAGAGCAGCTTCGAGCTGTTGAGATTAGCTGGAGAACCTTGCCTGTAGATTCTGCGTCTAAGCTTGTCCCACAGATGTTCTATAGGGGACATGTCTGGTGATAGGGCAGGCCAATCAATCATCACAATGTTCTGCTGCTGTAGATATTGCTTCGTAATGTATGCGGTGTGCGCACGTGCGTTATCCTGCTGGAGAAGCTGCAAGTCTGGATAATTTGTGAACGCAGGAGCAACCAATGCATCCAGAACCTCATCTCGATATGTCACAGCATTAACATTTCCACGGAAGATGTGAAGAGGCAAGCGATGGTGAAAACTGAATCCTCCCTAAATGTGAATACTGCCACCTCCAAATCGGTTGTGCTGACGAACACAGCAATCTGCAAAGCGCTCTCCACACCGTCGCCAAATCCGCATACGTCCATCAGCAAAGGATATGTTGAATCTGCTCTCGTCTGTGAATAGGACAGCATTCCACTGCAGTCTAGTCCATCTGACATGTTGCTCTGCCCATTGCAGGCGCTGCTGAAGATGTCTGTGAGTCAAGTTTGGCCCAACATAAGGTCGTCTTGCAGTAAGGCCTGTATCTCTGAGTCGTCGTATGACTGTCATTCGAGAGACTTGCCCACGTCTACCCACTATTACTCTTGCTGTTTGACTCGCCGGGAGAAAACGATTCCTTAGGTGACTCGGCACAATATGACGATCTTGCGCAGGGGTAGTAACTCGTGGTTGGCCACTCCGAAGTCTATCCTTGGCACTGCCAGTGGTTCCGTAACGTTCATTGAGACGTACAATAGTGCTGTGGTGGCAATTCATCCTTCTGGCAATGGCCCGCGAGCTCATTCCGGTCTCCAACATACCAATGGCTCGTTGGCAGTCGTTTTCAGATAGTCGTGGCATTTCAAGCACATATACTGGGTGTTTTGTCTCAACGGCCTTTTTATACCGAGTATACTGCCACAACGCGTACACATTTTCAGGGTCATAGCTGTTGGGAATCGTGTTGCACATGTAACTTTCATTGTTTTCATGTAGTCTGTACACAAACCCGTGGGTTGAATCATGCACTTTCTATTCCAGCAGCCATTCACTCTCTACCTCATGACAAACACGGGGAAAATCCATTCCCACACTTTTTTTTTCCAGCTTCTCGGCATCAGTATATATAATAGTGGTGCGTTTTTAATGTGCTTCAGTATATAACAATATGGAAAGTTTGTTTGCTGCGATGTGAGTGGACAGATCAGCTACAAGCCGTTCTGTTATTTCTTTCTTGTCTTCATTGCTATAAGCCTGTGGCATTTTTACTACATAACCCATCATTTATCTCCTGTTAAATATTAATTGTTTTTTAAAGGATGACTTAATAAGATGTTTGTACAGGGTGTTTATAAAGTCGCTGTGCAGTGAATTTGAAAAATATTTTAGAAATTACGTCACGAATGATGCAAATTTACGTCATGATATTGTGTGTTCCAATGCTGTGTTCCACAATCCCGTGTGCAGCATTACACAACAAGCCCCAATTGAAAACCACATTTCTGGTGACGTAGTCTCGCCCGGGCGTAAATTTCACTGCACAGCAACTTATAAACACCCTGTATATATTATAATTTGTTATGCATTTTGTTGTCTGTGGTGCTAATGTTCTGTGATGAAAATATTCCCAAACTTACTTTTTGTCACAATAAGGAATAGAAAAGGATTGAAATGGCATGACAAGATCACTGATGTGCAACTGGTACACAAACCAGACAAGTGCCAGTGAAACAATAGATCAAAAGTAGATATTGGAGATTATTAGGATGCACCCTGAGGAAATATTTTGATAGTATTACAAGGCATTCCTTATTCTGGAATCCGCAGCTTAAGAGAGGTAGAAGGATTGAAAAACACATAGAGAAGAGGATTTGAATTGGACATGAAAAGAAGAAGGAAGACATGGAAAAACCTTGCGCTTGATGCCACAGGATAGGAAGTCTTGGTATAAATTTGTTGAAGGCCTACGCTCCTTGGGGAGCTAAAGGGTGAGGAATGAATGAATAAGGAATGTCAAATGTACTTGTCAACATCAACACTTAAAATAAGGTGTAACAGGAGGAGTACTGTAAAGTTAACTTGAAAATTATGTCCAGAAAACTTGTTACTTGTCAACATCAACACTTAAAATGAGGTGCAACAGGAGGAGTACTGTAAAGTTAACTTGAAAATTATGTCCAGAAAACTTGTTACTTGTCAACATCAACACTTAAAATGAGGTGCAACAGGAGGAGTACTGTAAAGTTAACTTGAAAATTATGTCCAGAAAACTTGTTACTTGTCAACATCAACACTTAAAATGAGGTGCAACAGGAGGAGTACTGTAAAGTTAACTTGAAAATTATGTCCAGAAAACTTGTTACTTGTCAACATCAACACTTAAAATGAGGTGCAACAGGAGGAGTACTGTAAAGTTAACTTGAAAATTATGTCCAGAAAACTTGTTACTTGTCAACATCAACACTTAAAATGAGGTGCAACAGGAGGAGTACTGTAAAGTTAACTTGAAAATTATGCCCAGAAAACATGTTACTTGTCAACATCAACACTTAAAATGAGGTGCAACAGGAGGAGTACTGTAAAGTTAACTTGAAAATTATGTCCAGAAAACTTGTTACTTGTCAACATCAACACTTAAAATGAGGTGCAACAGGAGGAGTACTGTAAAGTTAACTTGAAAATTATGTCCAGAAAACTTGTTACTTGTCAACATCAACACTTAAAATGAGGTGCAACAGGAGGAGTACTGTAAAGTTAACTTGAAAATTATGTCCAGAAAACTTGTTACTTGTCAACATCAACACTTAAAATGAGGTGCAACAGGAGGAGTACTGTAAAGTTAACTTGAAAATTATGTCCAGAAAACTTGTTACTTGTCAACATCAACACTTAAAATGAGGTGCAACAGGAGGAGTACTGTAAAGTTAACTTGAAAATTATGTCCAAAAAAACTTTTACTTGTCCACATCAACACTTAAAAAAAGGTGCAACAGGAGGAGTACTGTAAAGTTAACTTGAAAATTGGTGCAACAGGAGGAGTACTGTAAAGTTAACTTGAAAATTATGTCCAGAAAACTTGTTACTTGTCAACATCAACACTTAAAATGAGGTGCAACAGGAGGAGTACTGTAAAGTTAACTTGAAAATTATGTCCAGAAAACTTGTTACTTGTCAACATCAACACTTAAAATGAGGTGCAACAGTACTGTAAAGTTAACTTGAAAATTATGTCCAGAAAACTTGTTACTTGTCAACATCAACACTTAAAATGAGGTGCAACAGGAGGAGTACTGTAAAGTTAACTTGAAAATTATGTCCAGAAAACTTGAGAGTTCATAGTGTATGAAACAAGTGGGAACATGGAGCCATATTGTGGAGTAGGTCAGAGTGGGGATGCCAGGAGGTGCCAAAAATGAGAGGATTGCTTAAAACATACTGGAAACTTTTGATGGCTGACACTGTGGTGGAGAGCTGGGCTCAAGGATGAAGGCAAAGTGTAATCTATTGGGTGATTAAAAAGTCATACCCTATTTTAAGTTGTTCTACCATCACATGTATCTATTGAATATGTATGAAAACAAGAAGCAGAGATGCCATTTGACTAAAGTTTTTTTTTTTTTCCTCAGAAACAAAATAAAAATGAAATAAAATCTAAAATGGCCAATAAATAAATGTTACAGTAGACGGCAAAAATTTACTGAAATGTATGAAGGCTGGATCTCAGTTGAGCTGTTATATTAATGAAACACAGCGATTAGTGTAATAAAATAGCATTCAATTTTCTTTATCTTGACGTTTGTGATCATATCAATTAGTTGGATGTTAGTGAAGAAACAGCACTTTAAAAATAAGACATGGCTTTTCATTCATCTTGTAAAAATTGTGGACCAATGATTTGTGTGTAATTACAAACTTTCAAGTTATCTTATTCATTACATATACATTTTATGACAATCTGGATGAAGCAATTAAGAAAATTCCAAAGAAAGATCTTCTCATCGTGTTAGGTGATTGGAATGCTAAAATAAGGCCAGATGCATACGGTCACTGGACTGGTACAGTGGGGAGATTTGGGACAGGTGAAACTAACGATCGAGGACTAAGGCTACTAGAATTTGCCAGCAACTATAAACTAACCATTGCAAATACACTATTTCCTCATAAGTTATCAAGAAGAACAACGTGGCATGCCCCAAAAACTGAGATACATGGCCAAATTGATTTTATTCTTGTATCCAAAAGATTCAAGTCCAGTATTAATAAAGCCAAGACTAGGACTTTTCCTGGCGCCGACATTGGTAGTGATCACGACATGGTATTGATGACGCTCAAGCTTAAACTTAAAAAGAACTATAATCAAAACAGATGTTCTCAGTTAAGATTCAATTTAGACAAACTGAAAGATCCAGAAATCGCGGGAATCTTTGAGGCAACTGTTGGAGGAAAATTCGCAGCTCTCAACTTTTTGGAGGATGATATCAACTCAATCACAGAGAACATGAAAGACGTGCTCATTGAATCAGCAACAGAAATACTTGGTAAAAGAAAGAAAATAAACAAACCAGGGGTTACAGATGACATTCTGAAGTTATGTGATACACGGCGAGAAATGAAAAAGGTTAAGAAAGAGGTTCCTGAAGCAGCATGGCAATACAGTATGGTGAATAAAAATATTAGGAAGAAAATGAAACAGGCCAAAGAAAAATGGGTAGCTGATCAATGTGAGTCCATTAATACGGGGCTAATAAAAGGTAACAGCAAGGCAGCTTTTGACACATTAAGAAAACTATCAAAACCCCAACAGCCCAGGGTAACTGTCATAGAAGATAGCAATGGGGCTCTGCTCAATGAAAAAACAGCTGTAATGAGAAGATGGACAGAATATTGTAAAGAATTATATAACTGTAAACTTGACACTAACTTAGGCATATTAAACAACATTAAGTGCGAAAACAGGGAACTCGGAAATGCAGCAATATTACGGGAAGAAGTGGAAGAGGCTATATGTTCGATGAAAGGAGGGAAGTCACCGGGTGTGGATAATATCCCAGCAGAGCTCTTGAAATATGGAGGACCAGATATAGTAAAAATCATGACAACAATTTGCCAGAAGAT
Source organism: Oreohelix idahoensis (assembly GCA_024509875.1). NCBI lineage: Eukaryota > Metazoa > Mollusca > Gastropoda > Stylommatophora > Oreohelicidae > Oreohelix > Oreohelix idahoensis. The sequence continues at coordinate 217,799 of JAMPIV010015474.1, forward strand.
ATGGAGTACAAAAAAAATGGCCAAAAGAATGGACGCAGTCATTAGTAATACCGCTTCCAAAGAAAGGAAATCTAAAAATGTGCAAGAACTACAGAACCATTAGCCTTATTAGTCATCCAAGTAAGGTGATGTTAAGGATACTTTTGAACAGAATAAAACAGAAATCAGAAGAAATCTTGTCAGAGGAACAGGCTGGCTTTAGACCAAAAAGAAGTACCTCAGAACAAATCTTCAATATTAGATTACTTAGCGAAAAACATCTCCAACATCAACACGATTTATACCATAACTTCATCGATTTCACAAAAGCCTTCGATCGAGTCTGGCATGAAGGCTTATGGCAAGTAATGAGAAAATTCAATTTTGATACCAACATCATAGATATCATTGAAGCACTATACAAGGACGCAAGCAGTGCTGTTTTTGCAAGCAACGACATTGGAGAATTTTTCAAAACAACTGTAGGAGTTCGGCAGGGATGTATCCTGTCCCCAGTGCTCTTTAATATTTATCTAGAACATATTATGCAAGAGGCTCTCTACGATTATAAATCAACCATATCGATTGGAGGCCGACCTCTGTGCAACCTACGTTTTGCTGATGATATTGATCTGATAGCTGGATCAGAATCAGAACTTCAAGACCTTACCTCTAGACTGGAGAAAGTAACAAGAACGTATGGGATGGAAATTAATATAGAAAAAAGCAAGATATTGGTGAATAGCCATAAGAAACATGTTCCGACCAACATTACGTTAAATGGGCAAACGTTAGAAGAAGTTAACACCTTTAAATATCTCGGGTCCACTATATGCAGTGATGGAAGATCAATTAAAGAAATCAAGACAAGACTTGAGATGGCCTCAGCTGCCATGACAAGGTTGAATGTGATCTGGAAAAGTAACATCAGTTTTCCTGTGAAGATCAAATTATACAAATCACTTGTATTATCTATTCTCTTGTATGGGTGTGAGAGCTGGACACTCACTGCAGATACGGAGCGAAGGATTCAGGCTTTCGAGCATAAATGTTATAGAAGAATTTTGCGCATTTGCTATAAAGAGCACAAAACAAATGTCTATGTTAGAGAGAAGATAAACACCTATGCAGGCCACCAAGAACCACTTTTGTCAACAGTGAAACGTCGAAAGCTTGCCTGGTTTGGGCATGTAACTCGTCATGACTCCCTTTCGAAAACGATCCTTCAGGGAACAGTCGAAGGTAAACGGAGAAGAGGAAGGCAGAGAAAATCCTGGGCTGATAACATCAAAGAATGGGCAGGACACGGTTTTTCCACACTTGTACGCATTGCTGAGGATAGAGAGCAGTGGAGGACCCTGTCTGCTGATGCTTCCACCATGGCACCCCTACGACCCATGACGGGTTACGGGCTGAGATGATGAGATGATGATTCATTACATGTAAGGAAACAGATGTTGGAACTTATTTTTGGTCATAGTAACTACTTGTTATGTCTAGCTCCAATGTATTTAATTTGTAGATCTGGTACTGCTAATAGAGGTGTATTTATCTGATTTTGTACAGCCTATTTGATAAATGTGTCTGCATTTCATGTGATTTAATAGACAAACCAGATGTTGCCAGTTTGGAGAGGAAACTGCAGTTTCTTTTTTTCCTTCCTGGCAGTTGCCTGTGCTTCTACTTCAGTGGTTCCCAACCCATTTCAGTCCCTGTACCCATTTTGGAGTAAACCTTCCCCAGGCCCCATATATTGAATAGTGTGAAAGAGAATAAATTGTAGAGTTTACCATGCATGTGCACGTAAGAAAATAATTAAATGATTTTTTTTTTTTTTTTTTAAAGAAAACGTTATTTAGTATTTTTTCATTTTGCTGTTATCATAAAGTTGTTAAATGTTTACCAGAACACAGTCAAATACATTAGTGACACCCTTGATTCTGTTTCTTGCCGACCAACAGCTGTATTTTTTTTATTTTTTAAAAAGAGATCCCCCCTTCCCCAGCTTGTTTCTTGCTGTGGCTTTGATAGAGAACAGTTGGGCGACCGCAGCTAAGATTCAAAGATGTGTGCAAGAGAGACGTGAGGGCACTGGACATAAATCCAGCAACCTGGGAGGATGAAGCTGCTGATCGCACCAAGTGGCGATGCTGTCTGCGGCGCCACCTCAGAATGGAGCGAATAGAAGCTCACACAAGCAGAGGAGAGGAGAAAATGTCGAAAGGAACACCAGGAAAATAAGCAGCTGAAGCTATCACCTCAGAGGCACATTCCCATAGTCAGTTATGACTGAAGGGGCTATTATTATTATTATGATAGAGAACAGGACTGAGAATCATGATTCTCAAAGATAATATAGTCATTTACCAAATATTCCACATAATTCAAGCTTCTCATTCTCCAAGGTGAGAACCACTGATCTACTTAGTAATTTGCACACTGGCAGAAGCCTTTATCCAGAATGGTTAAATATTTGAGTGTTTATTTAAATTTGGGCTGCTGTTGAGAATGTTGACAAAGGTTTTAATTATGACATTTGTTGTATTTAGTTCATACTTTTTGTTGCAGTTGTTGCTTCACCAAAATATTATGCGGCTAATGATTATTCTGTATAAGAGAATGTGAAAAAATAATTTGGGTAATTTAGATATCATTTTTATGAATAATTCATACTGATGTGGGAATCTGATTTATTTGTTTCTATTTATATTTTAAAAAATCAAGGTATAATATTTTAATGTTTATAGGCACAAATAAATACACATGTAGTCTTTTTCCTAGTGTTTTTTGGTTTTGTTTTATTCTTACTTACTTAGTCATTCCCCTTCTACCGTGAGGTGTAGAGGTTTGGCAGAGAGAGCACCAGACTATCCTATCGGCTGTGTACCTCCTGGCCTGGTTCCATTCTAGTCCTCGGTCCTTCAAAGATTGTCTAATGTTGTCCTCCCAGCGGACTCTGGGTCGTCCTGGGGGTCTGGATCCCTGGCTCTTTGTTTCCCATGCTTGTCGTGGTAGCCGATCTTTTCCCATTCTGCAGACATGGCCAAACCATCTTAGTTGGGACTGTTCTACTTGGGTCTGCAGGGGGTGGGATTTTAGGCCTTGACGTATCGTCTGGTTGCGGACCATGTCTCTTCTTGTTACTTCAACCACCTTCCTCAGATACCTCATTTCTGAGGTTTGAATCTGGCTTTTGTGGGTTGTAGTCATTGCCCACGACTCGCATCCATATGTCAAGACTGGGACATAGGTGGAGCGGTATACAGCCATCTTCGTTTTCTTACCAACCTTTCTCTTGCTGAGGAATCCTCGATTTATGGCCTGAAAAAGTCTCCCAGCTGTTGCTTTTCAAGTGGTCAACTCTTCTTTGATGCCTCCCTTTCGGTCTATAATAGCTCTGAGGTATTTAAAGTGGTCGACCTGCTCCAGCACCTGTTCTCCCAGCTTAATCTGATGTCTTCTTTCTTCTCGTGATATCACCATGGATTTTGTTTTAGAGCTACTTATGACCATCCCTCTCTTCTCCAGCTCTTCCTTCCAGACTTGCAGGTTGGATTGGCGATGTGCCTCAGATTTAACAATCAGGCCAACATCATCAGCAAATACCAGCTCTGAAATACAGACCTGTCTCATCTTCCAGTACCCCACTGAATACTTTCTTGCTCTCTCCTTACATGCCTTGATGACATCGTCCATGAGGAGTATGAAAAGATAAGGGGACAGGATATCACCTTGTCTTACACCAGTGGTGGTCCTGAACTCTTCTGACTTATGGTTTGCTGTCCTTACATAATTTCTGCAAGACTTGTAGAAGCTCTGTATAGCATGAATCAGAGGTGCTGGAATGTTCTTCCTTGCCAAACAGTCCCAAAGTTTGCTCCAGGGGACCCTGTCAAAGACCTTTTCCAGATCTATGAAACAAAGATGGATCTCGCTTTTATACTCAAGGGCCTTTTCACAGCTGTCTGAGTGTGAAGATTAGGTCTTGAGTACTTCGGTTTGCTCAGAATCCGCACTGGACTTCATCCAATTGTGGCTCAGCTAGGTGTCGGAGTCTCTGCTCTAGGATTCTAGAGTAGATTTTACCAGGGACACTGAGAAGGGATATGCCTCTATGGTTTCCACATTGTCGATTGTCACCCTTTTTGAAAATCGGTGTTATGATGGAAGGAAAGGAAAGGATCCCGTTACTTGCCCATTGAGGCATATTGGGAATGTGGTGTTAGGCCCATATTTTCTTGACCATCGGCACACAAGGGGTGATGTGGTAAGCATCACACCTGCCGCCTTAACCTTCCCAGAGTTGCTCTGGTACCCAATTGGGGCTGGGTCGACCCAGGAGCCGTTTACGGCCTAAAAAATTCCCACTTTATCTGGGAATCGAACCATAGACCACTGAGCTAGGAAGCCAGTGCACTAACCACTATGTTATGATGGCAATCTCCCAATCCTTTGGTATGGCCTTTTTGCATCACACTACCTGTAGGACCCTTAAGAGTAATAGGTCGCCTGATGCTCCCATGTACTTAACCATTTCTGGTGTTATACCATCATGCCCTGCTGCTTTGCCCATCTTGATTTTCTAGAGTGCTGCCTTCAGTTCTTCCATCTTTATGTCAATTGTCATCTTCACCATCATTGGTTTTCTCTTCTGTGCTAGTGGTTATCATTTCTGATGCTTGACCTTGCTCACCATCGAAAAGTTCTGAGTAATATTCTTTCCATCTTTCCATTACTTCCTTTGGGGCAGTTAGCAATTTGCCTTGCTTGTCTTTTATAAATTTGAGAGGGCATTGTTTTTCCTTCCTCATGTTCTTTAGGGTCTTATAGAACAATTTCTGGTTTTCTTGAACATCTTTTTCTAACTTTTCTCCAAATTTTTCACAGGACTTCTGTTTTGCTGCTAGCACCTTGTTCTTTGCTTCTGTTCTGATTGTCACATATTCTCTATATTTCTCTATTGATGTCCTGCTGTGTTTTTAGCTCCAAAGTATTGTTTCCGTGCCATTTTCTTCTCTCTTATTTTCTCTTTGACTTCCTCTGTCCACCAAGGTGTTCTCTTTCTCTTGATCCCAAGTCGGACTTCACCACATGCTTCTGCAGCAGCTGTCTTTATGATGTCCTTGAATTTAGGCCAGAGGGTTTCCAAGTCATCAGGTTGTTCTTCCGTGTTTCTCACCGCTGTAGCATTAAGCCCCTGATATCTGGTCTTAACTTCTGGCTCTCTCAGCTTGTAGGTCTTAATGCTCATAATGTTCGTTTACTTAGTTTCTTGTGTGATGTTGGGCAGTTCCTAGGCTGTGCAACTCTTTCAGTTGTTCTTTTGATTATAAGCAGGTAGTGATCACTTCCAATCTCTGGCCCCCTCCAGACTCTAGCATCCCAGACATATTAGAATGAGCTCCTCCTAACTATGGCATAGTCGATCACTGACTTCTCATTCTTTGTTGGTTCACATCTAGTGTATGCATTTATGCGCTTATGGGGGAACTTTGTGTTTGTAATGATCAGATTCTGCTCACTGCAGAATCTAAGGAGTCGCTTTCCATTGTCATTGAGAGTATCTTCTCCATATCTTCCAATAACTCCACCCCATTTAGCATGGTCATTTCCAACTCTGGCACTGAAATCTCCAAGCATGATAATTTCATCTAGGCAGTCATCCACTGTCATTTGAAGCAGCTTGAAGAATTCCTCCTTGACCTCTGTTCTCTCATCCTCATTTGGCCCATACACTATGACCAGGTTGACTATGGTTTCTCCTTTTAGATTTACAACCATAATGCGCTCCGAGACAAAGTTCCATCCCTTGATACTATCTTTTTTGTTTTTGGCCACAATGCAACCCACGCCCCCTTTAGCTCTTTCAGATGTGGGTACACCACTGTAGAGCAGCATGTCGCCATCGAGATCCATGACTCCTTGTCCCTTTTTTCTTCGTTTCCGTTATAGCCAGGATTTCTAGTTTTGCTTTCCTCATCTCTTCCACCAGCTCTTCTTCTTTCCAATTTATACGTCTTGTGTTCCAAGTTCCATAAGTCGTAGTCCGTAGTCCATTCCAGTTCGTCGCCTTTAGAATCAGTCCAGTTTTCTCTCTTGTAGTTTGTGTAATCATGATTTAAAGCAAACAGGTGATTGGCCTGTTGTGCCTTTGCATGGTGGAGGGGTTGCCTCCTTACGGCCTCCATGAAGACCACCCTCCTCCTTTTTCAGCCGGGCTTGGGACTGGCCTAGGCAGAGTTGTTTTATTCTTAGAGTGTCTTAAATCTCTTCACTTCCAATGGGGAATAGGGACTTTCAACGCAATTCTTGCAATCACTTAATTCCTGCACAGTTGTTCTGCTTTCCAAATCTCCTACCATGCTGCCATATATTGATCAGTCTCACTCTTTGCATTTACCTTGTGAGTTCTGATTCAGTGTGAATGTTGTATTTTAATAAATTATTAAATTAAAGTGGATTACAAAGTTTCAGTCTAAGAAGGCTATGACAATAGAAAAAAAGGGGATGTTCTCTGATTATTCCGAATACATGAGAATATATTTTGTATGGTTCAAACATTATTCAATTTCATGTATGTGATTAGAAGAAAAATTGACATAACACTAATTCCAGGGCTTCATATCCCCATATACCTGTCTTTGCAAATAGCTGTTCTCATAAAACACAAGTTAGTCTTACATTATAGAAATTCAAGATAGATACCACCTCCTAGATAGAAGACATACAGACAGTAGTAAAGAATTTACCACCACATACCCGCTTAAAAACATTAGTACGGATGAAATTAGTATATGGAACAACCAAACACTCCGACCCAGTCAGTCTTATGAGTGCATCACAACGAACCATTGCATGTCTATACTGACAGATCTGCATTTAAGGCCACCATCAAAGCAAATTATGCAGTCTTCATATGTTATCCTGGTGGATCGTCTGACAGGCTGTTTGATGCATGCTGGGAGTTTTGCTCCAAATATGAAGCTGAAACCATTGCACTGGAAACTGCTGCGTACCATCTAAGACTGTATTTGATGCCTTTCCCTCAAAGGCTCAAAACATCGTCATTTTTACCCAATGTCTGCCCTTTAAGCTCTGGAAGGCAATGGCCATAAATATATACAACAAATAACAATAGACAGCATGATGGTATATATGGATGTATCCAGGGAAGAAGATGAAAAATTACAGATAAGGGATATATTCCTATGTGGGAAATGAGCAAACGGTGTGATATCACAGGAAACACATCTATTTTCACAGCAGAAATGACAGCGATAATGAAAGCTCTAAAAACAATCTCTTATCAACCAGGGGTGGACTGACAGGGATCGGGGCCCCAGGGCAAAAAAGGGTCATTGGCCCATGATTATCAATTCTACACGGATTAGACTAAAGTTGAAGGCTAGAGGAGCTTCGCGCAATGCACAGAACGCCCAGTGATCAGTCCGCCCCTGCTTTCAACCCTCCCAGTAAACTGACCATTCTACCCTCCCGAGAAACTGACTCTTTTTCAACAATTCAAGCCCTAAGGAACATACTAGTATGTAGCACGCTGAATAGAGCAGAGGAGATATTTCTGGTTAATATATATTTATGTACTGGAGGAATTCAGATGTAATAGCGTAGGTTTCTTCACATGTGGCCATAGAAGGAGATGAGAAGGCAGATAACTTGGTCAAGAAAGGTAGATCAACTACTGTTCAAAGCAAGAACATGTCGAGTACACTGAACGCAACTATCGACCGGTCACGTCCCGGAACCCCAGCACTGAGTCTGCCCTGAAAAATACTGGTCGGAAGGGGCCCTTGACTTTTAATTTTCTTGTTACCAGTGTTAAACATCAAATCATGTCTCAGTTTCTGGGGACTGACATGAAAGGGGTAAAGAAGACATGGAAAGTCTTGGGTGGATGGCACAGAACGAGAGGATCTTGCACACATTTATTGAAGGCCTATGCTCCTTGAAGAACGATAATGAAGTAAATATTTACAAGAGTACAGTACACATTTTCTGCACATTGATTATAGTTGTTAGACCCTTTATATAAAAATGGGCCCATTATAAAGGTATAGCCCCACTTAGTTTGTGCACTGGGTGCCCGTACACTGTAGTTACACTACTGGTCGAGTATCCAGGGAATTTAGAAATTCCTAACAATAAGAAACTGCTCAGAATACAGCTAGGTGCCGGTTATTTAAGGATAGAAGAATCTTACTGTGCGGAATGTTTGCAAGACAATAATATACAGCACCTACTCAAATATAAGAGGTATGATCAACAGAGAATCCCAGTGTTAGAGTACCGGTATTTAATGGCATGCAAGTCACCCTCAAGTATAGAACAAATATTGGAGATAGACATATCGAGGGAAATGAATGGTATAGTCACTTCTTCTTCAGGTGCCTGGTCTGGAGCAGACATTGGCGATCATGACCCTTTGTTTTCAATTTGTTTTACCTTTGTACAGTCACAGTGATGGTTTTGATGAGCGATCTATTAACACCCGCATCTGTCAATACCTCGGCATTTGTTTTCAATTTGTTTTCCTTTGTACAGTCACAGTATATATTAAAAACTAATAAAGGTAGTAACAGTATAAGAAAAATAAATAAATCACAGTCAACACACAATTAGAAATGATCATTTAACTTGTACTCAATGAAAGACGATTATACAATCTAAAATGACAGATACGATACATTTAACTTGTACTCAATGAAAGACGATTATACAATCTAAAATGACAGATATGATACATTTAATAACGTGTACTCAATGAAAGACGATTATACAATCTAAAATGACAGATACGATACATTTAACTTAAACTCAATGAAAGACGATTATACAATCTAAAATGACAGATACGATACATTTAACTTGTACTCAATGAAAGACGATCCCCACCCCGGCTATACAATCTAAAATGTTAGGACAGATACGATACATTTAACTTGTACTCAATGAAAGATTTAACGATTATACAATCTAAAATGACAGGTACGATACATTTAACTTGTACTCAATGAAAGACGATGGTTGCGGTATCTATACAATCTAAAATGACAGATACGATATATTTAACTTGTACTCAATGAAAGACGATTATACAATCTAAAATGACAGATACGATACATTTAACTTGTACTCAATGAAAGACGATTATACAATCTAAAATGACAGATACGATACATTTAACTTGTACTCAATGAAAGACGATTATACAATCTAAAATGACAGATACTATACATTTAACTTGTACTCAATGAAAGACGATTATACAATCTAAAATGACAGATACGATACATTTAACTTGTACTCAATGAAAGACGATTATACAATCTAAAATGACAGATACGATACATTTAACTTGTACTCAATGAAAGACGATTATACAATCTAAAATGACAGATACGATACATTTAACTTGTACTCAATGAAAGACGATTATACAATCTAAAATGACAGATACGATACATTTAACTTGTACTCAATGAAAGACGATTATACAATCTAAAATGACAGGTACGATACATTTAACTTTTAACTTGTACTCATTGAAAGACTATTATATACACTCTAAAAAAGAATGATACATTTAACTTGTACTCAAATGAAAGACGATTATACAATCTAAAATGACAGGTACGATACATTTAACTTGTACTCAATGAAAGACGATTATACAATCTAAAATGACAGGTACGATACATTTAACTTGTACTCAATGAAAGACGATTATACAATCTAAAATGACAGGTACGATACATTTAACTTGTACTCAATGAAAGACGATTATACAATCTAAAATGACAGGTACGATACATTTAACTTGTACTCAATGAAAGACGATTATACAATCTAAAATGACAGGTACGATACATTTAACTTGTACTCAATGAAAGACGATTATACAATCTAAAATGACAGGTACGATACATTTAACTTGTACTCAATGAAAGACGATTATACAATCTAAAATGACAGATGTTTTAAGGACTATCTTCATTGCACACGGACTACTCCATCAGTGTTCGGATCTCCTCCCTTAGATCACACAAGGAGGATCTCAGCACAGTGCCTGAACGCCGTAGCACTGGCGAGAATATCAATGGGTGTATACAGGGATCACACATTCTATAAATATTTTTGTGGTGGGAAGGTTTCAAATTTTTTATTTTTATTTTGCCAGGGCAGCAACAGGGCAGCGGCCGTATAGCCTACTCTTTACGATTTCCCACTGCCGAGGGATTTTTTCCGCCCTTATCCAAGAAAGCTAGGCATTCGATCTCACGACGCAGGAGATCGGGAGGGGGAATATAACATCATTAGGAACCACTGGTTAAGACAAAAATGTCCATCAAATATATTCCCTGTACTGGGAGCGAACCCTATACCTTTAGAATTAGAGGCGGACGCCATACCTCTTAACCACTCCTTCCCCCCCTCCCCCAATGCTAATTATAATCCATTAAGTGTTGAACAGGATATATGTTGATGAATTATTTTTTTTTTAATGACAAATTTATGTTGCGTTGATTTCAATATCAGTTCGTCTACATTTACAAGTTTTAATATCTAAGGGTCTTTTATATTTGGACATGCGCCCTAATATAACCGACTAGGTTGAACGGGACGCGCCTCGCCAAAACTTTATTTAAAAAAAAAAAAAATAGTGCGTGCACCGCGTAGTTCCCGGATGTGTCTGAAGAGACAAACGAAAGAATCGGGCTACTCCTCTCTGAGACGCGTCGTACTAATGCGGAGTTGTGCATGCAGGCTGGCAACTTCATCATGTAAAACAAATTGCCACAGAAACCACAGCTACGAGATGCCTCGTACAGGCTTCCTGCAAGGGGACCAGCTGCAATGGTGGCTTCGTGCTCCGTGGCGTGAGGAGCGCAAAGGAACAAGATGATGTTAGTGCATACATCAAACCAAAGGGGAAGTAACAACGAATTCAATCAAAGATTCTCGTTTTATCTCTATAATTTTTGTTCATGCTCTGTTTATTAGTTCTATTGACTTTTCTCACAGTAATGTTTTGTTAAAACGCCCATTGTCTTCTCTCTTTGTATCATCTCCCTCATTTTTTTCCTGTTGTCACAATCCTAATACTTTTCTCTTCTCCTAACATTCCCATAAAAAATGGATGTAGCTTTTAAAAAGATCGACTTTAAAAAAAAAATGTTGCTTCGTTTTGGCAAAGCGCGTCCCATTCAACTTAGTCGGTTATATTAGGGCGCATGTCCAAATATAAAAGACCTGATGACTTTTGAATTCCGCTTAATAAAAGGGAATTCTTCTTTATACTGTGTGTAATAAGCTTCTTTTAAGGTTTGTCCCGTTTCCGGTGTAAGTCGTTTTAGCTTTTCAAAGGATTCTTAATACCTGTGTGGTCTCTAGTGATATTCTTGCTTGTTGATAGGATGCCCACGATTCCCTTCCATATGACAAAGTATGCTGCATTTAACAGAGAACTTCTTTGTTTTTGTAAAACCTCCATTGACAAAGATTTATTGTACACGATTTTCATTTTCTGGAAGGCTGGTTCTCCCCATCACCCTTCAGTTCACTGAGGAGCATAGGCCTTCAATAAACTTATGTGAAGTCTTCCTGTGACGTGACATCCGCTCAAGGTCTTTCCATGTCTTCTTCATGCCCTTCATGTCTGTCTCCAGTTCCCTTCTCCATGTGTTCCTTGGTCTACCTCTACATCTCTGACCCTGGGGATTACAGAACAAGGACTGGTTATTCAGTGTGTCATATCCATACCCCTCTTAATGCGCCCACTGCTTGCGGATGAATCGACCTAGGAATATTGAAAGAATGTGCTGTTCGTTTTGCTTCATTATAGCGCTTTTAATATCCTGTTCAACCAGACCCGAAGTGGGCCCTGTCGGTTATAATTGGGGTATATTGTGTGATTTGGTCTATTATGACACTAGACCGGTATTAGCCCTTATTGAAAGTAAATGTTGTGAAGTACTTTTTATGCACTCGGCGACTTTCGCGCATGATGGCAAGTGCAAATGGCACATTATGTGTTGCCATCCACGTATCAAATTGTTTGTATACCAATTTGAACAAATAAGCCTGTCTAGGAAGTGTGATCTGATATCTCAACTTGAACAGGCAAATACGGTCTTTACTGTGTTAAGTAAACATTGTTTAAGTCAAGGGTCCCCAAAGTGGGTCATATTGGCACCCAACGGTCGATATGGACATCCGCTGGGTTGATTACACCCAGAGGGTCGATCGGAGGTCGATCCAACATTTGGAGTCGAAAGTCGACAATCATATAAAAAATAAAAATACCTGCTGGTACTCAGTGTTACATCTGGAAATGCTGCTACACATTACACCAACATGTGTGCAGCAGATGAGCCGTTTCTATTTACGCAAATGCAGCTTTATCAAAGCAAATGGATAAACTGAACCTGGAAGACCTAGTGGTTTACGACTAAAAACTCAACATTCTCTAACCAAATACCAATGCCCTTAGTAATACTTATCAGCCACATCCTTCCCATTTAACAAGTTCAATAAAACAATAAAAAGGTAATGTTAATTTGTTGTGTCTCAATAATCACTTCCTTATTTTATTTATTAATGTTTTGCCTAGGGTCAGTTAAGTATCAAGGATTCCATGAAGGGGTCGGGACTCATTAAAGTTTGGGGACCCCTGGTCTAAGTGAATGTAGTATGGCATTAATGTGGCCAGGTACACCTCAGCAAGTCTGCCACGCCACTGAATTTGTTTATTAGCGCATGTCTGCCCGATGAAGGCGGGCATAAAGCGCTACGGTTAGCACCTGACCAGGTAACAGTTCTGGGGTTTGACTTCATGGTCAGCTCCATTTCTGGTAAACCAAATGTTTGTTTAAGTCGTTAGAACACACCTTTTATAGTGGTCCCAGCAAATTCTCCTAGTCGACGTTGTAATTTCTTGCTACTAAGTGCAGGTGTAAAGCTAAGAATGTCAGCGACTTGAGCTCAATCAGCAAATAAGCGAACTATGTCAACGTCCGATTGGCAGAGTGGTCAAAGCGGTGGTCTCTCGCGGCAAATGTGCCGGGTTCCAATCACGGTACCGACACTCTCTAGTCTTTCCAGCTGTAAATGGGTACCTGACTCCGCTCTTTGAGTTAGGGAAGGAAAAGGCAGCGAGGAAGGGAAATGGTCACCCCAGCTCTTGATGCTGGACCTAGTATGGTGAAGTCTCTAACACTTCACTCCTCTACGGTAGTATCTGCTATGGAACCACCTTTACCCTACTATGAATATGGCGATTGAAAAGTCTTTGTATATCCTGACGTGTTTATCCACTGGATTTATATGAAATTAATGTTAAAAAAATGGAGCTATAACTACCATTTCACACATACGTTTTTTTTTTTGTTTTTTTTTTTTAAATTCCCAGAATCAAAATAAATCTAATCAACATTTGATATAGCCAATAAACTGACGTTACAAAAGACCAAAGTTACTGCCCGTTATGAAATCATATGTTCAACAAACCGGATCTCACGTTGAGTTGTCGTGCCTAAGTGACATAGTTTCTATGTAATAAAATAGCAGTTAATCGTCTATATATTAATGTTTGTTTCATACAAATTAGTTGGATATAGTCAAGAAATGACAGTTTAAAAATAGGAATTGGCCTTTCAATTATCCTGTAATAATATTTATATTGGCTGAACCCAAACTCGAAATTTTAACGGCTGCTTCTTTTGCCATACCTCGGATCTAGATATTGCTGTACTCGGTGGAGAACGTTCATGAGCAAATTTACCACCAATTAAATGTGCACTGCACGAAGGATAGCTGCCGACTGGAGCAAAGTGGAAGCAGTTTGTTGCTGCCCTACAAGACGCCACCAGGCGTAATGGCCACTGACTGCTTTGACAGTTGGTGGCTAAGGATCAAAGAAGAAGAAAGGTAAAACTTTCCCTCGTCGACTTGTTGCATATTTTTATTCTTTTTATCTCGTTGTGCTTCCGTTCTACTCTTTTACGTTGTATGGATAATCATTACATTCGATCGCGGGCTATCATGTATGTACCATGTAGATCACATCACACAGAAATGCAGGAGAGGTCTGGTAGCCCTGAAAATAATGGCCGCGGCGCGTCTGGAGCAGAGATTACTATTTCTTCTTTATCATCAGCTAGTCATATCCGTCATTGAGTATGGGCTGGGGATACTCACGCTGTCAGTAACACAATATAAGCGACTAGAACGCATTCAAAATGAAGGGATGTGTATAGTCTTGGGCTGTACGCGTGATACCCCCATTGTGACAATGAGAAACATGCTTGGAGTGCTATCGATTAGATCCAGATATACGATGGCCCAGGCAAAAGGCTATATGCGAGTAACCACAGACAAGCGGCACCTCCTGCATGGAAACATAGCTAACACCAAGGGAGGAAGAATAAAGAGGGGGATGTCATGGATAGCACAGGCAGAAACAACAATCAAGCAGGTGACCACAGTTGAAAATATATTCAAAAATGAAGAGAGTGGAGTAAGTCAGATGAGAACTGGATTAACTACCAGCTAGTCATCATCAGCCTTGGCAGAGAGTGTAGAACTTGGGGCAATGGGAAAGCGGAACCGGAAATGAATCCACTGATACTTGATCATGCCGGGGATAATGATGCCATCGTGTATACAGATGAGTCTGTGATCCGTGGTGAAAAATCAGGTTGGGGCTTTTTTGCCAGGATGAAGGGCATAGCGGGACATACAAGATAACAACTTCTAGCATGAGAATGGAGAATGCAGCCTTCAGGTAAGTAACTGAAACTTCAGTAACAAAGGCAGTCATTGTGTCACACTCTCAGTCTATGCTTCGAAAGGTTCAAAATGGTTGGCTAAGGCATGAATGGAAAGCCTCCATAGAAGCTTCGAATCTGCAGAGGCTGGTGTGGATGTACTGTCCTGGTCATGCCGGGTTACGCGGTAATGAGAGAGCTGACAGACTAGCACCAAGAGCAACTACAGAGGGGACACTGGATATGGATAAGGGAGAGATAGTGAGAACAATTAATGATCACCTGTTAGAGAATGACACTGCAGTAGATGAATCATCAAGATTAAGACCTGGAATTTGGTCTCAAACGTCTGGCTAGCATTGATGGATGTATGAAAGGATGCATCCGTCGTGTTTATAACTAGCGAGCTACAGGAACAGTTAGCATTCACACTCTTCGACATATACTGAGGGAGACTGAGCACCTATGGGTTTTCCCGGAGTGCAATAATGTCGATTCTGTATAACAATAACAACGGATGAACGCGCGCAAAACACAATATCAGTCTGACTTGCCTGGCAGCGCATGGGTGAATATTAAATTCATTCAGTCTGACAGTGAGCTTCACTTTTTTTAAATCTAACATTTTGTCATTATTTAGCTTTGAAGTTATGCCCCAAATGGCTGTCTCCGTATACTTCTAAGACTAGCTTTCTCTCTGTGTCCCAAATTTACATCTCCGTCAAACTCTAAGACTACCTTTTCTCCCTGCCCCAAATGCCTGTCACCATGTACTCCTAAAGCTACCTTTCTCCACTTAATTCTAAGAATATCTTTCTGCCTATGCTCCAGATGTCTGTCCCAGTGTACCTCTATAACTAGCTTACTCTCTATGCCCAAATGTCTGTCTACATATGTACTTCTAAGACTACCTTTCTCCCTATGCTCCAGATATCTGTCTCCGCATATCCTTAAGAGTCTTAATAAGACTACCTTTCTCTCTGTACCCCAATAGCCTATCTCCGCGTAGGTCAAAGACTACTGTTCTCTCAATGCCTCTGATGAATCCAGTCCATTGCTTACCCTTGCCGTAGCTATTCCTCTTCTTAGAGGCGGCATAATATGTGTGTAGTTGTGTGTATACACACACAACCATACCTACATTATAATGTTTGCTTTTCAGTACTATTCCCATCATACTTTCATGTAAAAAAAAAGGGGAGACTATGTTTCAAACCACAGTAATCCATCTTTGTATGTATCATTCCAACTTACCTACAGTTAGCTTATGTCTTACCATGAACTTAGAGATTAGGTATGAGCAAGAATGTAACATTCAAACAAAGAGAATGTGCTTTACCGCGGAAAAAAATAGGCAGAAAAATCAAAGCAACGTCAACAGCTGGCGAACAGTTTGGTTTACAGTCAATAAAGAAAATGTACTGACAGAAGTTCTATTCAGGGCAAGGGATTATGAAAAATAGAAACTCGCCTAACGAAAAAAAAAAAATCACTCAACTAAAGCATGCAGAATAAAATTACATCATGAAAAATTATCGGCTTTCGGCAAACAATAATGCTGATTGCATAAATAAATTGCACTAGCTGAGCATTTGTAATAATATAATATTAATATGAAAGGTTGTAATTTCAACAAAGTATCGCGAAAAATTATTGTTACGTACATGATTGCAGGGGCAAAAACCATATAACCAGTGTTGCCACAGCTGGCTATTTTTTACTAGATCTGGGTTTTTTTACTTCCATATGGGTATCTGGGTATTGTTTTTCAAAATCAGCATTAATCTGGGTATATTTGACAATTGGCATTTACAATGTATGTATATTCTGTGCACTGAGCATTATACATTATATTTATATTATAATTAAATGTAAAAAATTATGTGCTGTATATTTTTTATTCCACTTAAATTTAATTCTTGTTTTTAACCACATCAATGACGTTGTTTTTTTACTAGTTTACATCAGTTATCCATTTCTTGTTATTCTGTTAATGGCTGTCATCTACAATACTCTGACATTTTTGCTATGTGTTTTAAAGTCTTCTTTTTTACATTTTAGACTTAAGCAGATAAACAGCATATTGTTTGGTTTTGTTTTTTTGTCAAAAAATAATTAAAATTAAGATTAAACAAATAAGCGATAATGAAGGTACGCTAGGTAGTTGTGGCAGCATGACGACACACACGCCACCGCGTAAAAAAGTGAAACCATGGTATCAGCAGGCGTTTTGTGAGGAATGGCTAATAGACAGCGAACTGAAGAATTGGATAAAGCCGGACTCTGGCAATCGCTATGCTGCGATTTGTACGGTCTGTTCCTGTACATTAACTAATGCCAACAAAACGGCTTTATTGACACATAAAAGCACACAGAAGCATATGAAGAACTTCGAAGCCAAAAGCGAAACTCTGAATATTAACAAGTTTTTCATCAAACCAAAAGAGCCCTATCTCCAAGACAAAATTGCTAAAGCGGAGATACTGTTGTCGGCTTTCATGGCAGAACATAATACTCCGTTTTCGCAAGCTGATCATTTGATTGAACGTTGCAAGCAGATGTTTCCAGACAGCACAATTGCTAAAAAAAAAGTCACTGAAGCGCACCAAGGCTGCTTATGTGATATATTTGGGTGTTAATAAAATCATTTTTATATAATTGTGAATTTTTGGTAATAAAAAATAAAATAAAAATGAAGAAAAAAAATAACATTTGGTAGCACACTGCTTATTTATGTTAAAGTTGCACCTAAAAGATTGTGAGTAGTAGGGTATGTACAACTTAGGTATCATTCTGCAGGCGCGCTGGTGGCGCGGATGGTGGCGCGTGACTTTTATATAGCAAAAATTCTGCAGGCGCGTGACTTTTATATAAGCGCAATCTGCAGGCGCGCGGCGCAAGATGGCGGATTTGAGCTAACAAGGGGGAGATAATTTGGGGCAAGATGGCGGATTTGAGCTAACAAGGGGGAGATAACAAGATGGCGGATTTGAGCTAACAAGGGGGAGATAATTTGGGGCAAGATGGCGGATTTGAGCTAACAAGGGGGAGATAACAAGATGGCGGACTTGAGCTAACAAGGGGGAGATAACAAGATGGCGGACTTGAGCTAACAAGGGGGAGATAACAAGATGGCGGACTTGAGCTAACAAGGGGGTAAGATGGCGGACTTGAGCTAACAAGAAGACGATGTTAATATAAGGAAAATGTGGCAAGATGGCGGATTTGAGCTAACAAGGGGGAGATTATTTTTAGAGGTATTTTGAGATAACAAGAAGAGGATGTTTATATAAGAAGAAGATGGATGTTTTTTTATATATTATAGCCAACTTAGGTAGTGTTAGACAAACATTTAGATAATAGGAAAATATATATTTATATACATTTAGACGAACAGTTATACAAACAGTAATACAAACAGTTAGACGATATAGACAAACAAACAGACGATATATAGGTAACAAAAAAGCGTTTTAGTTAATATAGTTTTTATTTTATATTCAATAGTGTTTTTGAAGTAAAAACATACATGGTAATATATAGTATCTTTTTACAAAATGTACAGTATTTTTATAAAATGGACATTGATATTTTATCAAATGAATATACAATTATATGGTGTAATTTTTTTATCAAATCATATATAATTATATGGTGTATTTTTTAACATTATCAAACATTGATATTATCACATATTTATATTATTTACATTATATACAATAAAAATATCACAGATTTTTAATACAATATCACAGGGGTACAGGCCAGACCTTGAGGGGTGTCGTCACATTGTCGTCCCATTGTCGTCACGTCGTAAGAAATAGTGTATTCGTACAGACAGTTTAAATGTTGAGGGGTGATGTGGTGACGTTGTCGGGATGTACCTGTCGTTTTATGTAAAAGTAAGAAAGGGCGTTGCGGTGTTGTTCGTATGTGTAGATGGAGGAATTGTGTACCCGGAACCCGATATTTTTCCCACCCTGTGCCTGTTGTGTGTTGAGGACGTCTAGAAAAGTGTGTTTGTCAACTTTGTTGTGGTGTTTGTTGAGTCCTTTGGTGGTGGTTTTGTCGTAGTCGCCAAAACAGTGATATGTCTTGCTACAGAGGGAAACCATCCCTCTGCCTTCGTATTCTAATTTAAAAAGGCCCGGTGTCCGTTTGTCGAATAAGGTTTGTTCGCGGCATTTCTGACAAAGGGCGCGCGTTTTACCCTCGGTAGCGACGAAAATGGGTCTATGGTCGGGACATACTTCGGCGGGGAACCACTGGTGGTAGGACCTATAAAATTCCTGTCGCAAAGCGGGCTTAACAACGTCCGCTAAGTTGTCTGAACTAAGGGCCAAGTAAAGACTGTCTGTGTCCGTCTCGCACAACTGAAAGTCTGACCTATCTACAAATTTATCTAAACAGTCGTAGTAAAATTCTAACATGCGTAATTTAGCGTATTGGTAGACGAAAAATCCTATCTGAACGGGGAGGTCCCAACATATAGTCTGTTTAAGTTTCTCTACTTCAAATATGTCGTCCGTCACTAACGTCATTTTCCTAAAGCGGGGTGAGTTTATTTGGTCAGAGGTACCCTCGTCCGTCGTGTACGAGACATCCACATGCTTCGCTTTATTGGTTAATGTCTTGCCGTAGGCCGCGTTACCTAGCAGTTTCATGGTCTCGCTGGTAATGGCGTAGGCAGGATCAGTATCACCCTGTCGACGCGCGTTCGAAACAGTGTCCCCAAACCGTTTGAAACACGTCACGGGTGTATACTCAAGCACCTGGTAGATACAGGTGACTTCTAATCCTTTGGTTAGGTACCAGCGAAGCAGAGGTGTCGCCAACAGAATTTTCTTGCCCACATAACTCCCGATCAACGTCCGTCTGGGGGTAGTCAGGAGTTTATGTTTTTCGGCGTATTCCCGCATGAAAGGCCCAATATCTTCCCTCGTGACGTCAACATTCTTAAAAATGGGCGTCATCTCAGAGAAATGTTCTTTTAAAGAGTCGGGGACATGAATGTCACACTCGACTAGGCCAAACAAGGTCTCGTCCAGCACCGAGGCGAGAATATTTTCTTTTGTCAGGGGGTACCGACATTTCGTGTAAGACGGTTTCTGGGTAGGGAAGGTGGCGTTGAGAAAACGGTGGATTGATGGGTCGGTTTTCTTCAACGCCTGCCACTCGCATTCCCACATTTCGACAACGGTAACGTTGCAATGGCCCCGTAAATAAGAACTTGTGTCCACCGTATCTGCGTACAACTCAGCCAACGGTTTGTTGTTGACTGGGTTAACGTCACGACCGGCGGTTAGTGGGCAGTTAGGGTGACCGTGGAATAGGCACCCATGGAACTGGTAGGCGGTTTTAGAGTGTCTGTCCCAACCGTCTACCCTAACGCATACATCACCCAACGCCTTCTCACGCCCGTTAAACTGGGTTTTTAAGGTCACTTTTTTTTTTGGTGGGAGACCCAAGCCAAATAATCGCGACACTGCACGGTATATTTGTGGAGTTTGTGGTGCTTGAAACCATCATCCTTGTACCGTCTAACGGGAAAGTCAGTGGGCATTTTCTGCATTAACGCCCACAAATAAAGGGCGTTGGCATCAAAACCTTTAATGGCTTGAACAGGTTTGCCACCTCTAATGCGGGTTTTGCCTTGTTCGTGGAACCTGTGAAAAATAATTGACGGTCCCCCGACGATGTTTTGGCGCAAGATGTTATGCAAATCTACCTCCTGCTTTGAGCATAAAGAAAAATTGACGTTGGGCGGGAGGGTTTTGAAGAGGTACTTTAACGTGACACCGGGCACGGAGATCGCATCTTTAAACATGTCTACACCTAGGCGCGCGTAAAAACTAACCTGTCGGTCTAACGCTGCCAAGAAGGGGACCACGTCTTTATTATTATACCACGTCAGAAAATCGCGTAACGTGGTCATGTGGTTCTGGGCCCACACCTTCTGGCATTCGGCGTACTCATCGGCGGAGATGTTAGTGTTTTTAAGTTTGGAGAAAAACGCCGAGTGGGGTGGTAACGCGGTCTCGTCTAACTTTGCTAAATCTGTTATGTATTCATAACAGAAAAACCCTTTGGTTTCTTTAACGTTATACGCCGCGAGATATTTGGTATAGCTAAATCCGGGGGCTAAGTAATTGACTATGTCTAAAAACTTTAACTCGGTAGTGGCAATACACATAAAATTATTATTTCTCTTCACTAAAAATTTGAAGTCTTCCCCCTCGAAATACCGGATGAGATACGGTTTGATGACGTTCACATCATATTTGCCCGAATTGAAACCTAACACCGGTAGCTGCCCCAAATAACCCTCTAATCTAGCAAGGAGTCCGTCTGACTCACCGATCGTCTCTAAATCCTTGAGTTGTGTGCAAACGTCGTCAAAATACGCACGCAGAATCTCATAAGAGGCCGCGGCAATTTTGAGGAGATGGTCAGCCATCCTATTGACCAAGTCTTGCGGGTCACCCGTTGTGATAAAACACACGGGGGCTTCAAACCCGGGGACGTTAGAAGCCACCGAACACGACAGGGGCACGTGTTTGGCTGTGTAGGTGGTGGTATTACCACTTGACTCTAGAGTGTTCTGAAAAAAACACTCATAGTCAAATGAGGCGCGATAAGGGAAGACGAATTTTGTGTCGACGTCTATCCCCTCCTCCTCGATTAATTCCCAAATGGTCTCTGGGGGATTATACACACCACCTCTAAATGTTTCTCTTCGCTTAGAGCCGGTACAGCGCTTTTCATGGCGCGTCATAGCCCTATAAATCTTCCACAACTTACCGCAATCGGGACACGAAAAAGAGTTACTGGCCCTATCAATATCTGCTATGTACATGAAGTGGTTCTTAAACATTAAAAGACGCAACGTATCTTTAAAAGTGTCACTACCTCTAAGTTTGGGGGTCAGGTTTTCCTCATCGTCAAATTCAAAAACGTCAATATTTACGTTAAAGCATTTTTCTAATTGGGGCATATCGATTAAACTAACCCCGGGGAAATCAACGAGGGACCTAAGTCCCTGCTGTGTTTGCCACTGTTCGACTAATCGGTGCGTGCTTATTCTAACGTTCTTAACGGCACCACCCCTAAAAACGGCTAGACATCTAAAAAAACAAAAGTTATCACTGTATGGTTTTGAATGGGAATCGTGTTGTAGTGTATGGATGTGGTTATTGTCCGTGATGAAAGAGGGAATGTCTTGTATGCAGCAGCCAATGGGAAAGTCTTGGATATGATACAGATAGAACGAGGTTGCGGCAATGGCTTCGACAAAGTATTTTGTGTTTGGTCTATTTAATTGTGCTTGTGTGACAATATCGCTATCGTGTAACTGTGAGAGAAAAGCTTTGAAATCTGTGATGTTGTTGACTAAGTGTGGTTGATCTAAGACGACTGTGTTATTCGAGGAAGCGTGAAAGAAGCGAAGGTCATTTGTTTCTCTGTGTCTTAAGACGATGTGGAAACTGTAGTTTATTTTGAATCGTTTTGTCTGTTGTTTGAATACAGGGAGCAAGAGACTGTCCCAGTCCGTATTTTCTGTTGGTCTGTGGAAAAAAGTGAAAGTGGATAGGAATTTATGTTTTTTTGCATGTGTTTTGATGGCTTGCCAGTTATCGATGTAGATTTGTTTTATGTCAGCCTGTAAGTCTTCTAAAGAGTCTTCTTCTGACGACAAGCGGGGTTTTTTAATATGGGTTTGGGTGCTGGTCATGGGACGTTTCTTGGTCTGGCCTGTTTTTGGGGGGGGGGAGGGGGGGGGGTTTGAGGAAGATGTCGCTGATGGTGTGGTGCCTGCTGCAGCAGATGATGATGATGTTGTTGTGCTCGTTGATGGTGTGCTCCCTGCTGCAGCAGGTGATGTCTTTGTGCCTGTTGATGATGAGTCTGTGGTCCCTGCAGGTAATGTTTGTGGGTGCGCCGAGCTTGAGTCTGTTGTTGGTGTGGGGAATGAGTCTGCTGGGGCACCTGATGTTGGTGTGGGGACAGTCTGATGTTGGTGGTTTCTGTGGACCTGTAAACTGCTGCGTCGGGTGAATTGTTTCCCACAAATGTCACAAGAAAATCGAGGCATAGCGTGCACTGTCTTTATGTGCTGTGTTAAATTGTCAAGGCGGGTAAATGTTTTACCGCAGCGGGGACACGTGAGACTGTGCCCTGGTGCAGTGGTGGCCCCCACTGGATTGTTTATAGCGCCCGTCGTTGCAGCGGTGGTCCCCACTGAGGGGGATCTCGGGGCCGCAGGACCATGGACATTCTCAATGTGTTGTTGGAGTGCATCACGACTGGTGAATATTTGAGGACACACACGACAGGGATGATTTTTGTGTGTATGGACCGAGGAGATATGTCTCGCGATATCGCGAGCTCGAGTGAATGATTTGCCGCATTGGCCACAAAGATTTTGGCTTGAAGGCATCTGTGAAGTAGAAACGAAAACACATTACTCACACATAAAATTAAATACAAATAACGAGAGAAAGAAAGAAAGAAAGAAAGAAAGAAAAAGAAAGAAAACAAAGAAAGAAAGAAAGAAAGAAAGAAAAAGAAAGAAAGAAAAAGAAAGAAAGAAAGAAAGAAAAAGAAAGAAAGAAAGAAAGAAAGATAGAAAAAGAAAGAAAGAAAGAAAGAAAAAAGAAAGATAGAAAGAGAAAGATAGAAAGAGAGAGAGAGCAAGAGAGGAGAGAGAGTAAGAGAGGAGAGAGAGAGAGAGAGAGAAAATAAAACACAGTGTTATTTCTTATTCTATGTGAAAGAAATTACCCCGCGCGCGCGCTGGCAAAGATATCGATTAAAAAACACAGCATGTGACGATTTGCCCTGACGTTTAAGAATGTTTTTTGTTAGTTTTGTACCAAACCGTTTTGTATAGCTAATGGTATGTTCTAAATATTCTTTTTAATGTGATAAAAGTGTTTATTAATTTTTTGCGTTATCAGATTCTGTCTTTTTTTTATATTTAACACAAATAAACCTCACATAAATACTTGTCTAACAGTAGGTGACAAACATGACTAAGTTTTAAAATAAGGAAAATTGTTAACCTATAGTGCATAATCGGTTAAGTCTTATCAAAAAATTATGTTATGTCAAGATAAAAGATAAAAATTTAGTATCTGAGTTAACATCTTAACAGATAAAAATAACAGAGATATTTATTTATATTTAACACCTTAACACAAATAAACCTCACATAAATACTTGTCTAACAGTAGGTGGGGGGAAACACGGATAAGTTTAAATAGAAATAATTTAACACCCTAACACAATACGCACTCAACTAAAACTTATAGATTCTTAAAGATATACATCCTAACACAGAGTACCGAATACGCACTCAACTAAAACTTATTTTATTTATTTATATTTAACACCTTAACACAAATAAACCTCACATAAATACTTGTCTAACAAGAAAGAAAGAAAAAGACAGAGAAAGATAGAAAAAGAAAGAAAAAGAAAGAAAGAAAGAAAAAGAAAGATAGAAAGAAAGAGACAGAGAGAAGAGAGAAGAGAGAATAAACACAGTGTTATATGTAACAAGGAGTTAATTAGAGAGAGAGAGAGATAAGTTTAAATAGAAATAATTATTTTAACACACGAAAAAAACATACATTGTTAAAGATATTTATGGTAGCCTAACAATTTAACAAAGAAAATAAAACAGACGAATACGTACGGCGTAACAGTCAATTGATATGACAAAACAAGTGGGTCTTTTCTTTCAGAGATGTGTTCGCAACGAGGGTTCTTAATTGAATGATACGTCTGAAACAATGCGTCCGTTATATGCCTATAATGCGCGCACGTAACGAGGTCAACGACCTTACACATCTGTTATTACTGGCAAACAGTTTCTCGTAAATTGTCACGTATCGTAAACAGACCCACTGTGCAGGTGTTCTGAAACAGTCCGTTTCACCTGGTAATATGATACCTAAACAAACAGCGCTGTTAAGTCATCGTTCGTTTGGGCCTGGCCAAGTATTGATCCACAGTGAAAACTGTTGGTAATTGTTTACACAGGGAACAGCTGTTTATATACCCCGTGGAGTTTTTACATTACCAAACTTAATTTGCGATATGTACCAAGATAAAATTAGCAAACATTTTGTTTGTGACATGGACAGATGTCTCGAGAAAAGACATTAGCCATTTTAACATCGTTTTAGTAGCTTATTTTGAACTAAATTGAGACACATTTTTTTCTTATCTAAACCTTATATTAAAAGGGAAAGGCAGATACATTTTAAAACGGTTTAGTTGAATATTTAAACAAAAATGATAGCTTAAAAAGCAAGCTTTAAAATAACTAAAAAGAGAGACAAAGAGAGAGAGAGAGAGAGATAGAGAGAGAGAGAGAGAAAGACACAGAGAGCGATAGAGATAGAGAGAAAGACAGATAGAGAGACACAGAGAGATAGAGAGAGACAGAGAGAGACATTTTTAGACTAAAACATTAAAGGATGATATATAAGGAAAAAAAAAAAAAGAGATATTTATGCTAACTTTTAACACACGAATTTGTTTAAAAGTGTATGTTTTAAATTCCAGTGATTCTCAATACATGTTGGTTGAGTTCTTATTTTATTTTCACAATGATTCTCAATACATGTTGGTTGAGTTCTTATTTTATTTTCACAATGATTCTCAATACATGTTGGTTGAGTTCTTACATTACTCTCACAATTCTTGACCAGTGGTTCTCACAATGCTTGATTCTCACGTTACTCCAAAGGTTCTCAAATTCTTGATCAGTGGATCTCAAGTTTTTTTATTCTCACAATGTGTCTTTTGATATAAAATAACTGGTTGTAGGTGACAGTTATCATTCTTATCAATGGACACACGTTGGGTCCATCCGTTTACAGCGTTAATTAGTGGGCCTACTGGCTCTGGAAAGACTGTTTTTGTCAAACGTTTCCTGACACATATCAAAGATATGATCACAGCTATCCCAGATGAGATTATTTGGTGTTACGGGGAATATCAACCTTTATACAAGTCACTGACTGGTGTTCAGTTTGTTGAAGGACTGCCCGATATTGAGCAGTGGACAGGTGATAAGAGACGGTTGGTGATTATCGATGACCTCATGAACGAAACAGACGAACGTGTAACTAGTTTATTTACAAAAAAGTCTCATCATAAAAATATAAGCGTCTTTTATCTCGTGCAAAATTTATTTGGCAAGAACAAAGAACACAGAACCATTAGTTTGAATTCTCATTACATTGTGCTTTTCAAAAATCCACGCGATGGATCTCAGATTGTTAATCTAGCCAAACAGATGTACCCAGGTCGGACTGCCTATGTGCAAGATAGTTTTAAGGACGCGACCTCAGTCCCACACGGTTATTTGCTAATTGATCTCCGTCAAGATACACCAGATAATCTAAGGCTTCGTTCAAGCATCTTCCCAGAGGAGCAACATATTGTTTACGTACCCAAGTAACATGGGAGAAAAAGTAAAAAAACATGCTGATATGTTAAAATTTCTAGGTACAGCCAAACCACCAGTCATCAAGGCTGTTATGAAAACAGCATCACCCGAGCTGGTAGGAACACTCTGTGAATGTTGTCACAACGTTTTAAAAGGTAACGTTACACTAACTCCCAATCAGAAGAGACGTATACGTCGTTACAAAAACATCCTACGATCCCTTACCAAGAAGAAAGTCTCGCTCAAAAGACGAAAACAATTTTTACAAACTGGAGGTTTCTTATCTGCTCTGCTTGGACCAATACTATCTGTACTAAGAGGTTTTTTGTAAAATGGCTAAGAAAATGATTTTGATGGATCCTCGTTTGTTAGAAAAACCTTATAGACCACCCGATGCTCTAAGAGATAACTTGGGAGAATTGGACACTCAAATGCAACTAGTTTTGGATCGACAAGATTTACCAATCGGAGACAAGGCTAGACTCTACCAACAAACATTACAGCGATATTTGACTCGACTAGAACAGTACAGCCACGTACCTCTAGGTCTCGTGGATATTAAACAACCACCACAAACCAGCGAACAACCCACTGTACTTAAAGAGGAGATCGTCGACAAAACACCTCAGTCACCACCCGTCACACCCACTAATCGAAAAAAGGTGGCTAGTAAATTGCGAGAAACATCGTCGTATTCGCTCAGAAGAAGGAAAAAAGCGCCAAAGTGGGAAGCATGGCCAAAGAAGTGATTTTAAAACGACATTACTACGACCCAAAACGGCCTGGAGCTTATGGCGGAATCGCCCCCTTACAACGTAGCACCAAACTTAGTCGTAAGAAAATTGAAGAGTGGTTAGGCCATCAGGACAGCTACACCCTACACAAGCCGGTGCGCAGAAAATTTAAACGACGTACGACCATTGCAGGTGGTATCGATCAACAGTTCCAGGCTGATTTAATTGACTTGCGTGGTTTAAAGAGATTCAACGATGGGTATTCGTATCTAGTAACGTGTATCGATGTATTTAGTAAATTTGCTTGGGCTGTTCCTCTGAAAAAACAAGACTGGGACAGCTTTAGTAACAGCGGTAAAGACAATTTTTAACAATCGCAAACCGATAAATTTTCAAACAGACAAAGGCAGTGAGTTTGTCAACAAAACATTCTTAAAGTTTCTTAAAGATGAGAAAGTCCATTTCTTCACTACGGAGAATGAAGACACCAAAGCAGCTATCGTCGAACGGTTTAATCGAACCCTCAAAGAAAAAACGTGGCGTTACTTTACCAAAACCAACAGTCTTCGCTACGTCGACGTGATACCACAACTGGTCCACAACTACAACAATTCGTATCATCGGAGTATTAAGATGGCGACCGGTGGAAGTTACCCCGAACAATCAAGAAGAAGTGTGGCGTACTTTGTATTCGACCCCTGATGTCGTCGGTAGAAAAGTCTATTTTAAACCTGGTGATCGCGTGAGGATCGCCCAAGCCAGACAAACTTTTAAAAAAGGGTTATACGCCGGCGTGGACAGAAGAGTTGTTTACGATCAGCCGACTAAACCAAACAAGACCGATTACGTACATCCTTAAAGATGATTCGGGTGAGGAATTGAAAGGTTCTTTTTACCAAGAAGAACTGCAACGAGTCGGCGACAAGATAGTTTATCGAATCGAGTCCATTTTGGAGGAACGCCGCGGTGGCAGGGGTGTAAAAGAATATTTAGTCAAATGGTTCGGTTATAACTCGTCATTCAACAGCTGGATTTCGGCCAAACAACTAGCGAGATATCGAGACTGATGGATATTGAAGAAGACGTGAGCACCCCAGTTTTGAGGCCACCCCCTCCCAAGACCGCTAGAACCTCGTTCTGGCCTTTTTTTGGGAAACTAGTCCCGCGACTAGAGATCGTTTTCCTCTGTCAGATGATCGTTATATATGTCGTCATCGGTGTCTCATTATTCAATCTGAGTCGGAGCAACGCAGAGGGACCAGACGGCAAGTTTTGGATCGCTTTAATGAGCAGTTGTTTGGGTTACATGTTACCTAACCCCAAGATAGGATGAGTTTTTACGTGACTTTACCCAGCAATGCCTCGATGAAAATATACCCAAACAATAACGCCGGTCACTTTTTCGTCAAATTGCCACAGACTATAGACTTGACTTCACGTTATGAGGTTGGTTTGGTTGAGATTCAATTTCCCAAAAGTTATTTTAACGTGCTAGAGGATGATGTATGGATACATTATTTTCCCAACAAAGAAGATGAGTCTATACTACTCACGTTACCAGCTGGTCTATACACGTCACCCGACACGCTGATCGACGAGTTGAATCGTTTGCTTTTAGCCACGGATGTGGATGAAAAAGCCCGAGTTAGATTCCATTTTAACAATAATAAGGCCACCTTGAATCTGTATGATCCGGAGGTTGAAGTTAGAATTAGCGAGACGTTGAAACACATGTTAGGTTTTCCTGCCTCGATCGCCACAGACATTGACCCAATACTACGAGGTGAGACTGAAGTGCAAATGGATAGCGACATGAAAAATGTATACGTGTACTGCGATCTCGTAGCGGCGAGACCGGTTGGAGATGCCTCTGTCCCTTTGTTACGGATTGTGCCTATTTTGGATAGGACTAATGCTTCTGTTTTTAGGATTTACGACAAACCCCACTACGTACCCCTGAGCCGTTTTTCGTTTGACGCGGTGGAAATCCTTTTAACTAACGATCAGGGTAAGACTATCCCATTCACTAGCGGAGCTTCGGTGTTGACACTACACTTCCGAACTCACAGACGGTTTGATTTTGACTAGAAACATAATGGTGAGACACGTACCCATCCGACGAAACCCCAAGATGTATGAGGAGTTTTACTGCAACCAAGCTGGCCATGGGATGCCAGTGTTTATCGGAGGCAGAAGTCAAAGAGGACATGGTTTGGGTAGTTTTTTCGGCGGGCTCGGTCGTATGGTTCTCCCGTGGTTAAAAACTGGAGGCAAAGCTTTACTCAGAGAAGGACTTGGGACCGGTCTACAGGTCGCGAGCGATGCGTTAGCCGGCAGAAATGTTGGCGAGGCATTTCGTGAACGAGCGAAAGAATCTGGTCAACGTTTATTACAGGGAGCGGTTGAACACCTCACCACTAACCAATCGGGCAGCGGACTTAGAAGAAGAAAAACGAGAGCTGCCCCACCTGGTGAGCCGAAACGCATAAAACGCCGTAACCGAGCTCGACCTTCTCATTCTCACCAGAAGAAGCGAAGGTACTCTGATATATTTGAATGATGGCGCTTATTCACCCCAGCTCGTGCGAGTGTCTTCACAGTGGTCTAGATTTGTTTAGCGTACCACCAACGCAGACAGCCGTAGAAGAGGGACAATTTGTGGAGATACATCCGTTGGCCGCCTTAGCCCCCGGAGCCCCGGTGGAATTTGTAATTTCGGGAAACGGTGAAGAATATCTAGACTTGTTCAATACTTTTCTGCACGTGCGCGCCAAGGTTACGTTAGCTAATGGCGGTGCATTACCCGTTGACGCAGAGGTGGCCCCGATCAACTATTACCTGCACAGTTTATTCTCCCAAGTCGACGTTTCACTGAACGATACGCTGATTACACCCAGCGAGAACACCTACCCTTATAGAGCTTACATCGAAGCCACGTTGAATTACGGGGAGGAACCCAAACGAGGTCATCTGACATCGGCTCTGTTTTACAAAGACACGCCAAATTTTATTACGGACACAATTGGTGACAATAACAATGGGTTAAGACTGCGTCGACATATAGCGGCTGGTTCTCAGGAGATTGATATGATGGGTCGTTTACATTCAGATATCTTTGCTCAAGATCGTTACCTGTTAAATGGTGTGACAGTTAAAGTAAAACTCACCCCGTCTAAAGATGCCTTCAACGTGCTGGGACACGACCCCACCGCTGGATATAAATCTATTATAACTTATGCGGCCTTGGTTGTCCGGAAAGCTAAATTAAATCCCGCCGTCTCGCTAGCCCACGAGAAAGCCTTGGTGCGAGGTAATGCCAAGTACCCCTTGAAACGAGTTGTGCTAAAAACTTTCTCTATCCCTAGAGGTATGCTATCGCACATGCAGGATAATCTGTTTCTCAGTCAAACACCTACACGGATCGTGATTGGACTAGTCACTTCGTCAGCTTTTAACGGGTCGTACACGGCTAATCCGTTCAATTTCGCTACCTTTGGTCTGATATATTTGAACGTCAGCGCGGACGGCAGAACCGTCAGTGGCAAGCCTTTGTCCATGGATTATGAACACAACCAGTACGTGAGAGCCTTCTTCGCGACGAATCTAGCTATGGGACTGGTTGGTAAAGACGCCGGCAACGACCTCGAGTATAGACATTTTAAGCACGGTTACGCCTTATATGCCTTTGACCTCACCCCCAGTCTACTAGACGGTGACCAGTTTGAGATGGCCAAGTCGGGCCCAGTCTCAGTAGAACTTAAATTCGCCGAGGTCACACCCGAACCATTACAGGTTCTCGTCTACGCCGAGCAAGACTCGATCTTGGAGATCTCGAAATCGCGCCAAGTTTTGACAGACTACACCACTTAAACAATGAACACAGACGAGATACGCACCATCCTCCTATCGGACATATTTGTTAAACGAACTGAGCTCGTTAAAGTGTTAGCTCGTGACCAATTACCTCTACGCATCGATCCGACCAAGACGGCTGCTTTCGTCATCAACACTGACCCTAGCTATCGCCCCGGTGACCACTGGGTCGCCCTATATTATAACGGACTTGGTACTTTTGAATATTTTGATTCTTTTGGCCTACCACCTACACACTCGGACCTGATTAATTTTATAGCCAGAAACTCTACTCGACCTGTTAACTACAACCCCAGACATTTACAAGATGTAGTCACCAACGTTTGCGGGCTCTACGCGATTTATTTCATCTTGATCAAAACACGAGGTGGCACTATGCAGCGGGTCCTACTACCATTTTCGGCTAGACAACACGCCAACGATCGATTAATTACGCGCCTAGTCAGACCCTGGCTAGTGAAACTCAACCCCACTTTGCTAAACAAGAGACGAAATCGATAGACAGGTGTATTTTTTCCCTCACGACAATACAGCCATGTGTAGTTGTTCCCACGCAATACATCGACGAATCACGTCCTGCCTAACACACGTTCGATGTTCGACGAATCAAATCCTAGCTAGGGCACGCTAAAAAAACCCAGATTATACGATATAAAAGGACGACACTTTATTAACACACTAGATACATCTCGTTGAAAATGACTGCTCCCACCAATTGGGTCTACATCAAGAGAAGTGATGAAATGCTTAAACCTTTGGCTAGTGGTCTGAAGGCTGCGTCTGTAAGTGTTTACCGAGGCCAACCTTTACTGCACGTGCGAAAATATTTTGGTGAATCCTACCTCAAATTTCCTACCAAACACGGCATTACGTTAACTCGACCCGAGTTTGAACATTTCTTGACATTACAGAACGAAATCCTCGCCGAATTTGACCGATTACAGCCACCAAGCACCTATCCTACTAACACTACCACGTTTGATCAGTACATCAATTCCAGCTGTTACCAACCAATAGAACCGAGTTGGTTTCCTACCACAGACCTGACCGATGTCCTACCCTCGAAGAAGCCTTCCACTAACCTGTTTGACGAAATTATGAACTCTAAATCCCCGATATCACCAGAACCTAGTTGGTTTCCTACCACAGACCTACCCGATGTCACACCACAGAAGAAGAAGAAGCCTACCAAGCGATTGAGAGTTGCCCTTTAGTATTTGAAAAAATAAAAAAACTATATTAACTAAAACGCTTTTTTGTTACCTATATATCGTCTAATTGTTTGTCTAAATGTTTGTATTACTGTTTGTCTAACTATTGTAAAATATGTATGTCTCAATATATATCGTCTTCTTGTTATGTAAATATATATATCTTCCTATTATCTAAATGTTTGTCTATGTCTAAATATAACTGTTTGTATAATTGTTCGTCTAAATGTTTGTATAAATGTTGTATGTATGTCTATGTCTAAATATAACTGTATATATATCGTCTTCTTGTTATCTTCCTATTATCTAAATGTTTGTCTAACACTACCTAAGTTGGCTATAATATATAAAAAAACAACCATCTTCTTCTTATATAAACATCCTCTTCTTGTTATATAAAAGTCTAAAAATAATCTCCCCCTTGTTAGCTCAAATCCGCCATCTTGCCACATTTTCCTTATATAAACATACCTCTTCCTATTATCTCCCCCTTGTTAGCTCAACTCCGCCATCTTGTTATCTCCCCCTTGTTAGCTCAAATCCGCCATCTTGCCCCAAATTATCTCCCCCTTGTTAGCTCAAATCCGCCATCTTGCGCCGCGCGCCTGCAGATTGCGCTTATATAAAAGTCACGCGCCTGCAGAATTTTTGCTATATAAAAGTCACGCGCCTGCAGCGCGCCTGCAGCGCGCCTGCAGAATGATACCTAAGTTGTACATACCCTACTACTATTGTGTAAGCATCGTCTATCCCCGTGTATTTGATGCATAAAATAATCTAGGTATTTCTGGGTTTTTAAAGAAGAAAATCTGGGTTTATCTCTAGCACTTGAGTGGCAACCTTGCTTATAACACATAAAGGGGCAAAAACCACTGCTTATAGCAGAGAATTTAAAAACAAATTTTATTGTAGCAAGGAAATTTGAGATTGTTTCCAACAAGAAATCATAACAAAAAAATGTGTACAAATAACCGAGAACCACGAAAACATAATAGTAAGGAAAAAGAATGCCCTTCAGCAAAAATACAATGATATAAAATTACGAGCCACTAAACCGCCAAAACATTTACGGAGAAATAAATGTTATGCAATGCTTGCTGCGTGCCCGGATGACATCACTAACTCTCCTGTGGTATTTCTTTCCTTCCCATACTGCTTTAAACGTCATTGGATTTTGGTATAGTCACTTATCTTGACCTATGGTCAATGGACAATGAAATAAATTTAAAGGGCGTTGAGCTTGTTTATTTGGTGTTCAAGTTAACTTCCCTGTGCAAAGTGCACCATTTGCGTATTTTTCTGAAAATGTACCACGTAACAATGACAATGCATGCTCATTTTTTTTTTTTTATGAGCGTTCGATTTACTTATTTCGGTGCAATGCCCACCGTTTCCATATTTTTTCCTAAAAGCTGGTGGGATATTTTATTATTCCTTCCAGGCGTTTCGTTTAGATAATAAGTAATACAGAATATTTGTTTTATTTTATTTATTTATTTTTTGTTGGTGGGGGGGGGGGGGGGGGGGGGGGGGGCAAGGGGGATAATTCCGAATATAAGTTTAAGATGTCAGATTTAAACTGCATCTTTTGTAATTACGACTAATTAGTTGAACTTAACTTCCATGGAAGTGACCTGAGAAAATAGTAATAGAATCACCTATCCTAATTGCAACAGTCAAATGAGATGATCAGTGTGTGAATCTGTGTCAGTCACGCCATCTGTTGGGGCTGGTTTGGGAATGGTTGCACACTTTTGGATTGCGTTTTATTTTTTACTATTTCTGTATTGCTTGTTCTTAATGTTGCAATAGATCGTCCGTCTTGCTAAATGGTTATAGCGTTTTCCTCTCCCGGCACAATTACCAGGCTCCGTGATGGATGTCACGGATTCCCCCCCCCCCCCCCCCCACCCGCGCTTTGCAATAGTGGTCCACCAGTGGCCAAAACGCAAGAGTATCTAAATTGGGTCGTCAAAGGTGTCTACCTTCGCACAAGATTACTCTTGGCAGAGTTGTAGATAGAAGAGTATCCCCAGGGAGTTTTAACAAGATAATTCAGAAGTCAAGAACAATGCTGCATTGGCAGGACAATTATTAACTTTTATATCTGATCCGCCGCCTTTTGTGAAGAATTAAGCAATGGTTTTTAGCTCGTTCAAGCCCCCAGCTAGTGTAAATCCAGCGAAATCCCTTATAAGTATTAGCTCTATAAATGTAAATATGTATATATGTATATATGAGTCTTGCTCATACTTTTGCTTTCACACTTATAATAACTGAATCAACTATGACTGTTATGGTTTAAAATAACATGTAACAAATTTAATAATCAATTAGTTTTAGCAGGTTAAAATAAATGGAATGATGGTGAATTTTAAAATAAAATTAAAGTTGTCTTCATTGAGACTTGGTTTGATGGTTTATACTGAAAATAAAATGTGTTATTTTCCCGGTGCCTTTTACAAGCATTTAGCTGGTATAGGTGAGTCCTGCAGCCGCGGTTTCGTCAATTCATTTATGATGATGACACTTCACAGTCTAATAGCTTTGTCTGAAAGCTTAATTCCACGAACTTTAGACAAAAATAAAAAGAACAAATGCCCCTGCTAAGTACACTTGGATGGAATATTAACAGGAGCGTTGTCTCGCCGTCCACCCACCAATCTTAGTATCTCTGAATAATTAAATTCTTGAGTATACACAGCGTAACTCAGGGAAGATGATTAGAAATCACCAATATTCTTCTGGGTATTAAAGTGGGGAAATGTGTGCTTGGACAGCGCAAAATCAATGATTTGCCGGAATTACAATTAACAAGGTACACATATCTCACAAAATGATATGATACAGTTGAGGCACATGTGATGTAATCATTACTCATCACTGCTCCAGTCGGAGTCTGGTGTCACTGCTGCTTTCGCGTTTTTGGGCAAATTAGCATAAAACAAACACCAGCGCTTGCTGTAGTGGTTTATGAATATACTATTTTCATATGTTGAGGTTGCCAGCCTCATATGTAACCACTTAGCAAGAAAAACATGTCAAATTCACATTTGTAAAATAAATGTTTACACTTACCCCAAAGCAACTTTTGGGAACACAATCTCCTGGCACAGTTTAGAATGGACACTAGCACGTTGATGCTTTTGAATCACTTGGTCTGGAAATTTTGTATCCTCTTATGACGGGTGATCTGATTCCTTAGGACTCCAGTCTTTGTATTTATAAATGCTGGTTTACTTTTTCAGTTTCAAAGTTGCCCAAATACTTCAATCTGTCTTGGTCCCTTAAGTTACCAGTCTTTGTATTTAAAATGCGGGTTTACTTCTAAGTTCTAAAGTTGCCCAAATACTCTGATCTGTCACTTATAATTTTGGAATTCTTAGTCATTTGTTTCTCTGGCTCCTGGGAGTTGCTAATTTGACGTTGCGATGCAGTCTGTTCTGTGACTCCGATTTCGGTAGATTTTATTTCCAATTCTCAGTTCAAAATCCCAGATTGTACTTCCGACGAATTTTCCAATGAAAGTCAAAGTCTATTCCGGCTTCTGATATCAAGCCAATGGAAAGCTCTGAACTATATGGGTAGGGGTGTCTAATTTAATCTCCCCCGCTTATTTTAAAATAGTACATTTTAAAATTCCATCGCTTGACCTCTTTCTAATTATGCTGTAAGACTTTCCTCCAAAATTGTCTTCTCTACCAGGTCATCTGTAATATTTACATAGAAATAGGCCGGCGGAAGCTAATATCTCATTATCACCTGTGTTTTCGCCCATCCCTCAGACGGATCTCTCAGACAGACAATATGGCCCTCCTTTAAACAATCGTGTGCGACCATCTGTGTCAATAGAGAGCGTGTCTAACAAAGGTGGCCAGACGACTTACATGATAAATGTGTTACCCGCTGACCGGTGTAATTAATCCGGTATTGTTACAGTTCACCGAGTAAAACGTAAACAAGTCTGGAGAGTGGTCACAGCAAAAAGAATGTAAGGGCAATAAATATGCGAAATAATAGGACGATGAGTGAGAAAAATGAAGTCATACTGCCTGGGGTACGAGAGTTATTAAAAGTGCACGACTGATTTCGTCACAATGGACATCGTCTAACGCTATGCTCCAATCCACCCAGCTGTAAACATATACCTGACTTTGCTCTTGAGTTAGGAAAGGTAAAGGTAGCAAGAAATGGAACTGGTTGCCTAGCCCCCCCCCCCCCCCCCCCCCCCCTAAAGCTGGACATAGCACGGTGAAGACTCTAACATTCCCTTCACCTTGTTTTTCTAACTGCTAATCCCAGCTTTGCTTGCTCAGTTTTCTTTGCTCGCACTGACATTGTAAAACAATATTTTGCCAGTTAACACCTATGAAAGGAATGCCATGGTTGAATTTTTTCTGATTGATTAAATTAATAAACTGTTAGATTTTGGTTGTAAATTGTTGGTGGATTTTGTTAAAACGATAAATTATGCTTCAAGGATGAGTGGAATGTGTGTTCAAGGCAACCAGAAGGAGAGGACGAACATACGGATTGATTTTGAAAGGCGGATCTATAATTATGCTATAGAAGTGGCATATGGGGATTGTATAACAGTGTATATTCAAATTAGCATTAATTTGGTCAGAAGTAAATTACGAAAAAAAAATTACATGAAGCAAAGTTATAGAATAAAAGTATAAAAGTAAACATAAAGACAATTCCATAGCAGACGTTAATGTGGGGGCGTGAACTTTTAGAAACTTCGGTATACAGTAAAAGTCCGAAAATCCGGGCTGCTCCGGTTTTTGTTTGGTCCGGATTTTTCGCATTCTCGGGCAGTACTTTTAAAATTCAAATTTAAGGAACAATAAAGAAGAGACGAAGTAGCAAATTGTGTTGGTTTATTCATTAACAAATACAGAATTCTTTATTTATCAAAATGAGTATATTTATTGGTTCATTTCTGCGACTTCTGGTGCATCTGCTGCACTGGTTGTGGATGGAACACTTACTAAAGCCTGGAAATTTTAAAAAGTTTTGAGTTTTCAAAAAGTTCGGATTCTCGGGTGGTTCGGATTTTTGGACTTTTACTGTAGTTGGTCCAGCTTTATGAGGCGATGTGACTGGTTCCCTTCATCGATGCACTTGCCTTTCCTAAGAAAAGAGCAGAGCTATGTACTCATTTACAACTAGGTAAATAGAAGCGTGACGGAACCAGGTTTCGCGCCTGATAACTTTGCCTCGAGAAGCATGTACTGTAAATACTCAGCCACTCGGCGCTCATTAAAACTCAATCTGTAGGGCCCCATTTCGACCATTCTATGGGCCTCCTTGGCCTTAGATTATAGTGTTATTGTAACACATTTTAAGTCACAAATATGGCGAATAAATTTAGTTACTGTTTTAATTTTAATACGATACAATAGCATATGTTTCTGATATCGAATCTGAAATAATTTCCGTGTTTTTTTTTTTTTTTAGCTAGAGGTAGGAATTCCAGTGCTGGGCCCCCTGTGAGCGCGGGGCCGATTATGTCAAACAGGTTAAATGGGCCTAAGTTCAACCCTTCACGCATGCGCACACAGACGCACACACACACGATCTTTTCACAGTTTTACTTCTCTTTCATTTTTATTTGAATGTAACACTGTAATAAAGAGTATTTACGACTTTTAAAAAAGGGGGAAAAGATGCACAATCAGAAGCTTTAATTAAATGGTGTACAATAATAATAATAATAATAATAGCCCCTTCAGTCATAACTGACTATGGGAATGCGCCCCTGAGGTGACAGCCCTCAACTGCTTATTTTCCTGGTGCTCCTTTCGACGTTTTCTCCTCACCTCTGCTTCTTGTGTGAGCCTCTCTTCGCCCAATCTGAGGTGGCGCCGTAAATAGCATCGCCACTTAGTGCGATCGGCAGCTTCATCCTCCCATGTTGCTGGATCCATGTCCAGCGCCCTCATATCTCTCTTGCACACATCTTTGAATCTCAGCTGTGGTCGCCCAACTGTTCTCTTGCCATCTGCTAATTGTCCGTAGAAGATATCTTTTGGGATGCGACCATCTTCCATGCGGCGAACATGCCCAAGCCAGCGAAGTCTGCGCTGTCTAAGCAGCGTATACTACTTTGAAGGCCAGTACGTGACAACACCTCAACATTTGTCAATTTATTTTTCCACGAGATGCCGAGGATGCGGTGTAGACACCGCAAATGGAAGATATTGAGCCTTCTTTCTCTCCATCTGCTTACCCTTATCAGTTAGCTTCTCTCCGCTGATGGTTTTTAGCGGTGCCGTCTTACTTTTATGGGGGCCAAGTGCTTTCTTTATACCGTCATACATTTGTCTAATGTTGCCTGTTTGCGCTGCGATCTGGATGCTCTCACTGAGCTGGAGCCAATAGTCATTTGCACAGCGTCGAGCAGTTTGTTGAACTTTGCTTCTCGTAGCCCTCAGGATCTGTAGGGTTCTGGCACTCGGTGAACGTTTGTATTCATTCATAGCACTGCGCTTGGCTTCAATAACAGGTGCCATCACATCTGATGAAGCGTCAAACCAGTCATTTGACTTTGCTGTTTTCTTACCAAAAGTGGCAAGTGCAGTACTTTGAATGGTGTTCCGTAGATGCTCCCAGTTCTCTGTAATAGTATCACCATGTTGAGGGCTACTGAGCACTTTCTTGAACGTCGCAGTGAATTGAGCGATCATGAAAGGGTCTGACATCTTGCTGGTATCAATGCGTGGTTTCCCTTCACGTCTGACACGATAGAGTTTTCTTGGTTGTGCTCTGATTTTGCAGCAAACCAAGGAGTGATCTGAGTCACAGTCTGCACTATGGTACGAGCGCGTGGAGAGCACAGACCTGAGGAGTGGCCTTCTGACGAGAATCAGGTCAAGTTGGTGCCAGTGCTTGGATCGTGGGTGTCTCCATGACACCTTATGCTGGGGTTTTGTCTGAAAGTAGGTGTTGGTCACGCAGAGATCATGGTGGACGCACAACTCTAAGAGCCGTTGTCCATTTTCATTCATCTTGCCAATACCAAACCTGCCCAGACATGAAGGCCATGAAACATTATCGGCACCCACTCTAGCGTTAAAGTCACCAAGGAGAACAAGCTGTTCTTGCCTAGGTATGCTTTTGATTACTGCTGCTAGATTCTCGTAGAACTCATCTTTAGCTTCTGAGGCAGAGTACAGAGTAGGAGCATACACACTGACAAGGGTGATGGGACCTGTGCTAGTTTGCAGGCGGAGCGTTAACAGGCGTACTGATCCATTCTCTCCTGGTTCAACCATGTTAGTTAGCGATTTTTTGACCGCAAAACCTACTCCGTGTTCTCTAGCTTTATTAAGATCTTTCCCTTGCCAATAAAATGTGTAGTCCTTCTCGCTCACCGTTCCAGAGCCCGCCAGGCGCGTTTCCTGAAGTGCAGCTATATCCACCTGAAGTCGTTTAAGCTCATTATTAATTATGGCTGTCTTCCTTACATCGTTTACATCCTGTAGGTTTTCGGATAGTCCAGTCAACATAGTCCTGACGTTCCAGCATCCCAATCTGAGAGTTTGCTTACTTCTATTTTTTCGATAATTGCTTGATGCAAAATTTTCTGTCCACAGTTCGGGTTTGACCCTAATCCCCATGCACCCAATGGGGAAAGCAGACAGTGGCGGGACAACACCTTATTGACTGGGGGCTGCCCAGCTTGAAGCGGGCGGTAGCTGTCCAGTGAGATCCTAGAACCTCTCCCACTGTCGGAAGTAGCCCCTGGCGCCATGCCCTACGCCAATTGGGCAAAATGCTTATAACCGGTAACTGCTACTTCCCGTGTTTTGCCGACACCTATAGGGTGAAGCTGGAGTGTCCTCTCCAGGGCGCGAGCTTGGGCACAGTTATATGGAGATCAAGCTGTTGCCCATGCAGCATGTTCCCCCTCTCCACACAGCCGGTAGATCCAAAGGAACGGCAGTAGCCGATACAGTTTGGTACCAGCCATGTCGCAGGAGTTGCCAGAATAATGTCGAATCGACATTAGACTGCCTTAGGGACTCCGACTCCGGATTTATCCTCAGGGTTTACTCCCGAAGCCAATTCCACAAATGGATATTCCCGCAAGGCAGCGGTGGTTTGAATTCAGAGTTCCTTCTCTTAGATAAGCTACCAACCAAGGATCACGAGCCCTATCTGCCCGAAGCTGCTGGTTTTAAGACGCCAGTCGCTCGCCTTTGCCCCTTCTCCCGTCAGTGGAAACAGGTTGTTATTGCCGGGAGTTGTAGTGAGGATAAGCTTTCACTGCAGATAAAATACTTCTATGGCACGCGCCTCAAACAGCCTCTGACAACCAAGTCCAGCTCCCGGCCTTCACGTGTGGCTCAATTTGAGCCCGGCGGAACTGTTTCCACTGACGGGTGTACAATATGGAATAAATAATTTAGACAGGGCGTTCTTCTCCTTCTTCTTAGATCCTTAGCTACTGACTGACAAAACAGTCAGTGGCCATCACGGCTAGTGGCGTCTTGTAAGACAGCAACAAACTGTTTCCACTTTGCTCGGTCGGTGGCCATCCTTCGTGCAGTGCTCCAAATCTGGTTCATGCTTTGCATCTCGGCCTCCACAGTTCTTCACCATGTTGTCTTTGGTCTGCCTCTCTTTCTCCGTCCTTCCGAGGTCCATAGCATGACAGTTCTTATGAAAATGTCACAGTCTCTTCTGAGGTCATGGCCAATCCAGTTCCAGCGTCTGCCCGCAATAATGGTGTGCAAATATTTTTGGCTGCTCCGTGTAAGCAATTCCTGGATGGAGATGGTATTCGGCCAAAAATTCGAAGAATTTTCGTTAGGCAGGTTGCGTGGTAAGAGATAGTGTGTTGTAAGTACGATAAAGGGATTAAATATATTAACCACAATTATTGACAAAAAATATCATAATTATAACATATTAGAGGTTGAATAAGATACTTCGTCCATTTTTTCTTTTCAAGGAAAAGGCTGGGATTAAAAGAAATTTCTCAGGATAAAAGAACGATCGAGAGAGTCGAAAGTAATAATGGACTGAGAATCGATACAGGAAGGAACATAGTGGCGTAACTACAGTGTAAGGCAGGGGTTACCAACCTTTTCTATGCCACGCACCCCTAGGAAATGTTTGATTAATGTTCTCACCCTCTACAAAAGTAATATCACGTTGATAGCTCAGTTGGTTAAGCGTGAGGCTCTTGACCTTAGGCTTCTTTGTCGCACCCCCTGAAATGCCATCTCGCACCCAAGGTTGGGAACCCCTGGTGCAAGGTGTTCCCAAGCACACATTAAGTAGGATCGTCCTTATATAATGGGGCAACAACTACAATCAATATACAGCAAATCTTCATACATAAAAATGTAACTACTTACATCATCATCATCTTTATCCTTCACCTCCTGTGACGCATAATGGAAATATAGCCTACAGTAATCTGACAGCCTTGTAATCCCGCTAGCGTTCTATGATTTGCTAGCAAAACCATGCATTATTCTGCCTGTCTTACTAACACAAGCTTAGTCTTCATCCACGCCTCTTTTCTTTGAACATAAACAAACGAAGTTGTTTACCAACTTTCGCGACCTGCCAGTCATAACAGGGAGCGAATCAGGTTTGTTTATCATGTTTCTCACGCGAACTGATCTGTCAATCATCGGATACCTGATAGACCGCACGTGAAAAACACCGGACCTTTTTGAAGTAGTCGCACGGGCAAAAATCTTTCCCCGAGTGCTCTTTGATGTTCGTACACAGAGGGAAAACCCCGAGCTTTGATCTTCAGATACGGGCAAAATCTACGAGAACCCCGTTACACGGATTTAAGGCTTTGATGGCGGTCGAACGCCAGAGAAAAACCGACCGTAAACTTTTATCTGGGGGACTCAGTTTCTGGTTCTCTGCTATACACTATAGTGGGAAAAGTAGCATCATCTATAGATCAGAGCAACCATGATGATATATAAACTGCGTCTTCCTAAACCAGCTTTCAGTCGTCACTCAGAATTTTTGGAATAGTCTAAGCACGAAGTAGCTAGAACCATTTCGCAAAATGTGTTAATAGCATTCGTGGGGATCTTTTCACGAGGATTTTCTGGTAATAGAAATTAGTGCTTAAGTGTTAAAGTGTTAAAGATTTTACCATTATAATTCACTTAGAGTTCTAGCTGTTAAAACCAGTGAAATAATAATGCGTAGCTATTTTATACCAGAGGTTCAGTTTTAATGTTAATTTTACCACCCGCTTTCTCACACAAGAAGAGACGTTTTAGTTGACTGAGTATATGCTAGGCGCGACTGATAGTGACAGAATAGAATTCACGTTATATTTCATTTTGTGTATTTATAGTAAGTGACTATTATTTAATACCATACGATGACAAACTGACGCCGATAATGTAATAGCTATTAACGACAGGCGATATTTATGTAAGTGCGCATATGAATAATTGAATAATAATTGACATTGTACGCTGATCGTTGACCGGGAGCAGGAGGGGTAGAGTTGCATAACTCAGCCAAACCTGCACTAGCTAAGCGACGCGGGATAGGATAGGCTAAAGACACTGTGTGCCTTTTAACTTTAATCAGGACTGACGGAGTGGATAAGAGATCGTCTTGTCCCCGTCCGTGTGTGTGTGTGTGTGTGTATATATATATATATATATATATATATATATATATATATATATATATATATATATATATATATATATATATATATATATATATATATATCGCAGAGAGATTTATGATTAATACATTTCTATATCTTTTCTCTATTCTGCCCGTGTCTTCTACTTTATTATCGCTCTTTTATCCTTTCTTTTTTCGCATTCGTCTGATTGTGAAAAATAAAACTCTCCCATTCATACCTTCGCCTGTCTCTTTTCTTATTTAGCAACGCATTGTTTATTGCTGTTAAGCTAGGTTTGTGAGGAGACCGAATAGTGTGAAATTCGTCTCGACAGACATGGGATGGCAGACATATCGTCTAACATTTTCATCTGACACGGCGCTCTTGATTAAGTTTCTCGGTGTTAGGTGTGAGAAGGCGCCAACATGCATCGCTGGGAAATAACCAGAGCTAGCTGTAGGTGTTAGAACGAGCACTGGCAGTTTTATTGCTGGCGCCTGAGTTAATGTGAAGTGTTAAGACGGGACGCTATTTCGGGTTTTTAAGAATGGCGTGCATCCTTTGTCCGTTTTCATATATTAAACCCCAGTAGTTAGACTTCAGGCATTCAGTACTCCTAAGTTGCAGTAGAGGATCGCTCGTGCTAGAGAAATAAGCTTGTATAGCGAAGTTTCTTAGTTTTCTCGTCAAATTTTTGCCGAGCTTCTAGAATACCTATCTAGTGAATAAATTCTAGTTTCGTGGTGATTGCGGTAGTTCTGCTTGGAGGTAATATTATATCTAGTATTTTGTGAGTGATTTAAGTGGTAAATCGCCTATTTTATTTTCACTAGTTAGATTTCTGTGCAGAGGGATTAAATTATAAGTCTGTTATATTCTCTAGTTGACGTGTTACAGTGGAAAGCAGAATAAATTATTATTTCTAGCTTAAACTCATACAGCTATAAATAAATTTAATTAAATTGCTAGTAACCAGTCCGAGTATATTTTAAACTAACTTATAACTGCACTGATTCATCATTGAGTATTGACGAAATACGTATGTATTTATAATTCATGATGATTGTTTTATGAATATTATATTTTACGCGAGGATAGGAGGTGTGTATAATATTATGGTTAAGTATTTTGTACTTTTCTCTTCCTTATACAGTTTTGGGTCAGCCCAACTTTTTACCAGCGGTTTTAGTACAACTGAGAGAAGAAACATTTTTTATCTTTAACCACGTGGGTTTACAAGTTAACACCTGTCTGGCAGTGTGTGTGTGCCTCCAGAAATAGACAGAGTACAAATCTCACTAACGGTTTTAAAGACTAAATGCTTATACTGTGCCTATTGAGCCAGGTTATATTTCTTCACAAACTCTCATGTACATGCAGCCCTGTGGCGAGAAAAATTACAAAACATTAACATTCCAACATTTTGACTAATTGTGGTGTGACCAAATTAAATTTCTATACTGAGAGAAGGCACCAACCTGACATTCCTAGGTACTGGAAACCCTGAGCTATTGACCCTGTGCTCGCTGTTAACTTTCGTGCCTGGACAATTTTAATGTGACATAAACAGATATCCTAAATAATAATAACCAAGGAAACGTTCCCTGAAGTAGTGAATTCAACCTGTCTTTGCGGAGCTGGGGTTCCCTTGGCCAAGAATAACACTGGAGATTCTGTATGTGTATGTCCTAAAAATTGTTTTTCCAGAAGTTGCTATCAAAGCTGTAAGTACGAATGCAAGGGCGTGGCCACGGCTGACATGAATAGAGTGAATGCAGGACTGAGTGATTCCTTTATTGTTGTATTTTTTGCACCCATTTTGCTGTCTTAAATTCCTTTTATGCAGTTTTTTGTTGTTGTTGCTAATGATATTTTCCTTAGGATAGAGTAGAGTATCAGTT
The DNA here is from genome assembly GCA_024509875.1 of Oreohelix idahoensis. NCBI lineage: Eukaryota > Metazoa > Mollusca > Gastropoda > Stylommatophora > Oreohelicidae > Oreohelix > Oreohelix idahoensis. The sequence goes on from JAMPIV010015474.1 coordinate 262,374, forward strand.
CTGTTCATACCTTTAAAGGGAAATCATAGAACATAGCGTATATATACGTGACTCTTTGGGGCTATCACTTTTCTTCTAACAGGATCGTGGGCTAAACATCGAGGGAAAAGATTACACCTATGGGTCTATTATACTTGTAGTAATTCATTACCTTATATGTATTTTCTATGCTTGATATTAACATCTATGTGTTGTGGTAAATTTTCCTTATGTTAATAAATTTACATAAACTTTATTCAAGCGTGTCGGTCAGCTCGTTCCAAAATATCTATATTTCATTGTTATAGTTGTTCCACGTCTGTGCGTCTAACTGTCGTCACTTATGTGTGTGTGTACGTGAGTGGTGTATATATATATATTTAATATATATGTTTTTGGACTGTCTGACTCCTCTAGATCTGTTGTAGAAGATAGGCTAAAAAAGAGAGAAGATTCTCGATTTCAGGGACAGACTCTATTAATTTCTCCATCTCACTCGTGGAAATCTATTTCTATTATTATCTCTCCCTGTTGCTATCGCTTATTCTAATCTATTTAGAAGGGACCAACCCAAGTCTTAATTCCCCTATCAAAAATCTACGACAATATAGAATAGTAGCATTTTTTCCATAAATGTATTGTTTATTCCACGCAGACCAGATCAAAGGGCGTCCAGCGGTCTTTTGCTTCATTTACTGATTGGTTAATGTTGTCTTTTTCTTGGCCTGTGCGTCCCCAAGTTCATTTGTGAACAGGATTGGCCAAAGAGACAAAGAAACATTTTAACATTTGTATGTTTAACTGCTTATACAAGCCAGCAATATGTTTTCAATTGTATCAGCCCACTGGGGTTGTACAGAACAATAACATTATCGGGCCGAAACACTTGTCGGACGGGGGACTTCTTCTGATGATCAGATTGCTTCCTGTTGTATCGCTCTGTAAAGAGTTTCCTATCATCTGACGGCTGACAGTCGTATTTAAGTGTACCATCCAGAATTTACGCTGTTTCAGAATCGGTCCTCACCATAGAGCCAGCCGATAGGATTACCATCATTTATCAATTGTAACAGTTTTTTGCAACCATATATTTCCCAATACTGGAAGTATTTTCCTCTGTTTACTGTGAACGCACGATCTCGGTTTTCTACACTAACTATTCGAAGAGACATTTGTTCATCCAGGAATAAACCACCTAATTCGGCGCCCAACTCCTTAATCTTATTCGTTGTGGGATGGACTGGGGCCAATTAGGAAGATAAAAACACTGGCAATTTTAGATTCAGGATAATTGTATTTCCAAGGGATATCACCAAGAGTAGGTAAGGAGCGATTGAGTGGCCACGTATGACAGAGAGAGTGAATATTTTTCAATTTACAGGAATTGTATCATCCTTGATTTTGCTTAAAATTGTTTACTTTACTGGGTAGCATTTAGTAGGAACTTGTTTCTTTACTGTATATTCTGTAACATAGTGATAACCTTTTGGTTATTAGCTTATAAAGATGGGACCTAATAAAGTTAAGTCTCTAACATTTCATTCCTCCACGGCAGTATCTGGTATGACTACCATTACATTTTCATCATCATCATCATTAGTATTATTTTCCTTTTCGTTTCTTATAAAGCGAATAGCCACCACTGAAGATTGTCCTCCCTGCAGAAAGCCGGCATCAAGGAAGCGAATAGCCACCACTGAAGATTGTCCTCCCTGCAGAAAGCCGGCATCAAGGATTCAATAGCCATGGTGGTTTCTCTAACAACCCCTTTCACATAATATGGTGGCCAGTGTCATACTAAACCTCATTTTAGTCGCCTTCTTCGAAATGAGCGAGGCAACAGTAACCCCATCCTTTCTTTGTCTCACCATAGACCCACGAGAACTACATGGGACACCTTTACCTTTTACTGGGCATAAACATCACAGGATCGTCACTACATCCCACAAAAACTGCACCAGTATTATTCCAAAACTCATTTGAAGAAAAGGCGGGGGAGGGGATGTTGAGGGCGCACGAAATGAAGCTGTAAACATCCTCTTATTTTCTTAAAACTGTTTCCAAATTTCGTTGATGTGATTACATCAAGGAAGCGGTAAACATCCTCTGATGTCTTCAAAGTTTACCCAATTTCTTGAATGCGTCGCGATGATGGAAGCCTTACAGCACACTTCACTAGCACAGTGACATTCTAAGGTTTCTTAATGCCATTAATGTGTTTCGGTGGAAGCGCTGTCCTAATTTTCATTATAATTACCCTGTAGCTCCTTTAGGAGTATAACCCTTCAACAAATTTATGTGAAGTATTTCTGACCTGTGCTATCCGCTCAAGACCATTTCGTGTTTTCTTTATTCAAATCATGTCTGTCTCTAGTTTTCTTCTCTATGGCTTTTTTTTCATCTATCTCTCTTACACTGGGTATTTCTGAACAAGGACTGCCTTATACTGATATTAACTGACATCTGTTGGAAACAGGAATGGGGGGGGGGGGGGGGAAACACGTCCTTGTTAAGTCGAATTGTATTCAAAATACACATAGACATTCAAGAGATACACGACCTATGCGTATGTATGTGCGCCAGTGTAAGTGTGTGAGTCTCTCTCTCTCGCTATCTCTCTCTCTTTCTCTCTCTTTCTCTCTCTCTCTCTCTCTCTCTCTCTCTCTCTCTCTCTCTCTCTCTCTCTCTCTCTCTCTGTGTCTTTGTCTCCTACACTCATATTATTTTGTAAATTTGTCTTTCATCAAATGAATTAACTGGTCTTCATTAAAAAAAGTTAAGGGAAGAATGACCAGATGTAGAACACCTGCCTCTCCTGTGTGAGGCTTTAACTCTTCGCGCTCCATCCCAGCCCATAAACTGTCAGCCGATCCTGTAATTTTGTTGCCTTATTTTGCGTAGAAAAGGACAATTACACATACAGGATCAGTAAGAAAAATGTGCAATTTAAATTTACTAAACAAGGTTGTGACAGACGAACTCAGCTGACCCTGAATTGTTGGATGATATAGTACGACCCTTCGTAACGATCCCTTCGGATAACATCAGTGCCCCGAAGATTGTTGTAATTTTATCGTCAAACGGGATTTTTTTCCTCTTGGACTCATTAGCTATGCACAACAGAAACGTGGAACTCCACCTTGGCTCATTAATATGGGTCTGAGCAGAGTAGACTTGTCAACACGTTTGCTGATTAATATGTGGACAGTTTATCTACCGTACATTCTGGTCATCGCATTGATTAAGGAGAGGTTAAATCACGCCCACGGATATCTCTTGAGCAATCATATGCAGTTATTTTCATTAACTTGGTCAGTACGCCGGCCCAGTGGGGGCGTTGCCAGAATCAAACGAAAGTAGCGGCACACGATCAAACAGGCACTGAGGGATCTCAGGAAAGACTAGCGGCATGCTATCAAAGGCAGTAGTGGTCCCTGAAACGAACGACGCAAGTTTCTTGCCGGCATTTCGCATCTCTGTGTCAACCAGAACACCGCTCGAAAGACGGAGCGAACGGGAAAGACAAAGCGTACGCAGCGAACGGAGATACGGAAAACCAGGGGCGGCATCTCTCTTTAGTCTGGCGGTCAGAACCCCGAAAGTCTCCTGAGATCTAAAAAGGTGTCAAATTCTAACATGTCCCCCCAATCTTGCATTCCAGTTAGATATATACAGACCACGAAGAAAGCCATTTTATCATTCGTTCGCCAGAGATTTAAGATTCACTAGCTATAGTAGAATTCTGCTAGATTTCCATCTGAATTGGTGGCTACATTGGAGTGATTTCTTTTTCTGTGCACGGTATAATATATTTGTTAAAGTGATCAGTGGTCTAGTGCTTTCATTTTATTTCACTGGATTTTGTGTTTATTTAAATCTATTAAATTAAACTCATCTCAAAAGTTCCAGTGGTAAATTTAATGATATATCTATTACAATATTTCAAAAAAATAATAGATGCTTAAATGCTAAAGTAACTTTTAAAGTCGCGAAGGAATTTATAATTAATAAATTTAGTTAAGTCCTATATATATATAGATGTGTGTTTTAACCATTAGACTCGCGAAGTGTTTTCTTAAATACATAATTAAATACGCGAGTGTATATAAATAGTCTTAACTGTAAATTTATCGCGCGTTAGAATATTATTTGATTTTTGCGGTATGATTATGTTGTCATGGTTTTCCTATCTTTTTCTATAGAATGATCACATAACCTTTGCGATCCCAGCAATAAAGAAATCATACAGAGTCTTCTAGACTTGGTTCTTAAACTTCCAGATATATTGATGAAACATTTTAAATATAATCTTGTGGCGGTCCGATGCGGCCTAGCTATCATAATTACATGAAAGAAAGCCCACCCAAGAACATTTAAATAAACCATCAAATTAAATTACAATCTGTAAGATAAACTAGAAGAAGAACAGTTGCCAGTAGCGATATTTTATTTACTGCTCTACTGTGAGAGAGTACATATTTACCTGAACTGTGACTGGGCCTAGTTTTTCCTCACTGAATTTAAAAACTTACCGGTCAGTTGCTATCATCACGCATTGAAGGAATTTTGCCACCAGCGGCGAAATTAAAGAGACCACTCCATTCTCACCCCTGTATCGAACTGTGACAGTGCCATCCCATAGACTCCTTTTATATAATAAAACACAAGAACTCTTAGGCTTCACGTCGGCGATAAGTGGGAATATTTGTTATCAGCCAACCTCGCTAAATCTGGGGCTGGACATCGAAGTACCAGACATTTTCATATGTCAAGAGTGTAATTGCTGTTTATATAATTCGATGGAGTGCCTGATGCTACAATCGGTAAGTGAGTGTGAGCATATGAGTGTGGGCCCTCACGAGCGTGCATGAATGACAGGAGATTTAATTTTTGCAAACCATTTGTTAACTTGCCTACCGGGTAATACATTTTCTGTATACCCTGCATTGTTCCTTGTTGCGTAATATTATATGATGTGTGTATAAATGTTCTGTGGATGAAGTCACATGTGCCACACAACGTTGAGGGTGTTGTAATTCATCTGCTTCCCAAAGGTACTATGATACTGATAAAGTCCTCTATTTATTCCAGTTAGTGATATCCACCAAAAGATAAATATAAGTGGATGGAAGCAGACATCATCATCATCATCATCAGTTGATAAGATCTCTATGGTGTTGTTTGCTCCACGGTAGTGTATGGAATGTCAACTTGACCTACGCAGTGGTGTGTAGACATGGATTGAGTGTATAATGTGCGAATGATAATAAGGGTTCGTGGTGTTGACAAATGTTCTTTTCTCACACTCATGTATGGCTGGAAGTCATCGACACCAACGACTGTGTACCTTTCTACAGTTTAATTGGACGTATACACTCGACAGCACAGATAGTGACAAATCACAGGTTGGCATAATACATCATCGTACAGTGGATAAATGGTCTTGCAATGTTACATGGGCACTCATGTAGAATAATTGTATAATGGACTGTCAGTAGCCAAGCACTCAGTATCGCCCATACATATATATCAACTGACTTCACTGACTGAGCACGTCAGCTTATAAATAATATTTCAGATGGCTTCTAGACCTAATCTCGTCTAGCGACGATTCTCCAACATAATGTTCAGCACATATTTTTCCATATAATAATATTGAACCGCTAGCAATGGGTTCTCATGTGTAGCAGTGATCTCTGGACTAATCAAGCGATAATACGGGCATCCCTTTTCTCTTCTTGAAAGTCACTACATGTTTTGGTTCCAAGATGGCTTCACTCGTGAGCTGTCACTCACGTTTGGATACAGATAATGAATCTGTCCTAAAGTTAGTCATTCATTAAATCTTTCATTGCTCTGTAGATTTGGTCATGAACAATTGACTGCATTCTACAGGGTATAGTGCTGCTAGGAATCGAAGTCGTTTTCATCGAGTCAAATATATTCTCTTAGACATTCAAATCGTACCTATCGAAAATGGTGGCTTCGTACGAGAGTTCATAAGAGTATCTTTTATTACCTTGGTATCAGAAATATGATTCTGCCAATCCTTGGCAATACGAATAAACACTGGGGTAAAGCATACACGATAGGTCTAGACGACTATCACTTTCCCCACAAATACTGAGATCACTTTTTCCCCGGCGACAGGCCGACATAGAAAACACAGTCCCGATAGGGACGAAGCCAAATCACACCACACTCTAGCGACACATCCGCCGAATAGCCTTTGACCTCCCTAGAGACAACAGAACATATAGTTCGACTTAGATATGTAAAGATATACAGATATAAGACAGACTCGTCCTACTCAGACAAACAATACACATAAATTCAGGCCATAGATATTCTGAAGCAAGAACAATCTATTACTACCCAAACAAAGAATAAATCGCAGAAAACTGGAAGAATCGAAAGAGCCGAAAATCAGAAGTAACTCAATAAACTTTTCCTGGAAAATTTATCCGCATGGATGGTAAAATTCAAATGCTGACGAAAAGTCAGAGAAGAACATGGCCTTTGCGTAGTTTGTGCCGACACGAACATGTATGATGAAATAACTTCACAGTCTGGTTTTGTATGTAGAACAATTATAGAAGTGAATCAGTGGAACCAGGCAATCCACACAATGACGTCACGTTAACTCGATGTGAAAAGTCAATCAAGCTTTAAACAGCAGTGATGGGTTTTTGGCAATATATATTGTACGCCACAATACAAAATGCATGGACATCGTTTATGCAGAAAACATCACAGGTATTTTCACAACAGTCATTGTATCATCGAAGTAGTCTACTCAACGGGCACAGCAAACAGCATAATAATAATGTACATTATGTGCCTTTTCAAGATATCGTAAAACCGCTGTTCATGTAGTCAGGTAGTTAAACTTTCCCTTTCCATAAGAGCTAGTAGATATCAACTAGGAGATTAAATATGGTCTCCTCGATTTGACCTCAACAAGACAGGCATGTCTTTTGAGCGCCACATTATCGTTCTCTATGTTCCTTATACAGCAAAGGTATCAAACCTAGATCCATCAACAAAGTTCAGGAAGCAAATAGTCCGTAGGACAGGCATCAATCGATGCGTGACAATATAAGTGGATCGTGAGCTGAGCAAACTTGTCATAATATATAGACTTTATAATAAGGCAGGCTAAGCGAAAGTCAACATCACAAGATGGCGATAAAGTCACTTAGCAAAAAAGGATTCATTTACCTGTTCATCAGGAATTAAATCACATAATCACATATGCCTCCAGGCATTAGGAATAACATGGAGATATATCATCTCAAAAAAGGAACTACAATCATGAGGACTCCTTCCTGAATAATCTAAGCGAAGACTAGCACATAGCTACGTCTCGCCTTACCAGCTTCTCTGCTCAGACTAACCTGGGCGGAAATTGTTTAAACAACGCCACAAAAAGAGACATGCGCAGAACACGCGAATCGAATACAACTCAGCCAACTTTACGAAACGAAGAATGTTCTACGATGCTCGACTGAAGACCTTTTACCTTAAAAGGAAATGAATCTTGAAACATTGCGATTGCCAACTGTTTTCAAAGAACTGGCGATCTGAGCGCTCCATAAATGGACATGACTCAAAAATCGTTCACACAACTATCGGCAACCCTAGCTATCAAGATAAGACAACTTCTTGACGATAGCTATCAAGATTAGACGACTGTAGAAATAAAAGTGACTACAATTCCATGAGTTCCTTCCCATGCATTAAAAATTAACTATAGTCAGAATGCATTGTCAGAATAAGTTGCGACAAGTTTTTAGCAGCAACATCCTTTAAGTGGGATATTTTGTTAACTCTGTTTACACCCCCCCCCCCCCCCCCCATCCTTTCATTTGCTTAGTAAAGGGAAAAAACAATTGGGAATAACAGGATTTTTTTCTACCACCCATACCTAATATTGTAACCCCTCTTTCAGAGTAATTAAATTCACTGTTGGGTTACATTACCTATTTTCCTGATAACTATCTATCTTTGGACTGGGTTTATCTTTGTCTAATACCAGCAGGAAGGGCGTAGTCGATACTAATCTTCTTCACCCCCCCCCCCCAACCTTGTTATTTGTATTTTCTGTACTTATGATATGTTTCCTGTAACACATGATAATTGTTGTGACTGATTTTAATTGATAAATAAACAGCATAAACTTATTTAGTACTGTGTTGGAATACCAAAACCCAAATTTCCCATATCTGTTTAATATAGTTCGTATTCACGTGCGTCTGTGTGTTTGAAGCACCAAATCGATGTGAGCGCAGGTGTGTGTCTGGAAACTGGCAAATAATTGTTTGACCAGGAGAGTTTGGGGAGAAGATTGAGAGGAACGATTGTCGTAAATAAGTCTGTCCTTACTCTCCCCAGCACTCTGTGAAGCAACTATTTACTTTCTAACCCTTATTATCACTGAGCTTCACCATCATTCTCCACTCTAAACAGGACCACTATTTCTAAGACTCTTTCTCTCAAAATAAATTTACGACACAGGTACGAAAATTCTTGAAGATAACAGACTACCGTGAACAAAGCAGGTACCACGTACTGCAAGGAATTACGTAAGGAAGAACGGGCATACGCATTAGATGGTAAAAAGTGCAGACGCAGAATGATATGTTGTAGTGTAACGAAGGCAGTATACAAATTAAATGGCTGTAAAAACAATGGAAAAAGATGAACGATGAAGAACAAATAAACATTACAAAATGTCAACCCATGGTATGCCCTTTATGTCCACGAAGAAAAAATAACATTATATATAAGGAAGATTTTCAAAATGAGGATTACATTTAAAAAAAAAAAATAAGATTTAGATTGAAAATATGAAGAAAAAAAAAGGAGGCTAGTAATGCCAATTTAAAAGACCTTTACGATAGTATAAGTATACCGACGAGAAGAACCATCTAAAATTAAACCTTATAAAGAATAACCACAGACTTGGTAAGAAGAGTTTTGAAAGTAGCCAGTGCTCACAGCAAGCTTATAACTCGGTGTAGCAAGTGACAAAGATATGAAATGACGGGGAAAGAACACTGGTGTGTACTCTCTGACTCGTGTCTTGAGAACGGCACCATTTCTCCTGTGTTTAGTTTCTTACTTTTCACTCCCTTCCACCTTTCATCTTAATCCTTCCACTGAACAAGTAAACACATTAGTACACACACACAAACACTTGTAAACTATAATTAAACATTAAAAAAAAGACTCATGAAATGATAATTAAAAAGGTCGTTTAAGTAGTTTACCTTCATTATCATTTCTATTTCGTTTTTACATCTTTTTTTTTTTACATTTCTATTAAGCCTAAAGACAGATTATATAATTTAAAAACAATTGATATCAGTTATGTATCGAACTCAGATCGGATACTTGAAAGGCGACTATGCTAACCGTTTGGCCATAACTACTCCATATCATTTTTATTCTCGTACTAGCTGTAAGGACCCGGCGTTGCCCGGATTTTTTCCTAGTAACTGCATAGGAAACTTATGAAATGTCAAAATCAAACTATAACATTTTGATATTCGAGTGAAAATGAATTTTCATTTAAATTAATGACTACCGCTTTAAGTGACTATCCTCGTGCCTAGTTTCAGTAATTGGAAATGTAAGCCGCACAAAATACTGTTATTCTTTATGGTTCCACCAGAAGAGTGATTTAACTTTTGCTTTTCAATTTGCTTCCGAGTTTTTCCAAAATACTCTTATTTCTTATAATGGAATCGCAAAAGCAATTTTATTCTGCTTCCGAGTTTTAGCAAGAAGCAAATTAATAAGACACATTTTCCTTTTCTGACCTGGCACACCAAGAAAGAATAGTCCAACTCGTCCTTTTTTTTAACGTTCTTAACACTGTTTTTCGTAGCACGTTCTTTTCAAACATACATACACTATTGCTTGTTTTTAAAAAAAAAAATGATTATTATTTTCTGTCATACATACTTCAAATATAAAAGGCATAGTAATTGTGTTGAGCTGTATTTGTAAAATAAAAGTTCTCTTTTCGGTAAGATACGACCTATTCAACCTAGACATACGGATAACGCCTGTTATATTAGAACACATGGCTAAATAAAGAAGGTCTTTCGTTCTGGTGTTTTGTTTAGCTTTGAGCTAGTTTCTTTTTTCTTTTTTTTTTTTAATGACCAAAAATTTTTAAAAAATAAAACTGAAATGTTGCCTTATTTTTGCGAGCTGCATGTCGTTTAAGATTGGCACATGTCCAATTATAGAATACCTTTCGGTCCAGCAATGTGGTAAAGACTTTGTTCTTAACAAACGATGTTGCAGTCTGATTCAGTTATGAAAAATTTTTCTTTTAAATAAAATTTTGGCGATGCTTGTCCCGTTCAACCTCGCCGGTTATATTAGGGAGCATGTCCAAATAAAAGACCTTTTTTTTTTTTTAAAGAATGAATTTTTATTTTTTTTTAAATTTTATTTGCATTTCTTTTCAATTTACAAAATCCTGTACGTTTTACAAAATGGAATACATGGACAGTACATTTTAAAATTAAATATGAACACCAGTGCGTACTCACACTTTCATTTGCACACTTAAAAGAAAATATTCAGGGTTAAACATTTTAAATAAAGTAATAGAGTAAAATGGAGTGGATCAAGTAAAACTAAAATTCTAAAGATGAAAAAAAGGGTTATATTGGTTTATAGTTGATGAATTTTAAACGTTTGCTGACATGCATGTAATACATATGTATTCCCCAAAAGATGTGGGAAGGAAATAAAAAAACGCTATACATCATTGATACACAGTATTTTCTGCATACTAATACATAAAAACACTGTCTTCCCTTTTTAAACACATTCATACCTTGCAAATCCTTAGTGCTTATTTTTCTGTGTGGAAACAATAATTTTGAAACTGGTGGGTTTTATTGCGATTTCAATGAAAACATTTTCTGAAATACATGATTTAGGATATTGCATAGCAAAGGGCTGCACCTACGCCAGCCCACACATAAGTATATTCAAGAACGCCGAAAAGGGATGTCTGTGTGCTGGAGGAACGACAGTGTACAATCTGGCTGCCAGAACAAAGGACCCTTGAAGATACAATAAGTATCAACAATGTGATAGTTGAGCACACTCAGCCTTCTTCTTCTTCTTCCGTCCTTAGCCAGCAACCGTCAAAGCAGTCAGTGGTCATTACGACTAGTGGCGTCTTAAGGCAACAGCAGATAGGTTTTCTTTGCCATTGTTCCCCATCACGCCTAGTGGCATCTTTAGGGCAACGGCAAATCAACCCATTTGCTGTTGTTTCCGTAATCGAAGTGACTGGCCAACGGGTGATCAGCCCGTTGTGACACTCAGCCTAGAGCAGCCTTAAGGGCGGCTAGACACACTGGCACGACGTGAAAGATCCAAGTTATGAGGGGGTAGTTTTGTAGTCAGTTTAATATCATAGTGGCCCAATGGGCCGCGTATCAGATATTAAGGCCGATAAGATCAGACTTTTCTTCCTAACTATCCAAATGTAAAAGACCTTCAGGTCTGGAGAACTAGTTATGTGTTAGCTCATCATCATCATCATAACCCTCTACTCCCAAAGGAGCATAGGCCTTCAACAAACACATGCCAAGTCCTCCTGTCACGTGCCATCATCTCAAGTTCTTTCCACGTTCTCCTCATCATTTTCACCTCTGTTTCCAGCTCTCTTCTCCATGTGCTTCTTGGTCTACCTCTGCCTCTCTTGCCCTGGGGGTTCCAGAACAAGGACTGCCTTGTAATGCTATCAACAGGTTTCCTCAGTGTGTGTCCTATACATCGCCATCGTCTTCTTCTCATCTCTTGTTCCACTGGCATTTGTCTAGTTCTTGTCATCAGTTCCACGTTGGTAACCTTGTCATACCATTTTAATCCCTCTATTCTACGCAAGCACCCATTTATGAAAGTCTGTAGCTTTTTGGTTGTTGTCTTTGTTGTTCTCCATGTCTCAGAGCCGTACAATAGGACTGACTTCACATTTGAGTTGAAGATTCTTATTTTTGTGTTGGATCCGATTTCTCTTGATCTCTGTGATAAGAGGTTTTGATGTTATTAATTACACCAATACCTCGACTTTCGTCGCTTCGACTTTCGTCGCTTCGCTCTTTCGTCGGTTTTCAATTCTAACCACGTTTCCAAATTTCGTCGCTCGCTTCGCTCTTTCGTCGCATTTGGTCACAACTGCGCGTCATCTTGATTCTTTCGTCGTTCAGTCTTTGAACAGAAATCGTTCGGTGTGCACTGTTTTTTTTAACTTGTCCGCATTGAATCTCTTATATTTGTCATTAAACATATTAATACTACTTATTTTTTGTGATTAAAATAACAAAACTATTCATACTATATTATTTTTGTGATTATACTGTAAACAGTTCATAGTTATTTTAGTGATAACAGTCTAATGACAGTGTTCATATCGTGATTATACGACACGTGTACAGTTTTCATACTGTACTTTTTTGTGTGATTAGGCCTTATACAGTACTACTTATTTTTCTGCTTTAATATATTTATAATGGGTCCTAAGTGTAGTGACAAAGTTAAAAGAACCCATAAGGTTCTCAATTTGCAAGAAATGCTTAAGCTAATCAAGCTTAATGAACAAGGCATCTTAAATGCTGAAATAGGCCGCAGGCTAGGTGTACCAAGCACTAATAATAATAATAGCCCCTTCAGTCATAACTGACTATGGGAATGCGCCCCTGAGGTGACAGCCCTCAGCTGCTTATTTTCCTGGTGCTCCTTTCGACGTTTTCTCCTCACCTCTGCTTCTTGTGTGAGCCTCTCTTCGCCCAATCTGAGGTGGCGCCGTAAATAGCATCGCCACTTAGTGCGATCAGCAGCTTCATCCTCCCATGTTGCTGGATCCACGTCCAGTGCCCTCATATCTCTCTTGCACACATCTTTGAACCTCAGCTGTGGTCGCCCAACTGTTCTCTTGCCATCTGCTAATTGTCCGTAGAAGATATCTTTTGGGATGCACAATTGTAAAGAACAGAGCTAAAGTGTTAGAGGAAATTAAAAACGCTACGCCAGTGCATACCAAACTTATTAGAAAGCGGCACAATTTAATTGGTGAGATGGAGAAAGTGTTAAATGTGTAGATTGAAGACCAAGTCAGCCACAACATTCCTCTAAGCCAAGATCTTATCCAGGCTAAAGCACAAACTTTATTTAATGCAATGAAGGCTGAACAAGGAGAGACATCAGCTGAAGAGACATTTGGAGCTAGCAGGGGCTGGTTTGAGAAATTTAAGAAAAGGTCAAATTTGCATAATATAGCAGTGACTGGAGAATCAGCTAGCGCAGATACCGCAGCTACAGGAGCTTTTCAAGTGAAGTTTGAAACAATTATAGAAGAAGTTGGCTACACAAAGCAGCAGATCTTCAACGTAGAATAAATTTCGACAGAAGTTCAAAAGTAAATAGTGGGCTAGAACACCAAATAGCCTGTTACAGAGAACTTCTTAGGGAAAGGAAGAAGACATCAATGAGGTAAACGTCTTTGCTCTCCTTTTTCAAGACGCAACCGCCACAACCAACTTCAGTCACCCCTCCCTCTACCCCTTCAGATTCCGAGCCATCAACATCAGCCCCAGTTAGATCTCCTTCAAAGTGCCCTTCTCCTAAAAGAATTAGATTGAAATCCTCCAGTTCTGAAGATTAGCCACCTCAATTTTCTCCATCTGGTTTTCTAAGTCTAGAATCCCCCTAAATTACCAACATTCAAAACTGTACATACTGTATATATTCATCGTCTATTTGCTCAAGAATGATTTTAAGGTAAGATGCTATTTACGTATTTTTTTATTTATTACTGTATTTTCTTTACTCTTATGTTTATTTCTGTTTATCTAGGTGTTGCACGCATTCGCAAGTGTTATATAGTTAGTTATTTTCGTTTTTTGGCGGCCCTAATGCATTTGTAAGCTAAATAAAAGCTATGCTGCGACTTTCGTCGATTTTCGACTTTCGTCATAGCTCTGGTCCCTAACCTGTCGAAAGAGCGAGGTATTATTGTATAGGATATCCTGGACAAATAGATGTATCAGAAGATACCAGGACAGTGCCAGATAAGAGACTGGTCTTATAAGAAATACCCCCTTCTCTGAAAAGAGCAAGGGTGTATAGACAGTCAAGGTGAGGTCCAGCTATGTAAGTTCCCAGAGTAAGAAATGATGATGATGAAGTTCTCTGGGTCCCTATCTGCTACCTCTTGGGATCTCACCAAGAGTAAGTTAACTGTGTGTTGTTATTTGGCAAAGTATCTAGGGTAATATATTATAACAGTTAAGAATTTCAAAACAGATCTTTAACTTTAATAGAATTAAGCAAGACTGTATGAAAATAGATATATGTATAATTTAATATTCCTGTACCTCAATTTTGTTGGGACAGGAATTCTCAAAATCAAGAAAAGGTTATTTACATGCTAAAATAAATATTTTTGGAAACTCTGTCCATTTTTGTACAACCAAAGTCACTGGAATGAATATAGGTGGTATACTGTTATTGGTGAAATTATGGTTTATGATGAGGTATCAGTGCCTGTATAAAGGACTTATCGGTGAAAGGGTTATTGCAGCTGTTTTGTTGATCTTAGGCCTGTACACCAAGGTTGTGACTCCTGACTGAAGAAAACGAGCTAGCTTCAAATTGTAGCATGAGCACTCACTCCAACGTGTTCTTCCTTTCAGGCTCCTGCAGCAACGAGGTACTTTGTAATACAACCTGAAATAAGAAGGACAATCCCTTCTATGTAACATCTGCCTCTATCAATTTCACCTCTAAACTGTATTAATACCTACCTAGGTCAGCCACTTGTGCTAACAAGTCGCACCAGACCTTAAATTATGTTGTCTACACTCAGCTTGGTGTAATCAGTCTTCTTCAGTATTGGTTCTACTTTAATGTCCCTCCTTCCTGTTTGTCTTCCATACAATAGTCATGGTGGATACAATATAACTGGTGACCTGTTGATTACTTCATTCGAACATTCCCTATATGTCTTCACATGTTATTTGAACAGTGTGTCATTCTAAAAGACAATATCAATTCATTAATACTGCACTTACAGTCGCAAATTTGTAAGGCCAATTGGCAAACGTTTTACACAATATCACTCCGAATAAGCCTGCTCTAGGCACATTCCTACTTAGGTCGTCGTGACATCACATTTCCCAGCGGCAGTATCGAAAACGAGTATGGCACACAGATAGCCTGTTACTTACAGGACTAATAAATTATGCAAACAAAATTATCTGTCTTACCCTCAAGTAAAGAATATTCACACACACAAGCGACCCGACAGTAAAGGGCTATGGCACTAAGCTTGCAGTGCAGAAGGCAAAGGCTTGTCCCTCAATTCTCAACCCTTTGAAAATAAAGTTCGTTCGTTCGTTCGTTCGTTCTTTCAATAATGTCAGCTTGGTATGGAAGCTTTGTCGTCAATGGCGGACTTTACAAGAAGGGTTAATTTTTATCAAACTATACCCAACCAATCAGATGACGAGTCAAAAAAGTTAACTATTTCCTAGGCTATAGAATTTGAGCAGTTTTAAGCATGTTTGTCTAATCTGACCGAATTTGTTTATTTTATATCATAGTTATTTGTGAACCGATTTTAATTATCAAAAGTGATAATAAAACGGCCAATTATTCTCTATCGTTCTATATAGCTTTCCTTTAGTTATTCCTTTGCATTCAAATAGGGTTAATTTTTGTGTAATTAAAATTTGATCTTAACCTGATGTGAAAATATTACTAAATTAAATTTTCTAAGTTAAGATAATTTTACTATGAGTGAATCTTTATGTGTATATGTTAAGCAATATCAGCGCTATAATTTGAGATATCCCTTGCATTATAACTATCTTTAGTTATTGAGAAATAAATTATCTAAGTTCGGTCAAAAACCAAAAATAGGCATTATTTCCACTTCAACCAAAATTTTCTTGTCCTTACAAAAAAGAGGTAACGATTTGATTGGTTGTTAAATTTTACTACGTCCTTCGATAAATATTGGGATGGGTGTGTGAGAGGGGGTGTGGTAACTTTTAACTTGTTTTCTTAGAAAAATTCAAATACTCTAGGTACATAGTTGGCGGTCAATTTGACTGGACCCTCAGACAAATTTCAAATACTGTAGTTATTTATAGATTTTAAAATACGATAGCTTGTTCGTTTTGAGCGGGGAATTTGAGCGTGTTGTCATACGGATTCACTTCATGACAATCTCCATATATTTCCCAATGCAATGAAAGCTCCTCTTGCCTTTTGTATTCTTATTTTGATATCGCTGTCTGTCCCACTAACTTTGTCTATATTACTGCCAAGATATGTGTACGATTCTACATCTTGTATTGGTGTTTCTTCAAGTTCAACCCTGTTATCATTACCTGCATTTATTCTCATTATTTTTGTCTTTCCCTGTGTATTTTCAGACCCAATTGCTGTGACCTCTCATCGGGTGTATGTGTTGTTGTTGTTGTTGTTTTCTTCTACTATGTTGCTGTGATACCCTGTTCAACCTGAAGTTTGGTTATAATTGGGGTATATAGGGTGTTATCGTCTTCACTGGTATCTCGTTCGTAGTCCTGGAGGTGACTGGTCCTGAAAAGGACCACTTGCTGGCTGTCTGGATTCCTCTTTGTCCGTTTGTGGTGCCGTGTCGCTCTCATGGTGTTTTTTATGTCCTGCCTCAACTATCTGGCTCGTTTAGTTTTGTGTGTTTCTACGCTACTAGTTTCTGTTGCTTTTGTCTTCTTGCTCTCCTGTATCTGTGACAGTGCTTTTTCAATTATCGTTGGTAGTAGCTGTTCTAGCGTTTCTGGCTGCTAATGCTCTTTCTTGATTGAGTAACATTTGCTGTACGATGTCGATTTTCATTTTGTCTTTCGTTTCTTTGTTTTGTTCTCTAGTTTTTGTAAGGATATCCTCAACGATCCTTCTCTCTGATTCAATTCTTTTGAGTATTTGTTCGTTCTCTGCCTTTAGCTCTGTGAGTTTGGCGATGTCAACTTCTATCTCGTGTTTGATGGTTGTTTCAATTCTTTTGAGTATTTGTTCGTTCTCTGCCTTTAGCTCTGTGAGTTTGGCGATGTCAACTTCTATCTCGTGTTTGATGGATTTTGTTTCCTGTAGCATTGCCTGGGCGCTCTGTAACATTTCTCTGGCGCTCTGCATATCTATTATGTCTTCACCGCTGTCCTTGTCGTCTACGGGATCCTGCTTGTTTCTGCTTTCGTTCTGCTGTTTCCTTTTCATTTCGTTGATTTCAGCGGTCAGCTTGTGTAGCTGTCTTCTGTCAATCGTGCGCTGTTTTTCTGTAGCATCCGCATTCACTCTGTGTTTGGCCTCTTTGAAGGGTATGTTTTTAGACACGGCCTCCTTCAAGATGCTCTTAGTTTCCTGGAACACAGGGCATCCTCTGTACCTTGCCCCGTGGTTTCCGTGGCAGTTTGCACAGATACGGTTTTCGTTAGTTTCTTTGTAGTTGCGGTCCTCCTTTGCCCTGGGGCAGTCGCCATATTGGTGACTACCCGCACAATACCGGCAAACTGCATCTCTCCTGCACGTCTTTTTTGTGTGCGAGAACTGCTGGCAGTTGGAGCACTGCATCACCGGAGGGATATAGGCTTCTGTCTTTTTGGTTGTGGTTTCGAGCGTCAGTCTCTCGGGTCTTGTCGATCCTTCTACCGTGACTATCATCAGATTGGTATCTTTCTTGGCCCAGGTTTTTAGCCTTTCGACCTGCGTGATTTTGAGATTTGTGTTTTCAGCTTGAAGGCGTCTGTGGACCTCGCCTTCGGAACATCTGGTATCCACCCCTCTGATGACCAACTTCTTTGTTGTCTTGTACTTTTCCACCACCACTTTTATTTGGTGGGGCAACTGGATTTCCTTTGGACCGGATTCCAGTTCGATCATCAGCGAGGTTGTTTTGTCTGTGTTGTTGAGAGAAAGCACTACTCCCTTTTCGTGCCTCCCTACTTTGGCGATACCTCTCCGTCCAGTTATCACCTCGAGGATGTTGATCACTTTGTTGTCGGGTAGGGCCCTGAGTGAGACCTCACTTCCTGACGTCTGGGTGATCTTAACAATCCTCTCCTGTATCGTTTCTGAGTTGCTTGTATTTTTAGTGTTTGGTCTTTGTTTCCTTCTACAGGCTTGGTTCGAATCTTGTTCTTGGTTATTCGGTGTGATATCTTGCGTCTGAGCCTTTGAGTTGTCAGCTGTTTTTTCCTCAGGATCAGGAATGGTAGCTTGCTTCTCAGTGGTTTCGATGTCCAGCACGTCTGGAGCTACTTCTACTGTTGCTTCTTGAAGAGCGAGCCTAAGGGACTCGTCTCCGTCTTCAAGTCTTCGAAGTGCATCTAAAATGGTCTCTGCGACATCTTCCTCTTGTACCTGTCTGTGTTGAGGATCTGCCTCTATCACTTCCTTCATAGTGCTTGCAGGTGGGTCGGCTGTCATCTCGGCATCGTGCGGCTTCTCTGTCATAGACCGGGTTACTGCTGACGAGTCGGGTGGGTGCAGCCTGGATAGAAGCGCTTGTTTTCTTTTCTCCAGCTGTCGTAACGCTCTACATATTTCTTTATGTTCTGGGTCTTCTTTATCTAGGCAAGGGGTCGGGCCACTCTGACTCTCAGTCGGGTCGACGCATGTCACAGCTAACTCAGTCGTGTCCGGAGTTATAGAAGGGCCGGTCCCGGCACGAGTACTTGGGGCAGTCTTGCTCTCTGGCTGTCTGTCATTGTTGATTGTGATATTGCGATTACCCTGGCTGTTCTGTGCTGGTGTAGACCTTCCTCTTTTTAGCGTGTGGCCTATGTCTGGGCATTTTGACGATAACGCGATCTTATCTCGAGTAGTGGCGTCCTGAAAAGGACGTTGGTGTCTTGTATGGTTGTTGTGTTATAGACCGTTGTTGACGTCCCGGGTGTATGTGTTAGTTACGAAGATTATAATATCTGATAAACTATGTAATATTTGCTAAATAAACAGAAACTGCTTGATAAAATGTAACTAAATTTGATATAAACAGTAATAATAACTTAAATGCAACAAAAAAATATTTTCGCATAAAGCATTTGTGGCTGTTTAAATAATATAAATTGCAGATGTAAAATAAAGAAATTTGGTGTTGTAAATAACGACGTTTAATACTAATTTTATTTTTTGGATTGTTTCCCTTGATTCATAGTTTTGATTGTTTCCCTTCATCAGTTAAGCAAGCTCTTGTTAGAGTATGGCCCTGTATTACCCATAGAAAAATAGAGCACACCACGTGGTGAGTCTTACTTTTATTCGGATACGGATCCACATTGTATAGTCATTGCTTTCACCCCCCCCCTTTCAATTAAAAGTGTATGGTTAATGGTTTTGAACTATGTTGTAAAATATGGAAAAGTATGGCAGTTGTCACAAAAACAAAACAATAGTTTTTACATTTGTATTACTTTCCTTGATTACTCATGAATTTTTATTTAATGATTATTGCCCCTGATCTGTTTACATTTGTTACGAAAAGCTGCAATTACTTATAATGTCATAATCACAATACTAAATTGTAAATAACTGCATGGCGTACCTAGCGGTACCTAAAGAGAGTCTTTGCCAAATTTATCAAGAAATAATAAGGCATGCGGATATGAATTAAGAACATAGAAACATACTTTGCCTTTTATTGATATAGATATTATTGTATTATTCATAATCTTTTTTAAAAAAAATTGTCATAATAAAAGAAAACACGAAGTCTTGAAATGTAGAATTATTCATGAATGAAAGCTAACCGAGTTGTTACATTTGGAAATATATGGAAATCATTGGAAATCAAGTTCTGCTCCCAAAGCTGCCTCCCCGCATGCAGCAACTATCGATGATTCTAAGTTTATTGAGCAGCCATGAAATCTCATTTCTCATCTGGATTTTAAACCGGCCACGAACGTCTTTCTAGATCTGTGTGTTCTGCAGTTCTTCTTTCTTCTTCTTCTTCTTCTTCTTCTTCTTCTGCGTTCGTCCTGAAAAGGACGTTTGTTACGTTGTGTCTACAGCAAAGCTGCGAAATTTGTGCCTTTCGGCCCGACACATCCGGTTTCAGCAAGGCATTTTTGGGACCGAGTTAGCCTTCCCTCTTCGATCCCTACTCTTTCAGCCAGACTGCAGTGATGCAGCCTGTTTCCAGGACCACCACTTGGAGGTGGAGTAGGGTCTTGGTCACTGCAGTTCTTATAGCCAAATGGCAAATAGCCAACGATATTACAACAGAATCCGAATCCTTTCAGACCAAAAGTTTACGCAGAATTAAACAAAAGTTATGGCCAAATACTTTGAAAATACTACACACGCACACGCGTGCACACACACACACGCACACATATATATATTCTTTTTTGGCAAAACGCAGAAAGAACAACTAGAAAGAACAGTGGTGGGAATAAATAAGCGTCCCTGATGCTCTATGTTTCGTTATCTTTAACAGGGTTTATACGAATACCAGGAAGTAAAACAAAATACCATAAAATCAGCCGATGTGCAATGAACACTGAACAAGTACGGGCAACGTTGGTAAACTGACAGTCCTTTTCAGGGAAAGTCCTTGTCAGGGCTTCATCATACTAGCAGATATATGATATTAGTCCTTTTCGGGACTAAGTATCTTTAGGTAACAGAATTAACTTCATTTTGAATGGCAAATTGCGTTCTGGTATGACCAACATACTTCAATCTAGGCTGAAGGAAACGTGTCTTGCCACAATAAGCTAACATTTGCCAAGAAAAAAAAATACACAAGCAGCAAGAAAGTGGACACCACCAGACAAAAATAGACTTAATGGACACAAGGATACGTGATAGAAAAATATAGACAACGTTGTCCGTTGAACGGAAAAAAGAGAACGCGGCTTTAAAAGATCGTTGTAGTTGCACGTGTGCTAATTGGAAACGAGTCCGGAATGAAACAGTATCCGCTTGACGCTGACCATAATATCTCAAAACGGCGGCTTGAATGAGAGAAAAAGTTAATTCGTTTTTACTATGGCAAAGAATATACCTACGTTACGGCCACAGGGCCTTCATCGGGGACAAATCAACGAAAACAGAAGACAAAGAAAGTGAGAACTAACTTTAATACATCAAATGATATAAAAATGATACGACTCGAAAATGGGAATATCGGCTGACACCGATTACATAATATCTTAACAAATCAAAACAACGAGAGCAGGAAACTGACTTCCTGTAATTTGATTACAGTCTAAAATAACTGAGAAGTGGGGCTGGACACAAGAATAACTGCCACCAGTGACAGTTGTTGCCCCCTGTTTAGACAGCCCATGAAAATGTTTGTTGAAACAGCAGGGAGGTTTGTGTCGAGATTTAATCCTGAGAAGGGAGTGAATGAACTGATGGGTTATTTACAAGCCGCATTTGTATATTTGTGTCGGCGTTTGCTCCAAGTGCAAATCAGAGTGACTGTATGTAAGCGTTTGTTGCTGTGGCTCGCGTGTCACACTCAGATCCAAACAAAGAGTAATTGCTCTGTAAAGATACGGAAAATAAACTAGTTAAGGGTGATCATTGTTTCTTTGTCTACTTGATGGGTTTTTGGTGTTGTCTCGCGAACTACGGAATGTTTTGCTAATAAATAATTGAAAGAATGAAGAGGTTGCATTCAGACGTCTTTTTTTCTAATTGAACATTGCAGGTTTTTTGGTGTGTTTTTTTTTTAAGCATTTCTTGTGTAGTACCTCAAAGTATTTGCATCACTTATGATTTTCACTTACTTCTATCACGCTGGTGTGTAATCCCTTGCATGTGCATCCTAACAAATGGAACAGTTTTAGAACAAGTAAATAGCTTCACATATCTAGGCACATTAATAGCATTAGATGTAAGCCACATCTCATAGATGAAGAGTAGAATAGCCAAGGAAGAAGCAGCAGTCTATAAGATAAAAAATGTGGTTTTATGCAACAAATCTTCGTCAATGGAAGTACGAAATAGAGTTATTATGTCTTTTATAGAACTGTCGCTGGTAGTCTTAACTGTTCTGTAGTAGTGGTCCAGTGATGGCCAATCTCCGGGTAAAAGTATGAGGGCTTTCAAAGGTATCAACATTCGCTCAAGATTACTTTTGGCAGAGATGTAAATAGAAAAATGATGCTTCTATTTCAGGGAGTCTCACAGGAATTTATAGAATGGCAAGTATAATAACTAAGTCATCTAAGTTGTCATAAACATGATATCCTTCCGCCCACTTTTGTGAGAATATATGTTTTCACTCGTATTTTATAAGCCTCCAGCTGAAGTTTATTCAGCAAAATAATAATTTGTATAGCTCTGCATCTATATGTATTTTTAAACAATGAGTCATTGTCACGGATTGCCTCCCCTTCTTTGCAGTAGTAGTCCAACAGTGACCAAAACTCAAGAGTATCTAATACTGGCTTCCAATGTATCTTCCTGCGTGCAAGATTACTTTTGGCAGGGATGTAGATAGAAGGTTAATGGCACTTCTACCTTAAGGGAGCTTTCACAAGATATTTCCAGAAGTCACGAACAATGTTGCGTTGGGCTGAACAATTGTTAACGCATTATATCTGATCCGTCGCCTTTTGTGAAGGATTTAAGCAATGGTTTAGCCCGTTCAAGCCCCCAGTTGGTGCAATCCAGCGAAATTCCTCTTATAAGTAATAGCTCTGTTTAGAGGTAAATATATGTCTAGGTATATATATATATATATATATATATATATATATATATATATATATATATATATATATATATATATATATATATATATATATATATATATATATATATTCTGCCTCATACGTTTGCTGTCATACATATAAAAAACTGAAGCGACTATGATTGTTCAGTTTTAAAACAACATGTAACAATTTTAATAACGAATTAGTCTTTAACAGCTACAATAAATATGGAAAGATTGGTGAAATGTAGATAAAAGTTTTCGTCACGGAGACGTAGGTGAGGATTTATCAAAAGCCGGTTGCTTTCGCCTATTTTACAAGAAACTTAACTCTAGGTGAGTCTTGCAGCTGTGGTTCATCAATTCTGCGATGAGGAAAGCCTTCTCCACACTCTCTTCTACTGTAGGCGGTTAGGGTGGATGCTTCTCTCTCACGCTAGCGGCGTTCGTAGCACAAATCGTCTGATGGCTTTTAACCACGAACTTTAGAAGAAAAAAAAATGCCCTTTGCTAAGTACACTTGTTTGCAGCACTCTAACAGGGTCACGTTCCCGTTGTCCGCCCACTAATGTTAAACCCTCAGAAGAATTTTATTCTCGAGCACGCACAACGTAACTCCTAGAAGATGGTTAAAATTCACCAATATTATTCTGAGGATTAACGGGTAACATGTGTCTGGGCAGTGAGAATATGATTTGTGCCTGACCTAACATTAACAAGTTACATAAATCTCACAAAATGGTATGCTACACTTGAGGTACACATGATGTAATCATTACTCATTGCTACTCCAATCGGAGTCCTGGTGTCACCTCTGCTTGTCGGGTTTCCGCACGACTAGTCAGAAACCATCACCAGCTCTTGCAGTAGTGATTCATACATATACTGTTTTCATATGTTGAGGTTGCCAGCCTCGTATATAGCCACTTAGCAAGAAATCTGTAAAATTTATATTAGTAAATATATTGTTTACACTTACCCCAAAATTTTGGGAATACACAATCTCCTTGCACAGATTTAAACTGGACACAGCTCTGTATTAGATGCTTCGAAATCACTTAGGTCTGAAAATTAGAGTTAATTCCTCTGACGGCGGGTGTTCTGCGAAATCACTGGCCTGGGAAAACTTTTGTTTAATTCCTCTTTGACTTGGTCTGGGAAATTAGAGTTAATTCCTCTGACGGCGGATGTTCTGCGAAATCAGGCCTGGGAAAACTTTTGTTAAATTCCTCTATGACTTGTAATCAAATTCCTAAGTTTCCAGTATTGTATTAAAAATGCGGGTTTACTTGTTAGTTCTTAAGTTGCCCAATACTCGATCTGTCACATATAAGTATGGAATTTTAGCTCCGATCCTTCTCTTTCTGGCTTTTTTTGGTGTTGCTCGGTTAAAGATGCGAAGCTATCTGTTCTGTGTATCTGAGTTCGCTAGATTATATTTCTCACTTCTCAGTTCAATCACAGATTGTGTTTCCGCCGAATTTTCCAATGAGATACATTGTATATTTCGGCCTCTCAAATCAACCAATCCAATCGAATCTCGCTCAGCACTAGGTGGGTAGAGGTGCTTCAAATTCTAAAAATACCCTTACGTGTTTCAAAATATTAAATTTAATATCCACGCGTGACCTCTTCATATCGTTGCGTGAGACTTCCGCCGGCATCTTGTGCTATCTTAACAAACAAATGTTGTGCACTGATACTGCCCCGATGCTATCGTCTGCAAATCTTGAGTTTCCAGACAGATTTATCTGTAATCTCGATACAGAACGTACATCGGAAGCGATTACCTCATTATCTCCCGTCTTGTGCAAACATAGGGATAGTCACTATACACATGGGGTCAAATGTTGGACGGTCACGTTCAAAGGGATCAATAGAGATGACCGTCTCAAATGTAGCCAGACGAATGAAGCGAAAACGTATCAGTCGCTGATAGGTCAAATTACATGGCGTTATTACAGTTCTGTCTGGCATTGGCTCAAAGCAAACATGTGACAATTAAAGATAGTCCCGTGGCCGATAATTCCGTAGGGGTGTGGAGAGTTAGAGACTTCACCCTACTAGATACAGCATAGAGAGTAAAATAATGAATGAAAGGGTAAAAATATGCCAAATAAAGCGATGAGTGAGAGGAAGAGAAAAATGAAGAAAAACGTGATCCTGCCAGAGTGGACGTGAGATCACACAACCGTATCTTCACAGTCATACGGGTGCAGACATAAAATTCACTCGATAAGTGTTTAACTCAACTCTAGATTATATTTACATATAAAACAGATTTAATAGTGAGTTATTTGTGTAAAATCGTAAAATGAATGAAACAGATTTTTTTTAATTTTTACAAAAGGAAAGAAAAAAAAAAAATAAACTTTATTCTCATGGGAAAATATGGTGGTTTGAAAAAAAAAAATAGAGTTCATGAGCCGAGCCTGTACTGAGTACTTAGCTCGAAATTTTGTGACCAAGGTTGTAGCTTATTGATGTTCCCAGTGGAGCTTTGACTGTTCCTTCTCTTCAGGAGTCGAGTAGTTTTCGGAATCATGTGCACTGCTGTGCAGAAGTAAATTCCCAGGAAGGTTGCCGTTCCAAATGTCCTCTAGACCCGTCTAATGTAGGTATCTAGCGTCGACTTCTGGCAATTGCTACCACAAACTGAGAGGAAACAAATGCCTTTTTGAGTATTATGTCCCTTGATGTAAACATCAGGCGACCTCCGCTTTCTTCCACCATTTCATCTTCCTCAGAATGTTGCTCGACGCCCCTGAACATTAAATCTCAACACATCGAGTCAGATGAAAGTGTTTTAGGAGAGCGGAAGACGATAAATGTACTCTACACATATATAAATATACATATAAAACTGAATTAAAAGGTGTACTAATTAAATACATACACCATGATGTTTACCATGTGTCGTAAAATGCAATCTGTATGTACAACACGCCCACATATGGATGTAGTGAAATTGACCGAGATACAACGGTAAAATACTCCAAAGATAACATTTAAGGATAAAAAACATAATGCGTAAGCTGCTGATGTACATGATCGCCTAGACCGCGGGTCATCATCCTCTATAAATTTTGCCTTGCTAGACAGGAGGGGAACGGAGGATCAAAAAGGAAAAAATATGACTGGAAAGATTGCGTAGCAAGGCTAAGGAGACGCAATTGGGGGGGATGGAGGAAAGTAAAAAATTCACGTCCCCCAAATTGACACGAGGTACGGAATGGACGCTTTTGCGATACTAAGATTTTGATTTGAATTGAGCGGCAGAACGCGGATGGTAGGAAAATTACAAAAATTTAAAAAGTAATTTTTCTTAATATTAATGTTAGGAATATAAAAATTAGCTGGCCGGATGGCCTATTCTGAGCAGTGAAATAATATGATCTTAATTTTACAAACGGATAGATAATATTGAAGATAATGACAAAAGACAGTGTAGTTTACATCATCGACAGACTGCCTTGAATAAAAAGTGTCGTTATTTGCACACAAAACACGACCTTGGGGACGCAGGTGTTCAAAGTTACTTATTATGGAGGAGAGGGTTTTTGAGCGGTAGCTGTGTCTAAATATAACTTTTTACGACAAAATTTTAAGGGGAGAGAAAGGTTGCTTCAAAAATCAAGCACATTTTTTTTAGAAACACAAGTAGAGACGGACAGACTAACAGATAACCATCCATACTTGACTGAAGCATGACTGAAATGACTTTAGTGTAGAAATTTGAAATTTAAAGTACAACTAGGCAGTGATTGGCCACAGACAATCATATCATTAGCGCTCAGACGCGAAAGTGGGGTCATTCTTCAATAATTGTTCAGTGTTAGACACAGATTTTAAAGTGTGGTGTTTTCCCATATGAAAGACAGTGAATAAATTTAGGGACGCCATACTATAGCCAGCAGCTCAGCTGAGTTTTGCTAGCAATTCTGTGTTATGTATTCATAATCTGGTAAGATTGAAATTATTTCTTTATATATTTTGAATATTGTTTCATGTTCGAGTGATTTGATACTGCCATATCAAAATCTAGCCTTACAAACAAGTAGGGAGTTGCTCTAGACCCCCCGCCCAAGTCAGGGTCTAGGGACCAACAAGGTACATAAACTACAGCAAGGATTATGCAAGATATATCAAGCGTTGAAACAGATTACCTATCTTCTTTTAGGGCCGACAACTAATAAATATTTTTCAGAATCTATAGTCTGGGAGGATCTATCTGATGTAAACCCACCATGGTAACTGTGCTGTTTGGTCAGAGAGATCTGACCTGTCTGTATGA
The DNA here is from genome assembly GCA_024509875.1 of Oreohelix idahoensis. Taxonomy (NCBI): domain Eukaryota; kingdom Metazoa; phylum Mollusca; class Gastropoda; order Stylommatophora; family Oreohelicidae; genus Oreohelix; species Oreohelix idahoensis. The sequence continues at coordinate 289,397 of JAMPIV010015474.1, forward strand.
TGTGGTTGTTGTGTCAGTGTGGTGTCCAGACGTGGGTATAGAATAGATTTTGACACATAGCCCATACTTTGATTGCAGAGCTGTGAGTTTCTATCGACAACAAAGCAGAGTCTATTCGGTGGGTGACTGTACTCGAGTGTATCTGTGCAGTTCTTGTGACAGAGACCACCATTATTGCCCGCCAGCACGGAGAGGTGGGACCGCAAGTTTTCAGCACCAGAGCTACAAAAAGATGAGTGAGCCTCTGGTCTGCTGGACATTCACCAACTATTGGTAGTGATTAATATCCCCGTAAAAATTCCCACCATTTTCTGGACATTGTGTAGTCAATATAGACAGGTGTGATGAGGCCACCCCAACAGCACAAACAGTAAATATCCTCCCAAAGAGATGACTACTCGAACTTTTTTAATAAAACTAACTAGTCTAGTACTTAAATAGGTACGCTCTTGCATTTATTATGTAACATTCCATGCATTTTTTTTCATAAATTTTCAATCCTTCTTTTAAAACAAGTTCTGGTCACATAAAACTTGATCCAGAACCAATAAATGTAATATAATTATATCAAAAACTTTATACACGTGAGTTAGTTCAGTGTATTTTAACACTTGTTAATCTTATTAGTCTTCTTAAATGTCTGTGGGTGTATTTATAACTAACACACCACATTACACATCATTACCCTAGACACTTTACGTAGCCACATTCATTAAGGAAAAAAAATTAAGTGTGAGGTCGTAGTGGTAGCAAGAAAGGCCTTCTGATAATTCTCAACTACATTTTATCTCAGGAGCCTTCACAGCTGGCCTCATACAAGTTACATGTAGTAATAACACCATCATACAATACCATCAACACCACTACATAAATTGGGGTCTTGTCCAGGGATAATTAGCCAATATTAATATTAAGATCTCCTGGTGGGAGAAATAAAAGTAGGGAAATAAATTGTAAAATTTCCTTTAAAATTAAAAGTGTCCCTGCAGATAAAAGTTGGTGAATCTTCACAGCCAGTAATAATTAATTAGTTAACTGGTTAGTTAGATTATAGTCATAAGAATTACTTAGTGTATTTACTGGTTAGAGATTTAGCTTGTATATTATTATATTGTCTGAAAAGTATGGCTGAGCTAGCAAAGTTCCGATCAGCTGCTGTGCTCACGGCGAAGGAGATGGGAATGGATGGTCAAATTTTAATTCAATACGTAACGGCTGAATGTGATAAATATATTGAACGGGAAGAAAGGAGGTTAGCTGAAGAGAAGAGGTTAGAGGCTGATAGAGACATTAAGAGGCTGCAGATTGAGGCAGAAGAAAAACGACAGCAAAGGGAGGCAGAGGAGGAAAAAAGGTTGACTGCCGAAAGGGAGGCAGAAGATAGAAGGTTGCAGAGGGAGCACGAATTACGACTAAGGGAGCTGGAATTACAAGGCCAGGCTCCTGAAAATGGTGCCAGCCCTTTTGCCTCAGATGCTACGCCCAGTCTGGGAGCCTCAAACTCAGCTATGGGGTTTCATTTAGACCATTTTGTTGAGAAAGACGATGACATAGAAGGGTACCTAGGACGTTTTGAGTTATTAGCTACTACATATGGGTTAGAGCGAGAGAGGTGGAGCTTAAAACTATCACAGGGATTGAGGGGTACTTCTTACGAAGTATTTGCCAAAATGAACAGGGAAGACCAAGACAATTATGACATGTTAAAGCAGGCTTTGTTATTAAGGTACGAAAAGAATGGTGAATTTTATCGTAAGAAATTTAGAAATGCCAAACTGTTGTCTGGGGAGACATACCACCAATTTTCTGCCAGAATAGAAACCTATTTGGAGAAATGGACGGCTCTGGGGAAGACCCAAGATCTTAAAGAAATGATCATGATTGAGCAATTGAGAGAGTCCATGGCTCCAGACATGAGAAAATTTCTCATGGAACAAGGTGCAGAGAAGTTGGGGGAAATTTTAAATGTTGCTGAGAGGTATCAGGCAGCTCAGGCAGAGGTAAGTGGTGCTAAGAAGAAGCACATAGACAATTTTAAAGCTCCACAGCAATTTAATAAATTTGATAATAGAGAGCAGGGAAATAAGGGTAGGACAAATTTTGAGCGGCCAAGAAATGACTATCGCGACAGAAACTCACAGTTCAATGACCAAAAGTTCAATGAAAGAAAACCGTTGAACCAAGGAAAAAGGTGGTGCAAATGGTGCAAGAAGGATAACCATAACACCGAATTTTGTAGAAGGAAACCTTCAAACATTGCTGCAATGAAGTCGGGGACGCAAAGAGTAAAGGTTAATCCTAAGGGACAACAGGAACCTTATCACCCCCCAGTTTGTGAGGATGTTATTTGTAATGGGGTCACCATAAGGTGCCTTTATGATACAGGTTTGGATTATGATTCAGTTGTGAAGTCTAGCCTAGTGGACCCAAGTCAGTATACCACAGAAACAGTGGAAATACAAGGGGCGACTAAGGACATACCACTCATGACACTTCCCATCGCAAGGATAACGGTGAAAACTCGCTATGTGGAAGGAGAAATCAGAGCAGCAGTGATAGATGAACCAATCTACCCTCTGATATTGGGGTGTAGATACGTCTTCTTGGGGAATCCCGAGAAACCTGTGATCATGGCGACAGTGCAGACCAGGTCACAGAAGAAGGAGGAAGAAGGTGAACCTATAAATGCTCATCCAGAGGAGATGAGGAAGGCGCAGGCTGAGGATAGGACACTCCAGCCATGTTTTAAAAAAATTACCCAAATGCCACACACCTCCGAGCAAGGGGGAATATTTCATGAAGAACAAACTCTTATACAGGAAGGCCGGAACTGGAACAAATGGTCACAACCAGCTGGTTCTTCCCACTTCATATAGAGATAAAGTGATGGAACTCGGGCATGCGATTCCCTTCAGTGGTCACATGGGGATCAGCGCCACAGGACAGCGTATAGCTTGTCATTACTTCTGGCCAGGGATAACGGAGGATATAAAAAGATATGTCAAATCCTGCCCAGAATGTCAAAGGGTAGCTCCAAAGCACTGGACTGCTCCTGCAACTCTAGGGGAAATGCCCATAGTGGGAACACCTTTTGAGAGGGTTGCAGTGGATATTGTAGGACCTCTCACTCGGACCAAGAGGAGGAACAGTTACATCCTTACTCTGGTGGACACTTGTTCTATGTGGGGAGAGGCGGTAGCCCTGCCATCAATTGATTCAAAACATGTAGCAGAGGCACTACTTACAATATTTACCCGATTAGGATTCCCGCATCAAATCTTGACGGATAATGGTTCTCAGTTCAAGGGGAAACTAACGGAAGAAGTTTTTAAGCTATTTCAAGCCAGGCACTTTCATTGTAGTCCGTACCATCCACAAGGGAACGGCCAGGTAGAGAGGTTCAACGGGACTCTCAATTCTATCCTGAGAAAGCTGGCACACGAAAAACCGGATCTGTGGGATCAATTCCTGCCCGCCGCATTGTTTGCGTACCGGGAGGTACCACATAGTTCAACCGGGATGGCTCCCGCAACTCTGCTATTTGGGAGGCCAATAAAAGGGCCTTTAGAAGCTCTATTAAGGACCTGGACAGATGAGAAGGCGGAAGAGACTGTTACCTCATCGTATCAATACGTGAACGAACTGACCACTCGTTTGAAAGCTGGATGGAAACTGGCAAATGATAATTTGAAACAAGCCAGGAAGAAACATGCAGCATATTTTAATAGGAAGGCAAAGGACAGGGAACTGGCAGTCGGAGAGAAGGTGCTGCTTTTACTACCCGGAAGCCAGAATAAATTACAAATTGGTTGGCAAGGTCCATATACGGTTCTAGAGAAGGTGTCTAGAACAAACTATAAAATTGACAAAAAGGGGAAGGAAAAAGTTTATCATGTAAACCTGTTAAAGAAGTATCTGGACAGACCACTCCAGGAAAGCACCCCCTTATTGACCTTAGCTATTGCAACCCAGATGCAAAAGGAACCACTCACCTCACATGAATACCCATTACATCCTTGTGAAACAGCAGCACAGGTAAAAGTCAGTAAGCACCTGACTAAAAATCAGAGGGAGAGAGTTCAACAAGTTCTGGAGGAACATACAGATGTATTAACAGATAAACCAGGCCATACAAATTTGCTACAGTATGACATGAAACTGGTAGACTCAAACCCAATCTGTATGAGAGCCTATTCTATTCCGTTCGCGAAGGAGAAGGCATTAAAGGAAGAAATAGATTATTTATTGAAGGAGGGGATTATTTCGCACAGTGAATCATCTTTTAGTTCTAGTGTCGTTTTGTTGAGGAAACCGTCTGGGGAACACAGACTGTGCATAGATTACAGGAAACTGAATGCTGTCACAGAAGGACAAGTGGATCCATTACCAGACACAAAACAGTTATTTGCCAGACTGAACAAGGCAAAATACTTTTCAAAGGTGGATCTTAGTAAAGGCTATTACCAGATCCCAGTGAAGCCTGAAGTGAGACCTTATTTGGCTTTTAGCACTTCGGATGGACATTATGAATTCAATATGCTACCATTCGGACTGAAAAATGCTCCGAGTGGGTTTTCAAGGATGATGCGAAAATTGTTGGACCCCCTGAATAACCCATGTATCACAAATTTCATGGATGATATTCTCGTCGCCACCGAGACCTTTGAAGAACACATTGAAGCTCTGGAGATGTTGTTTGATAGACTTCGGGAGGCGAACTTAACTGCCAGGCCAACAAAATGTTGTATTGGATGCAAAGAGTTGGAATTCTTGGGACACACTGTATATCAGGGTAATATGACCCCTGATCCTAAGAACTTGGAAAAACTGCAGAGAGCACCTAGGCCGCAAACAAAAAAGGACGTGCGATCATTTGTGTCGTTATGCGGATTTTATCAGAAATACATCAAGAATTTTAACGCTATTTGTGCTCCTCTGACTGATCTGACTCGCAAGGGACTTCCAGATAAAATTATTTGGACTGCACAATGTGAACTAGCGTTCCAAGAGTTAAAGGAAAAACTCACTAGCAAGCCTATTCTCAAACTGCCTGATTTGACACAGGACTTTGTCTTAAGAACCGATGCAAGTAATGTAGGACTAGGAGGGGCTTTGTTGCAAAGATCATCTTCACCTGATGGGGAACTTAAACCAGTCGCTTATGCAAGCCGCAAATTGAATAAGGCGGAACAAGGATACTCCACAAGCGAAAAAGAATGTTTAGCATTAATCTGGGCAATAAAGAAGTTTCAAATCTATCTGTATGGTAGGACTTTTGTGGTGGAGACGGATCATCAGCCTCTCGTGTTCTTGTCTCAGGCTAAGCATGAAAACGCAAGATTGCTGAGGTGGTCTTTATTGCTTCAACCGTATCAGTTCAGTATCCAATATATCCCAGGCAAATTGAATGTCGGTGCAGATTTCCTCAGTCGGCACCCCTGTGATCAAAATTAGAGTAGTGGCAGACGTGAGGAGTAATTTTACCTATGTGTATCGCTGGTTTTGGAACTTGCCATAGGCATGTTTTCAAGTGGGGAGATGTGTAGTGAAATTGACCGAGATACAACGGTAAAATACTCCAAAGATAACATTTAAGGATAAAAAACATAATGCGTAAGCTGCTGATGTACATGATCGCCTAGACCGCGGGTCATCATCCTCTATAAATTTTGCCTTGCTAGACAGGAGGGGAACGGAGGATCAAAAAGGAAAAAATATGACTGGAAAGATTGCGTAGCAAGGCTAAGGAGACGCAATTGGGGGGGGGGGATGGAGGAAAGTAAAAAAATTCACGTCCCCCAAATTGACACGAGGTACGGAATGGACGCTTTTGCGATACTAAGATTTTGATTTGAATTGAGCGGCAGAACGCGGATGGTAGGAAAATTACAAAAATTTAAAAAGTAATTTTTCTTAATATTAATGTTAGGAATATAAAAATTAGCTGGCCGGATGGCCTATTCTGAGCAGTGAAATAATATGATCTTAATTTTACAAACGGATAGATAATATTGAAGATAATGACAAAAGACAGTGTAGTTTACATCATCGACAGACTGCCTTGAAAAAAAAGTGTCGTTATTTGCACACAAAACACGACCTTGGGGACGCAGGTGTTCAAAGTTACTTATTATGGAGGAGAGGGTTTTTGAGCGGTAGCTGTGTCTAAATATAACTTTTTACGACAAAATTTTAAGGGGAGAGAAAGGTTGCTTCAAAAATCAAGCACATTTTTTTTAGAAACACAAGTAGAGACGGACAGACTAACAGATAACCATCCATACTTGACTGAAGCATGACTGAAATGACTTTAGTGTAGAAATTTGAAATTTAAAGTACAACTAGGCAGTGATTGGCCACAGACAATCATATCATTAGCGCTCAGACGCGAAAGTGGGGTCATTCTTCAATAATTGTTCAGTGTTAGACACAGATTTTAAAGTGTGGTGTTTTCCCATATGAAAGACAGTGAATAAATTTAGGGACGCCATACTATAGCCAGCAGCTCAGCTGAGTTTTGCTAGCAATTCTGTGTTATGTATTCATAATCTGGTAAGATTGAAATTATTTCTTTATATATTTTGAATATTGTTTCATGTTCGAGTGATTTGATACTGCCATATCAAAATCTAGCCTTACAAACAAGTAGGGAGTTGCTCTAGACCCCCCGCCCAAGTCAGGGTCTAGGGACCAACAAGGTACATAAACTACAGCAAGGATTATGCAAGATATATCAAGCGTTGAAACAGATTACCTATCTTCTTTTAGGGCCGACAACTAATAAATATTTTTCAGAATCTATAGTCTGGGAGGATCTATCTGATGTAAACCCACCATGGTAACTGTGCTGTTTGGTCAGAGAGATCTGACCTGTCTGTATGATGTGGTTGTTGTGTCAGTGTGGTGTCCAGACGTGGGTATAGAATAGATTTTGACACATAGCCCATACTTTGATTGCAGAGCTGTGAGTTTCTATCGACAACAAAGCAGAGTCTATTCGGTGGGTGACTGTACTCGAGTGTATCTGTGCAGTTCTTGTGACAGAGACCACCATTATTGCCCGCCAGCACGGAGAGGTGGGACCGCAAGTTTTCAGCACCAGAGCTACAAAAAGATGAGTGAGCCTCTGGTCTGCTGGACATTCACCAACTATTGGTAGTGATTAATATCCCCGTAAAAATTCCCACCATTTTCTGGACATTGTGTAGTCAATATAGACAGGTGTGATGAGGCCACCCCAACAGCACAAACAGTAAATATCCTCCCAAAGAGATGACTACTCGAACTTTTTTTTAAATAAAACTAACTAGTCTAGTACTTAAATAGGTACGCTCTTGCATTTATTATGTAACATTCCATGCATTTTTTTTCATAAATTTTCAATCCTTCTTTTAAAACAAGTTCTGGTCACATAAAACTTGATCCAGAACCAATAAATGTAATATAATTATATCAAAAACTTTATACACGTGAGTTAGTTCAGTGTATTTTAACACTTGTTAATCTTATTAGTCTTCTTAAATGTCTGTGGGTGTATTTATAACTAACACACCACATTACACATCATTACCCTAGACACTTTACGTAGCCACATTCATTAAGGAAAAAAAATTAAGTGTGAGGTCGTAGTGGTAGCAAGAAAGGCCTTCTGATAATTCTCAACTACATTTTATCTCAGGAGCCTTCACAGCTGGCCTCATACAAGTTACATGTAGTAATAACACCATCATACAATACCATCAACACCACTACAATGGACTCGCAAATTCCCCCTAGTGGTAAGACTAGTGACCACTTTTATAAGAATAAAATAACATAGGAATTACCGCGCCACCAAAATACTAGTTTTTTTTCTCGGTCTCTAAAGAGTTAACGCATAAAAAACGATAGAACGAATTTATGCCAATGTGACGTCACAGACTTGCAAGCCTTTAACCAAAACGCACGTTTGAATGTTAGTATCGTTAGAAATTGTTTATTTCTTGGAAAAGGCAAGGGAGAGAGAGGGGGAAATGCATAGAGCCCGTTTGAATTTTAAAACTGAAACTAACTGGCCAAATCGAACGATAGGAAAAATAAGACTAAAAATGACGATTAAAATGCTACTAATTAGTTATTAAATGTATCATATTCTTTAGTCTAATATATTATATTACTGTAGGAAGAAAGATATATTATTGGCATAAATATAAAGGAAAGACAAAAATGATAAAAATAATAACCAGAAGTATGAAACCTTAGGCATTAGATGACAGATGGTAGACTAAGTAAATATTATCGTTCTGTATTAAAATGACTTGGATAATACTAGCGATATGGTAGAATGAAGACATATATAGACGTGCATGGGGCTTCTTTACTGATGCTGGCCATATTAAGGGGTGTCTCCTGATTTGAAAATAGTAGGTTAACTTTTTGAAATAGACGCGTAGGAACGGAAGTCCCCTGATTGGTTGCTTAGAATAACTAAGAAGTGGGAATAAATACTCAGAGAGGCGAGCGTTCCTCGCCACTTTTAAATTATAAGTTCACATGTATAGTTAGTGACGTATACAGATAAGTTGTGCTTATATGCCTTCGCTGTTCTGATAGTCAGCAGGAGATTCTGTGTGACCATTTATGGCCTGTAATTAACTTACATAGTGGAAAAATTCGATATTTCGGTAAGACCAACATTTATATAATTATTATTGTATTTGAAAATGTGTTTGCCATATTGATTAAGAATGAATATTTGAAGGGTAGAGTCCCAGTCGTACAAGTGCCACTTCAACATGTTACGTAAAATCATTAAATGGGGTTAGATAATCTTATAGCTTCATGTAAAAGCCCTACAGCTTCACTTGTACTTTGGGAGATAAAAGAAAAAATATATATATAAAGAGGGAAGCCAACATCAAACTTTGTGTTGGTTTCACCGAGTTGCAAAGAAAGATATTGTCCTTTGTAGAAAAGCCAGACAGGCTTTCTGACATTGTGGGGAAAGAACTTAATAAAATCCTTACAGTTTTACTTAAAAGGTGGGATAAAAAGAAATTAATAAGGGAAAAGACTTTAATGAATAATGTTTGAGTTATAGCCAGAAAATTACTGGCCATCTTTATGTAATACAGGTTATTACCTGACTGTACGTACGAAATTATAATATTGTATTATGACTAGGAAGGTGTAAAAACATATGTTTGAGATATTTAATGACGAATAGAGCACTCTACCAGATGGGGACAATAATTATTTGTGTATTATTTTCTGATTTTTGATCTGTTGATATATGTAAACCTGTTAAGAACGGAGATAGGTCAGAATATTATTTTGAGGGAAATTAATCCTCTACTTCCAGAGTTTCTGGGTGAGAAACTGAAGTGAGCCAGTCACGTTGTTGTTCAACCATAGTACCTGTTTGAGGCCATATGAATTGAGTGCCTTACCTTATCTCGAATCCTGAAAGCTGAGCAGTGCTGTGTGCATGAAGACTTATAATCAGGACATCGCAGAATTTTCTGCTCATATCGAAAGTTAAGCCCTGTGTTTTGGGGCCTTGTTAATTCACTGACTGATCCTCCACCACCGATTATATCAACAAGATTTATAAAAAATGATGACATTATTGATCCCCCAAAAATGTGCTTAAGTTCGAAGAGAGTACTACACTAAGAACACTTCCTAGTTCAGGAAATAATAAACTTTAGTAGTTAAACTGGTATGTGTGTAAATATATCTTGACGTTTAATCTTTTATGAATCAACTCAATTATAATTAATACATTTGTAAAAAATTGTTCAGACCAAAATCCAATAGTGAGTTGTTTACTTACTTGTTTATTAACCTTAAAGTGTGGTTGTTGTTATTTTCTTCACATACATTGCATATACCCTAGACATCTAGCTACACAACACCCATACATCAGGACATATAAATTGGGGATAAAATACATAGCGGGTGGTAGTCATTGGTGGAAGCACGACAGGATCCCTGACATATATTTAGAAATTAAACTTCCTCAGGGGCTTGCATAGCTGACTTCACATCTGCTACACAAATATATACATAATTAATATCAACCCACCTGTTAATGCTTATTTTCGTTATCCAGGGATAATGGCGTAAATAGGTTCTAAATTCCAACTTTACTGAAACCACCATGTATGTTGATGTATATCGCCGACAAGAATGTTAAATGTACTTTTGTCTCCTTTGTGCATTAACTTCTTCTGTATTGGGTACCATACCCTCAATGACTGGAAACTACCACTGATACCGCCGAATGTGATTCCTTCAGTGATAAAGTTAGTGTTATTGATATTGTGTGGATAAGTGATACCACTGATACATCTAAGGTTGCTGATCCACTAGAATCGTAGGCCACCACTGATAATTCTATATAACTGAAACCAGTGGTAGATAACACTGACAAACAACATTTTTCTTTCTTATATAAGAATAAGTGTTCTTGGGTCAGTTTCTTGCGCTGATTTCAAATCTGAAATCCGTTTATCTCTATCACGTCGGGTTCTTAAGATATTTGTGAATAAATATATTTTTGGGAAACCGTTATTTGCTCCGTTTCATTTTTACTATATAACTTATTAAAAATTAATAAAAAGCAACATAATTCTACTTTTTATACTGTTAAAAGATGCATGACATAAGTTACGCGATTTTTCAAATAGTTACTGTATTTTGAAATAATTCTGAGCAAAATATGGCTTCTAGAAGTTGTAGAAATTCGGCTGATCTGTTCTGTTACGTGTGCGGATATTTTACCGATCGTGTTGACCAGAAAAACTTTACACCATTACTAAAGATAGCATATGAACTTTATTTCGATTCGAAAGTTGATGATGCAAATAAATCTTGGAAGCCAAATGCGGTTTGTTCGATACATTGGCAGGTTGGTTACGAAAATCGCCGAAGCATAAGTCGATGCCTTTTGGCGTGCCAGTAATATGGCGTGAACATACAAATCACACTACTGATTGTTACTTCTGCTTGACAAATATCCATGGTTTCACTTTTAAAACTAGAAAGTCTGTGGTTTATCCAAATATTGAATCGGTTTCGAAACCAGTGCCTCATGATCCAATCACGTGTCCGATCCAAGTACCACCAGAACAATATCCGTTGGACGTAAATGAACCATCAGATAGTGATAGTTTACCTGCTTTAGAAACTAATTCTGACTCAGCTTACATACCGGTGAATGATGGTGTTTACTTAATTAACCATTCAGAGCTTTCAGATCTAATACGTGATCTCGCTTTTACCAAAGGACAAGCGGAATTACTCGGTTCGCGACTCAAAGAATGGAATCTTTTAGCGCCCAATACTCCGATATCTAAATTTCGTCATAGACACAGAGAACTTGTTCAATACTTTGAGATGGATGATGACATTCGCTATTGCAAAGATGTAAACGGTCATGAGCACATAGTCAACGAATGGCGATTTTTCATCGATTCTTCCAAAACTAGTCTAAAAGCCGTGTTATTGCATAACAGAAAATTTTTTTCATCAATTCCAGTCGCCTACTCTGTTCATATGAAAGAAACTTATGACAATATGGCTATACGTTTGGAAAAAATAAAGTACAATGACTACCAATGGCGGATTTGTGGAGACCTAAAGGTCATTGCAATTCTCACGGGCATGCAGACTGGGTATACAAAATTTTGTTGCTTCCGATGTGAATGGGACAGCCGCAACAGACAGGAACATTATGCAAGAAAGGTGTGGCCTATCCGGGATCGTATGCAGCTCGGGCATAAAAATGTAATACGCGAGCCATTAGTTAACAAAGACACCTTCATTTTACCACTGTTACATATAAAGTTGGGGCTCATGAAGAATTTTGTAAAAGCGTTAGATAAAACGAGCAAAGCTTTCACTTATCTTCGAGAAAAGTTTCCGCAAGTTAGCGATGCAAAGATAAAGGAAGGTATCTTTGTAGGACCTCAGATTAGGAAAGTTATTGCAGACAAACAATTCGAGAACTTGTTACATGGTAGTGAACTTCGCGCATGGATGGCATTCAAATCGATCGTCGATAACTTTCTGGAAAATCACAAATCTGTCGACTATGTTGCATATTGTTAAGCAGTGCATAGATGCATACATAATTATGGGCTGTAACATGTCCCTCAAAATCCATTTGCTCGATTCGCATCTTAACTTTTTCCCTGACAACCTTGGCGAAGTCAGCGATGAACATGGAGAATGATTCCATCAAGATATCGCCGTAATGGAGTCACGTTATCAAGGACGGTGGAGTGTGACCATGCTTGTCGATTATTGTTGGATGCTTCATCGCGATGTACCACATGCCATTCACCGACGAAAGTCGACTCCAAAGAAATTCAAGCCTACATAACTGTTATACTTCTTGTACGAATGATGTTGTAATACGGTATGCGTTGTTAAAAAACTTCAATTGCGTATTTCTAGAGATCCCGACCTGATAGAGAAAAACGGTTTGCAGATTTAAAAACAGCGCATAAAAATTGACCAGAAAAACATAGAAATGTTAGAGAAAGAAAAAAAAAGTTTTTTTTTGTTAGTCAGTGTAAGCGATGAAGGTGTAAATGTGATCTCCTTATATAGGCCACGCCCCCTCAGGGCTATTTGTAAATATGTCCCTACTGCTGTCACTATGCCTTGAATGCCCAATGTAGGTGTGTACTGGTACATTCATCCATCACAGTGACACACATTGAATTCATGTATCGTTGAACGAATAGTAACGTTTAAATAATGGTTTATTCACGTTACACACAGACAACGACATAGACGAAAGAAACATCATAAAGTACATGATATTGAATAAAGGTATTCATGAAGCTCCCACACTCCACAGCGCTTAAGTACAGCGCCTAATGGCGCACACCCCATATAAATGCACGTACAACACTCCTAAAGAACTGCGCTCACCGCAGTTATAAATATGGCCTCATAACCTATAGCATAATGGTGCACTCCTCATTGAAGATGTCCATCACGATTTTCCTCAAGGGACTACGTCCCCCTTCTCCACCAAGGCTGCTCCCCGGCAGTTGAATAATCATCGTCAGCTATATATATTCCAGGCCTAATCATAAATAGTGGTGCACTTCCTCTAGAAGATGCACATCACCATATTCCTCAAAGGAAAGACTGCGCACACAGCAGTCTGCAGTAATATAACCTGCATAATATCTATCTATGGCCTACCAAGTCATGTCTTCCTCTCAGACTCTATATATGGCCTAATCTCCTTCACAAAATGTCTATGGCCTACAAAGTAGTCTCTCTACCTCTCGGACTCTTCGTAGCGCCTAATTGTAGACTCCTTCACAAAAATGTCTATGGCCTACAAAGTAGTCTCTCTACCTCTCGGACTCTTCATAGCGCCTACATAGACTAGTGGTACACTTCTCACAGAACGTGCCCAATAACCAACTCACTCATAAGCTGCATCTACTGCAGTCATAAATATTAATACATACCATCCTCCAATAATCTAACACATGGGAGAATACATATGCAGGAAGAATATTCAGATACAGGCCTGTTCAAAAAGTCTCCACCGAGACACACATTGAAAAACACTCTACCATTTTCACCGAACACTGGTCGGGAACACACACTTAGAAAAATACCTTCGTTGACTTCACTCTGTCAACGCCAGAACCTGACTCCCAGCGGTCACAAAAACTCCCGCCTAAACAGTCACGGACTTCGCAGTTCACCACCGCTCAGTCCCTTCCACGGACTAGCCGTGCGAACTATTTACAGTTCTAACAATACAGACCAGCGCTCATGACGCTATCTGTACACTATGACCTCTATCAATATTTGTTAACCCAATTCATCGTTAATCAAGTATACAAGCGATGTAACCCTTAGTTTACTGTGACCAACCCATATACAAAGTATCACCTCCCTTTTTAACCTTAACACCACCACACCATGATCCACTCCCTGCTCTCTATGGAGTCTTGAGCTACTTCTGCTATTGGTTCCTTGTGAGGAAACCCGCACGAAGCAGTCGCCAGCTCTTGCATGGTTGGTTTAAGTGATAATTCTTTTATATCCCGAGGCTGCCAGCCTCATGTGCAACTGTGCATCCACAAGCATTTTACATATGTCAAAATAATAAAATGTACATGTTACAACTTACCCCAAATTGGGTTAAGAATTATATCTTGACTTGATGCACAGAAACAATTGTAATATGTCGGGCAACTATTTTAAGATGCCGTCGTCCTTCTGGTGAGTTAGGTTTCTAACTGGGTACACTTGAAAAAAGGTTCCTATGACCTTGGACGTTTAGTATTAGCAATGGAGTTTACTCCGTTTTTCAATTTTGAAAGGTCCTCTTAATTCTTTCGCCCGTCTTCTAATAAAATCCTTATATTACTAATCCTCGTTCTGGTTGTCTATCATATCTCCTGATGTAAGTAAGGAGTGCAGTGCAGAAATCTTAAAATGCATTAGGCTTTAACATTAATTTCGACCCCCACACAAATTTATCCTCCTGGTTTCTGTTTGTGGAAAGCCCAACCATAATAATGTACAAATGTCACCCTGTGACTTTCTGTTTGGGGCTACTGTCGCATAGAGATTTATGATCAATAAATTTTCTATATTCTTTTCTTTTCTATACGTGTCCTCTACTTTATTATCGCTCTTTTATCCTTGTCCGGGTTTTTTTTTCGCATTCGTTCGTTTGCGACAAAATATTATTTTCCCATTCTGACTTTGCCGTTTCCTTTCTAAAACTGGTAACGCATTGTATTGCATAATCGTGTCAGTCCCTGTACGAGACGAAATACTGTGAAATTCGTCTCGATAGACATGGGATGGCAGACATATCGTCTAACATTTTCATCTGACACGGCGCTCTACGGTTAAGTTTCTCGGTGTTAGGTGTGAGTAGGCGCCAAATCTGCTGCGCTCAGAAATGAGAGTAGTCGGGGAAGGTGTCGAAGACGCGTTGTGGCAGTTATGGCCTGCGTCTTAGTTAAGTGTTAAGAAAGGAGAGGGGGAGACGGGGGTTTGCGAAATAACGTGGGATCCTTTGTCTGTTTAAGATATATCTACCTCGGAGTGGAAACTTGATTTCATTCAATCTCCAAGTTGCAGTTGACGTGATCGCTTCGTTCTAGATACTTATATTTATAAGTGAAACTCTTAGTTTCGTTGTGATACTCGTAGTTCTGGTTGGAGGTAATATAATATATCTGGTATTTTGTGAGTGATTTAAGTGTTAAATCGCCTATTATATTTCACTAGTTTCTTTTGTGCAGAAGAAATTAATTTATAAGTATGTTATATTCTCTAGTGACGTTTTTCAGTGGAAAGCAGACTAAATTATAATTTCTAGCTTAAACTCATGCAGCTGTAAATAAATTTAATTTAACTGCTAAATACTCAGTCGAGAATATTTTAAAACTAACTTATAACTGCACTGATTCATCATTTAGTATTGACGAAATACGAATGTATTTCTAATTCATGATGATTGATTTTATGAATTATACCTTATTTCACGGGAGTTTTAAACGATAAAATAAGCTCTACGCTTGCAGTTTATAATGTAAGTTATAACCGAGTACATAGTATGTATAAGTATTTTATATGTTGTTTTTTTTTTCTTTATTCAGTGAAAACTGAGGTAGCCCAACTCTACCAGCATTTTGTACGGAGAAATATCTGTGAAGAACTAGAACATTTTTTTCTTTAAAAAAATTGTGAGTATAAAGTAAAACATTTCTAGATTGCATTGGCATCCAGAACGACAGAGTACCCAGTACATAAACTTTGTTTAAGATTTAATGAAGTAACGGGCCCATCGAGCCTGATTTAATTCTTCCAGAGAAAAAACCTCAAGTACATGTCAGCCCTTGTGGCAAGCAAAATATTAATATCAGTAACATTCCGACGAAGTTTTGACTCTTGGTGGTGTGACCAAATCAAGTCCTATACTGAGAGAAGGCACCGACCTGACATTCCTCATTACTAGAAACCTAAGCTATTGACACTGTGCGCGCTGTTAACGTTCGTGCCTGGACAATTTTAATGTGACAGAACCAGATATCCTAAAATAAGTATAACCAAGAAAACGTTCCCTGAAGTAGTGAATTCAACCCGTCTTTTTGGAACTGGAGTTCTCTTGGCCAAGACTACCATTGGAGACTCTGTATGTGCATGTCCTAAAAATTGTGTTTCCAGAAGTTGCTACCAAAGCTGTAAGTACGAATGAAAGCACGTGATCACGGCTGACCGAATAGAGTGAATGCAGGACTGAGTGATTCCTTTATTGTTGTATTTTGGCACCCATTTTGCTGTCTTAAATTTCTTTATGCAAGTTTTTGTTGCTAACAGTATTTTTTTTCCTTAGGATAGATCAGAGTATCCAAGTCTGTTCATACCTTTAAAGGGAAATCTTAGACTAAATCATATGTATCCGTGACTCTTTGGGGCTATCACTTTTCTTCTAACAGGACTGTGGGCTTTACATCGAGGGAAAGGATCATACCAATGGGTCTATCATTCTTGTAGCAATTCATTGACTTTATGACTATTTGTATATGTTTGATGTAATTTTATATGTTGTGATGGAAGTTTATTATGATAACACTGACAAACAACATTTTTCTTTCTTATATAAGAATAAGTGTTCTTAGGTCAGTTTCTTGCGCTGATTTCAAATCTGAAATCCGTTTATCTCTATCACATCGGGTTCTTAAGATATTTGTGAATAAATATATTTTTGGGAAACCGTTATTTGCTCCGTTTCATTTTTACTATATAAGTTATTAAAAATTAGTAAAATGCAAAATAATTCTACTTTTTATACTGCTAAAAGATGCATGACATGTTACGCTATTTTTCAAATAGTTACTGTATTTTGAAATAATTCTGAGCGAAATATGGCTTTTAGAAGTTGTAGAAATTCGGCTGATCTGTTCTGTTACGTGTGCGACTATTTTACCGATCGTGTTCACCAGAAAAAACTTTACACCATTACTAAAGAAAGCATATGAACTTTATTTCGATTCGAAAGTTGATGATGCAAATAAATCTTGGAAGCCAAATGCAGTTTGTTCGACTTGTGCAAATACATTGGCAGGTTGGTTACGAAAATCGCCGAAGCATAAGTCTATGCCTTTTGGAGTGCCAGTAATATGGCGTGAACCGACAAATCACGCTACTGATTGTTATTTCTGCTTGACAAATATCCATGGTTTCACTTTTAAAACTAGAAAGTCTATGGTTTATCCAAATATTGAATCGGTTTCGAAACCAGTGCCTCATGATCAAATCAAGTGTCCGATCTCAGTTCCACCAGAACAATATCCATTGGACGTGAATGAACCATCAGAAAGTGATAGTTTACCTGCTTTAGAAACTAATTCTGACTCGGATTATATACCGGTGAATGGTGTTCACTTAATTAACCATTCAGAACTTTCAGATCTTATACGTGATCTCGCTCTTACCAAAGGACAAGCGGAATTACTCGGTTCGCGACTCAAAGAATGGAATCTTTTAGCGCCCAATACTCCGATATCTAAATTTCGTCATAGACACAGAGAACTTGTTCAATACTTTGAGATGGATGATGACATTTGCTGTTGCAAAGATGTAAACGGTCTAATGGTGCACCTCGGTCATGAGCACATAGTCAATGAATGGCGACTTTTCATCGACTCTTCCAAGACTAGTCTAAAAGCCGTGTTATTGCATAACAGAAATTTATTTTCATCAATTCCAGTCGCCTACTCTGTTCATATGAAAGAAACTTATGACAATATAGCTATACTTTTGGCAAAAATAAAGTACAATGACTACCAATGGCGGATTTGTGGAGACCTAAAGGTCATTGCAATTCTCACGGGCATGCAGACTGGGTATACTAAATTTTGTTGCTTCTTATGTGAATGGGACAGCCACAACAGACAGGAACATTATGCAAGAAAGGTGTGGCCTATCAGGGATCGTATGCAGCTCGGGTATAAAAATGTAATACACGAGCCATTAGTTAACAAAGACGGCATCATTTTACCACCGTTACATATAAAGTTGGGGCTCATGAAGAATTTCGTAAAAGCGTTAGATAAAATGAGCAAAGCTTTCACTTATCTTCGAGAAAAGTTTCCGCAAGTTAGCGATGCAAAGATAAAGGAAGGTATCTTTGTAGGACCTCAGATTAGGAAAGTTATTGCAGACAAACAATTCGAGAACTTGTTACATGGTAGTGAACTTCGCACATGGATGACATTCAAATCGATCGTCGATAACTTTCTGGGAAATCACAAATCTGTCGACTGTGCATATTGTTAAGCAGTGCATAGATGCATACAAAATTATGGGCTGTAACATGTCCCTCAAAATCCATTTGCTCGATTCGCATCTTGGTGAAGTCAGCGATGAACATGGAGAATGATTCCATCAAGATATCGCCGTAATGGAGTCACGTTATCAAGGACGGTGGAGTGTGACCATGCTTGCCGATTATTGTTGGATGCTTCATCGCGATGTACCACATGCCATTCACCGACGAAAGTCGACTGCAAAGAAATTCAAGCCTACATAACTGTTATACTTCTTGTACGAATGATGTTGTAATACTGTATGTGTTGTTAAAAAACTTCAATTGCGTATTTCTAGAGATCCCGACCTGATAGAGAAAAACGGTTTGCAGATTTAAAAACAGCGCATTAAAATTGACCAGAAAAACATAGAAATGTTAGAGAAAGAAAAAAAATTTTTTTTTTGGTTAGCCAGTGTAATTAAACTTCACATAAACTTATTCCAGTGTGTCGGTCAGTTCGTTCCCAATTTTCTATATTTCCATTGTCATAGTTTTACGTCTGTGGGTCTATTGTAGTCACTTATGTGTGTGTATGGGAGGTCTATATATATATATACTACTATATATTATATTAGATTTGTCTGACTAATCTAACTCTGTTGAAGATGATAGGCTGACTGAGAGAAGCTTCTCGAGTGTCAGAGACAGAATCTACTATATTTCCCCCACCTCACTCGTGAAATCTATTTCTATGTTATCACCTCCCACTGAGCTATCACTTATGTCTATGTCTATTCAGAAGGTACCAAACTAAGTCTTAATCACCTATCACAAATCTACGACAAATGTGGTGTCGTCCGTAGGATTTTTTTAAACTTAGAATAGGAAGACGAGTACGACAAATGGTTGCTCGTTTCTGGGAATCGAACTCAAAATCCTGAGCAAGTACGACAAATGAGGTCTCGTCTATCGGGATTTTGAACTTAGAAGAGGCAGATGATACGACAAATAGTGTTTGTTTGTCTAGGAATTGAACTCTGAGTCCTGAGCTGGCACGACAATATCAGCTCGTCTGTAGATTCTTTATTCTGAAATAGAGTAAGAGTGTGATTGTCTCGTGGTATTGTGTATCTTTTAAAATAACTATTCCCCTAGACCAACGATCTGTTTATGGGCGTGCTGACCACACAACTAATAATTGTTTTACCACAGCATTTTGAGTAACATACATTTGAGTTACGGGTTGATTTTGTCGGAATATATGTTAATTATTGATTTTGTATTACTAAACGCTGGTAAAGTTTGTGATTGTCTAACGGTCACAGGGTTCTGAAGCAGAAAGGTGTTTGAACTAAGTTAAGGAGTGCGTTTCGGACTATTTCGTCCAGATTAATTGCCTCCCTTACCCGATCTGACTTCAGGGGTGAACTTGTAGTGGACTTTAAAAAAATTAAGGGATTTTTTTTTCTCTCTTTAACTTTTTGCAATAATTATTTTGTTTCCACTGTAGCAACTTATTTTTTAGTGAGTAATCTTTACTACCATTTATTTGGCGTAGTCGTCTGCATTAGGTGCTTTATTGCCGATTAATAGCAGCAATAGTTAGATACTATATTATAGGAGGAGGTATCCCAGTATATAAGTGTATCATCTTTTGTTTTGGTATTTTCCCGCAAGTGGTAGGAACCAGTGTATCCTTTTTCTTACTTCTTCCTTGAGTAGTCTCAGTCACTGATTTATTATGGCAGAGTGGGCGAAACTGAAGCAGACGCTCAGACAGGAAGCAATGGAAGAGGGACTGGACGGCGACGAAGCGAAAGCTTTCGTCAGGGACGAACTTGAGAGATATGATGCGGAGCAGAAGGAAAAAGCAGCGGAGAAGAAAGAAGAAGAACTAAGGAGGAAAGAAGAAGCAGCGGAGAGGAAAGAAGCGGAAGACCGTCTATTACAGCAGAAGAAGATGGATGAGGAAATGGAAATTCGCAGGATGCAGCATGAAGAAAGAGCGAAGGAGAGACAGCATGAGGAAAGAGAGAAGGAGAGACAGCACTAGTTGGCGCTTAAAGCTCTAGAAGTCCAAAGCCGTGGTGCTGCCTCTACCTCCAGCAATGGAGAGTCTTCTCCTCATTCTTCCTTAACCGATCCTTCTAACACTCAGTCTCCTCATCTCACTGCTATGTCTTTTACGCTAGAATCTTTCCCTTGTCCTAATGAGAAGATTGACACTTGGCTAGAAAAATTTGAGAAAATTGCAACTCTGTACGGTTTAGAGAGGTCGCGTTGGAATATGAAGCTTTCCCAGGCTTTAAAAAGTTCTGCGTATGATGTTTACGCCAAACTGGAGAGCAGCCAACAAGACAATTACGACATCTTGAAGAAAGCGTTACTGGAGCGTTTTGAAATGAACGCGCGCAAATTTTTGCAATTGTTTCGCAACAGCAGAAAGGAGAATTCTGAAACTTTTCAGCAGTTCTCCTCTCGTCTAAAGGGATATCTGACAAAGTGCCTAGAGCTCTCGCAGCTCCCCTCTACTTATGAAGGTCTTGAGGAATTTGTTATAATAGAACAAATAAAGAACACTTTGTCTGCGGACACCCGAAGTTTTTAGCTGAGCAAGGTGCAGAAAAGCTTGAAGACATTTTGGAAAAGTCTGAGCGTTATCAAAATGCGCTGGCCGAACTGCCGGCCACAAAACGTAAACCGACAGAAGAGCATTTTCGAAAGAGTAATTAGACCAATCTTCTCATGCTTCTAACCCAAATAACCACCCCTCCTGAAAAATCCAAGTTCTACAAAAACAAGTACCCCAACCACAGTAAGCAGTCTGATCAACCCGACCGCCCTTCATGGCACCGCAGCCAGCGAGGACAAGGTGACAAAGGGAAAACCCCTGCGCACGGGACTAATGATCAGGGCCAGCACACTGAGCCTAAACGCATCGGATGCTTGCTAACAGTCTCGCAAGGCGGAATTATTAAAAGTGATTCCCAACCTGAGGCAGAGAGACTCTCAACGCGAGGTACTGTTATTTTGAACGGTTCTCAAACTTTTTGTTTATTTGACACGGGGATTTCTTATGATTGCATTGTTGCCAGACACCTGGTTAAACCCGGTCAAGAGACAGGAGAGACCGTCGAACTTTGTGGAGTTTCTAAGAGTGAGGCACCTACAGCGCTTCCCATCGCAATGGTGGAGATCCACTCTGAGTTTGTCAGAGGCGTGATCAAAGCGGCTGTTATGGATGACCCCATCTACCCAGTCATACTTGGCGGTAGATACGTGTTTATTGGGAAACCGGAAGAGCCGATTGTGGCAGCAGTAACTACAAGAGGGCAAACCAAGAAGGAACGGTATCCTGCGCCTAATTTGTTACCTATGGAACTTAGAGAAGCGCAAATAAAGAACCCTACTTTAGCACCCTGCATTAGGAAACTACCCATGGCTAAGGAACCCAGACAGCACGGGGACATTTTTTCTAAAGATGGCGTACTTTATAGCAGAACGGGCAAGCCTGACCAAGGTTACAACCAGCTCCTAGTACCGAAACAGTACAGAAGCCAAATCCTAGAAATGGGGCACTCTCTTCCCTTCAGGGGACCAATGGGACAGAACGCCACAAAGCAACGGATAACTACTCATTATTGGTGGCCAGGAGTAAATACTGATATTATCAGGTATGTCAAATCCTGTGCCCAGTGCCAACGTGTACCACCCAAGCAACGGACACCCCCAGTCCACATGGGTGAAATGCCAATAATGGGAACACCTTTTGAACGGGTAGTGATCGACATTTTAGGACCCTTAGAAAGGACTAAAAGAAGGAACAGGTTCATCCTCACCTTAGTCGACACATGCACTTTATGGGCAGAAGCTATCCCGCTAACATGCGCAGATGCCAAGCATGTCGCAGAAGCCCTCGTGCAGATTTTACTCGGTTGGGATTCCCTCAACAAGTGTTGACGGATAACGGATCTCCATACCGAAACCTGTTGATGGATGAGATCGTGAAGATCTTGAGGAACCAACACATCTACATAAAGCCTTATACTACGGCCGGAAATGGGCTCGTGGAACGTGTTAATGGAAACCTCAACATGATGTTAAGTAAACTGGCACAAGTGAAACCTGAAGATTGGGATCTTTGTATTCCTGCAGCTTTATTTAGCTACAGAGAATCTCCTCATACTTCCACAAGATTTCCGCCAGCAACGCTTTTATTCGGCAGACTTATTAAGGGGCCACTTGAAACCTTACTTTTGTCGCTGACAGACCAGAAGGCGGATGAGACAGTTGTCTCAGCAAGTAAATATGTGTCGCTTTTAAAGGAAAGGTTGAAACTAGGATGTGACCTATCAACGACTAACTTTAAGCAAGCACGCACTAAGCACGCTAACCGATACAGGAAAGTCGCGAAAGAGAGAGAACTGGAAGCAGGAGAGAAAGTTTTGGTGTTACTCCCCACCGGGAACAACAAACTGAGGATCGGATGGCAAGGGCCGTTTACCGTCCTGAAAAAGATTTCTAAGGCTAACTACCAGATCTCTATTCAAGGAAAGGAGAAGGTTTTCCATTTAAATCTGTTAAAGAGTGTTGCGTGCATATTTTGACGCACATTTTAAAAAAATTGATATGGCTATTTGATATGGGAAAATATAGACATGCATTCATTTGTGTATGAAAATGCTGTCTATGGTAAAAGCGAGATAATCCATGTTTGATTCACACTTTTGATTATAGGAGTAATCGTTCTGGATATTGATCCGGCGCAAGGATAGTGCGCTTGCGTTTGTACTTATTTTTTAGGGCCAGAAAATATATTAATTTGCTTATTGTGTTTATGGCCTGAATTCATATGTATTACATATTATTAGTACAAGTAGAATCAGTCCTATATTGTATATTTTGGATGGGTAGGAGGGACTAGATTCTTGTATTCCGGTCTAGCGGAAGTATGAGTTGTCTTGACAAGTCGTGATGAGTTCCGATGTACTGTTTACAAATGGCGGGGTACGTTTTTCTAGAGCTGGTCCTTTCGTCAGGAAAAAATGTCTTACGAAGTGGTATTTCTTCTGAAGGAGATGGTGTCTCTACGATAGTTTGTGTTCGAGACTCTCCTTATGTCAGTATATAGATGATTCGGACTCCAGGTAAACCCAGCTCCTATTTTGATGATCTCTCGTCGGTTAGGCCTAGCTTGACTTTTGTGCTTCGCTATGCTAGTGTCGTGTTTTGTATCGACGAAGATGACAGATTTTCCTGCAGCGGTTATGGCTACGTGAACTAACCTGATCACCGTAGAGCTGTATGGAAACATTTATGAAATCCTTTATATACCCATTGTAAATTAACTCTGGCTTATATTCTCCTTCCTATGAATGAGTGAACGACAACTCAGGGAGGTAGCCATGTTGGATTTCGGTCATCATATGTTTTGATCACTGCCAAGAGAACAGATTATTTATCTTATTATCGGACAGTGACAGAGAGATCTCAATCCTGCTAGAAACCCCCTTTCGTGGTTTCATAATCTATACTACAAACTATGGACGTCAAGTAACTTTAGTTATTTATCGATTCCTTCACTGACGCGTTTAGTCAGATAGGGGAATGCGGCCATAATGTATCATGACATTGAACTTTGATGTACTGCCATTATTTCTGAATGTGTCATGACTTCAGATCTGCTATGTATACCCACAAATTGATATGTCAACGAACCATGATGTACTCGTATGTCCCAGTGTGTACGTCTGAATAAATTGAGTAAACTAAGATTCCAGCAGTCTGCATTGGTGCCTTGTAGACAAGTGTGAGTGGTTATATTGGTCAGCACACGAACAGCACACCATTCGCGGTAATCACACTCTACACTTCTACTTCATACATACACCATCCTGCGTCGGCTGAAGTGACCAAGTTCAGGGCCTGCTTCCCCCCTGGAGCCTTTGCCTTCCCTAACTCAGGACTAGGGTGAGTTACCCATTTACAGCTGGGTAGACTGGAGCATGCCTGATCTCAACAACACACCACTCTTCCTTACAGAGCAGACAGACTGATACTTTACAGTGGTGTACTACAGGTGTAGTAAGAAATAACGTCTTTACAAAGAGATACTTGGAAAGACCGGTGCCCACCTCCGAACATCTCCTGACGATCGTCAAAATTGACGAAGATGACGATAGTGGCAGGGGCATTCCACTGCAATCACACGGAATCTTTCAAAAATGTCAAAAGAGGCGACGCTCTTTCAAGCGCGCACGGAAGACATTCCAGAGAAGGAAGAATGGTGGAGGGGACTTGAGTAGGAATTGGAGAGAGACGGAGGGGGAGATGAGAGCGAAGAGAACAGACACCCTGAAGCTACGGATATAGGAAATTTATTTCCATAACGTAGACATGGAGTGCTTCCATATCTTAAAGGGAGGACGTTCTGTCGCATAGAGATTTATGATCAATAAATTTTCTATATTCTTTTTTTTCTACCCGTGTCCTCTACTTTATTATCGCTCTTTTATCCTTGTCCGGGTTTTTTTTCGCATTCGTTCGTTTGCGACAAAATATTATTTTCCCATTCTGACTTTGCCGTTTCCTTTCTGAAACTGGTAACGCATTGTATTGCATAATCGTGTCAGTCCCTGTACGAGACGAAATACTGTGAAATTCGTCTCGATAGACATGGGATGGCAGACATATCGTCTATCATTTTCATCTGACACGGCGCTCTACGGTTAAGTTTCTCGGTGTTAGGTGTGAGTAGGCGCCAAATCTGCTGCACTCAGAAATGAGAGTAGTCGGGGAAGGTGTCGAAGACGCGTTGTGGCAGTTATGGCCTGCGTCTTAGTTAAGTGTTAAGAGAGGAGAGGGGAGACGGGGGTTTGCGAAATAACGTGGGATCCTTTGTCTGTTTAAGATATATCTACCCCGGAGTGGAAACTTGATTTCATTCAATCTCCAAGTTGCAGTTGACATGATCGCTTCGTTCTAGATACTTATATTTATAAGTGAAACTCTTAGTTTCGTTGTGATACTCGTAGTTCTGGTTGGAGGTAATCTAATATATCTAGTATTTTGTGAGTGATTTAAGTGTTAAATCGCCTATTATATTTCACTAGTTTCTTTTGTGCAGAAGAAATTAATTTATAAGTATGTTATATTCTCTAGTGACGTGTTTCAGTGGAAAGCAGACTAAATTATAATTTCTAGCTTAAACTCATGCAGCTATAAATAAATTTAATTTAACTGCTAAATACTCAGTCGAGAATATTTTAAAACTAACTTATAACTGCACTGATTCATTATTGAGTATTGACGAAATACGTATGTATTTCTGATTCATCATGATTGATTTTATGAATTATACCTTATTTCACGGGAGTTTTAAACGATAAAATAAGCTCTACGCTTGCAGTTTATAATGTAAGTTATAACCGAGTACATAGTATGTATAAGTATTTTATGTGTTGTTTTTTTTCTTTATTCAGTGAAAACTGAGGTAGCCCAACTCTACCAGCATTTTGTACGGAGAAATATCTGTGAAGAACTAGAACATTTTTTTCTTTAAAAAAATTGTGAGTATAAAGTAAAACATTTCTAGATTGCATTGGCATCCAGAACGACAGAGTACCCAGTACATAAACTTTTTTTAAGATTTAATGAAGTAACGGGCCCATCGAGCCTGATTTAATTCTTCCAGAGAAAAAACCTCAAGTACATTTCAGCCCTTGCGGCAAGCAAAATATTAATATCAGTAACATTCCGACGAAGTTTTGACTAGTGGTGGTGTGACCAAATCAAGTCCTATACTGAGAGAAGGCACCGACCTGACATTCCTCATTACTAGAAACCTAAGCTATTGACACTGTGCGCGCTGTTAACGTTCGTGCCTGGACAATTTTAATGTGACAGAACCAGATATCCTAAAATAAGTATAACCAGAAAACGTTCCCTGAAGTAGTGAATTCAACCCGTCTTTTTGGAACTGGGGTTCTCTTGGCCAAGACTACCATTGGAGAGTCTGTATGTGCATGTCCTAAAAATTGTGTTTCCAGAAGTTGCTACCAAAGCTGTAAGTACGAATGAAAGCACGTGATCACGGCTGACCGAATAGAGTGAATGCAGGACTGAGTGATTCCTTTATTGTTGTATTTTGGCACCCATTTTGCTGTCTTAAATTTCTTTATGCAAGTTTTTGTTACTAACAATATTTTTTTCCTTAGGATAGATCAGAGTATCCAAGTCTGTTCATACCTTTAAAGGGAAATCTTAGACTAAATCATATGTATCCGTGACTCTTTGGGGCTATCACTTTTCTTCTAACAGGACTGTGGGCTATACATCGAGGGAAAGGATCATACCAATTGGTCTATCATTCTTGTAGCAATTCATTGACTTTATGACTATTTGTATATGTTTGATGTAATTTTATATGTTGTGATGGAAGTTTATTATGATAATTAAACTTTACATAAACTTATTCCTGTGTGTCGGTCAGTTCGTTCCCAATTTTCTATATTTCCATTGTCATAGTTTCACGTCTGTGGGTCTATTGTAGTCACTTATGTGTGTGTGTATGGCAGGTCTATATATATACTACTATATATTATATTAGATTTGTCTGACTAATCTAACTCTGTTGTAGATGATAGGCGACTGAGAGAAGCTTCTCGAGTGTCAGAGATAGAATCTACTATATTTCCTCCACCTCACTCGTGAAATCTATTTCTATGTTATCACCTCCCACTGAGCTATCACTTATGTCTATGTCTATTCAGAAGGGACCAAACTAAGTCTTAATCACCTATCACAAATCTACGACAGCTACACAATCACAATTACGTTTAGTTTAATATTCTAACGTCGGCGTCTGTGGCCTAATGGATATGAACGTAGTTTCATAATCCAGATATACCAGGTTCGAAACCTGCTGCAGGCGGTTTGGTAGCAGATCGCTTTGTGTGGATTTTTAACAATGGTATAAGCGCCGTACCGTTCAGAAAGCAATGGCAAACTACTGAACGTAAAAATTGCCTAGATAAATCACAAACAGCCAATAAAAGCTGGGGTTGATTGCCACGTCCTGTAAAGGATAAGCAACTAACTTTTTTTAATATTCTAATACCAAACCAACCCCCACGGTAAAGAGTGTGATTTTTAGTATAGGTTTTCCCCACCCACCCCTGCCATCTGAACATGCTTATCTGCCCATATAAGGTATTGCCCTTAAATTATTTTTTTTTTTACCAAAACCATTAAATCACACAATCTGCCCTAGATTATTACAACTGATAATCTCTTTCAAAGTTTTTGTGATCCAATAATTGTTTATTACAATCTGCCGGAAGCGATTATACCATTCCTCGTGCTCCAATACTCAAGATTGTTATCGATACCTCCCGAAATCGTTACTTGGCATGTCTGTCGTCCAGACTGATAAAACCGAGACATTATTGGACGTTGCAATTTTCAGCATTTCATGTCTAGGAATCAAACATTCTTTATCTCAGTTCAATGACACAAATTTGTGTTTGTCGCCATTTGCCGGCTGGCATGACGAAAATACTTGCTTATCTTTCAATAGTCCGTCTGTCTTACAAAATACGGTTGTCACTAAATGTAGACTTAATATTATTGATTCCCAATCAAAGGGTACGTAGCCTGGGAAGCCAATGTGGGTATGACGGTGACCTACCAAGAGTCAGAGAATATCTCTAGGTGAAGCGTAAACGTAAGATAATGATCGGGTGAGACTAAAAGAAAGGATGGTCGAGTGAGTACTGACGATGAGGAATGGAGGAAGGAAAACTGAACGAAAGAATAAGTCGATATTTCGTCACATGAACTAATCCTGACATCGAAAGTAAATCATAGACCTTTAGTAAATAAGTTGGAAAAGCACTAAAGACCACAAAGAATGGGTTTTAGAGAAGAATGTTAAAATTACAATAGACAGCTAAAAAAAAAAAGAGTGATGAAGATGTCATAAAATTTATTACAATAATCGCACGGTTCTTGTTATCTTCCCTGTGTGTTTCTTCTCTATCTTTCTCTTGTATAGCTTATCTATTTTTGCTCACGTGTCGTCACATCTTTATAAAAGCTTTTATGTTTTCCCCGTTTTCGCTTTCCCTGTGAGGTCAAGTCCGTGCTCACATTTTCTCACATGTACGTCATTCTCAGAATCACAAATGAGTCTCAAATGAACGTGTGCTTCCAAGTTCGTGGCACTCATCCTTTTTACCTGCACAGTGATAGTTATTAATTTGAATAAATCGGTTATATTTCCATTCTTTACATTAGGGGTTGGCAACACAGGAGCTGTCGAGATCTACTTTACGAACACTGGCTTACTAAAGATCCATCTTGATAAAATGTTGTCTGTTTTCAGGTGTCAGAGTATCCGGATTTTGGAATAAGTCCAGCCTAAATGTAACTTTTGTGTTTTCTCTGCCGCACGACCTGGTTCCTACAATCCAATCAGCCAAATTGCGAAAACTAAAACTAAATATTTTACCGTATGTTAACTTTACATCAAAGAAAATTAGCTTTGTACCTCATATAGTTCACGAATAAATTGAATTTAGGAAGCTAACTTGTGGGGTTTCACTAAAAATGCTGTGAAAGTACCTTTAAACCTGGGGAAACCGCTTTTTAATGCCGCTCAGAGTGCGATAGCCTGAAATATACCCAGGCTGAAAGGTTTTTTTTTTCCCCTTGGTCACCTAGAGATCTAACAAATGATGCTTTAGGATCTACCGGCAGAACATGATAGACCTTTTGTCGACATCTGCTTTACACTTGTGACTTGTGTTATAAAGCTACTTGAGAAGAAGCACTTTTCGTTCATGAGAGACGTGATTTGCTTTGAAAAGCGTAATACCACGTTTCATCTGGGTTTCGTTAAAATAGTTTATCCAATTTCCTCTCTCCGTCCTCTTGCTACATACTTAGATCTACTGCTTAAAGGTTATTCTCATCAACCTCGCGGTGGTTTTATCGCGCCTTTTTTCTGTCTTAGTTTGTATATTACATTTTAAAATCACCAAGAGGTAACGCTCAGTGGTGGTGGATCAAAGACAAGACAAAACATTTAGGATGAGTAGTAACTAACACCCATCGCCTTGGTTTTTACTGGACTTGAATATCGACGTTAACGAATTTCTACTTTTTCGTAAAGACAGGTCAAATAGAGACACTATACTGCCGCCTGTAGGTAGGCTGAGGACAGCCAAAGGCTAATGAAGACAACCCGACATAAATGCTTGTTAAAGTCAGATGCACACTGGCCACAGACTTAATGAAACAGTGCAAGGTACGTCGCTTGATGATGACGTCCCAAAAAAGTAAACAGAATGTCGCTAACCTCGTAGAGTTCCACCTGGCTGCGAGAGTGCCGGACCCCCGCCTCGAATGGGTCCATCCTATGCTACTGGTGGTCACCTAATGGAGGTGGGGGTATCCTTCTGTGCTTAAGCACTGGTACACACAAAAACTGTCAGTATGGTCGTTACCAGTACTATTCCTAGATAAACTCAATGGAGATTTAAATATCCTCAAGCTAACCACTGTCTTTTTTGAAAATATTCAAGTAGACGTCTGAGAGTGTACGAAGAAGAAGAAGAAGAAAATTTAACACTTACTAATTTCACCTCTGCATTTAAGGTTCGGAGTGGCTAAGAGTTCTAAAGGTGCGGGGTTCGATTCCCAGTAGATGGAATATAATTTATGGAGATTATTTGTTTTTCAGAACCAGTGGTCCTAATGATGTCATACTCCCCCCTGGTCTTCTAGGGAGGTCCTGCGTGCACGTTGTACACATTAAAAATCCCACGGCAGTCGGAGATCGAAAAGAGAAGGCCGTAAGGTCGCTACCCTTGCAAAATTTAAAAATTAGAAACCTACCCACCACAACAATCGTTATAGAATGTGTGATTTTTATACACTCTGGGATTCTAGCCGGTGCCACGAAGTTCGTGCACTGTGCTGAGATCCTCCTTGTGGGATTTAAGGGAGGACATCGGAGCACTGATGGAGTTGTCCGTGTGCAATGAAGATGGTCTTTAAAACCAAACCAAAATCTTTTAACACCGTTTAGATCCCGGGGTCTCTGAGAAGAAAAAGAAAGTATCGGATTACTGCTCCATCATGCGTGTCGTAAAAGGCGACTAACATGATGTGGTGTACTGGAGTGGCAACGTCATCGTGCAAAACAAATGGGTACAGAACCATCTCTTCACGAGTTTTGGTCTTTGATGTAGGCTTCCTTAACGGAGTCATCTGCAGTGGCGGCTTCATGTGCCATAAGGAGTGAAAAAGGAGATGGTCAATCAACATGGTATCCGGACATCAGTCAGCCCGGGAACGGCTAAGAAATGAGGCTGAAAGTCATTACTGCTGCTGTGACATCTGAAAAGCTCTTTCATACTGGAGCCCAGACTATCCTTGCTGTGCTGCAGCCTTGATGTGGGTGTCGGAAGGTGATTTGGTCTTTGCCAAATGACAAAGTTGAATGTGGGATAAATCTCCTAGACCTCCTGTGCTAATGGCTCCTAAGTATGAAGGCCTACCTAGGACACCAAGAGTGAATGAGAGACGGCGAATCCTCACTGAAAGTAAGAAGGTTTCAACAGGTATCGTGATCTCCAGCGACATCTTCACTCTAGGATCCCGAAAGATACAAGAGCCCCCACTTCCGGTTTAGCCGGAATAAAACAATGATACACAGCACAAAAGACATAAACAAGTGATAAACAAACATTAAATGTATTTACCCATATATGACTGTATCTCACAACAGAAAATAAATAATGGTGCAAGATGATGAAATCAACAACAGCTTTAAAAAAATATATTGGGTTAATTAATTAACAGCTTAATTATTCTTAAACTTGAGACCTAACTGGTGACAAATATCATGAAAAGTCTTCAGTCCCATTAATCTTCACTCAGCATGCATTCTACTTGCTGACGATTAAATGATATGCACGTAGGACGTAGTCTATGACACTATCACTTTGGGTAACTACACTCAAACAAGACTGTCTGGTCATTGATGGTTTACGTGACCAATAATACTCTGGCTTTGGTGAATGGCTCTGTTGCGCCTCCGCACTATCTGGCGATTTGCGCTGAGTACTGCTGTGGGTCTATGGCTGACTGGGCGAATAAATACGGCTGAATTTATGTGGTAGAAGACTTAAATGTCTTTAGAACCACCAATATTTTCTTGGGACACCACGTGACATACGTTGATCCACAGTTGTCTGTGAAACAAGCTATCAGTCGAGAAGAGTAGGAAACACCTTTCTCTCTCTCCTTTGACGACAGAAGTTTTTCCTTAAACCGAAGCTGTAAGTCCGATGCCTGTCAGATATTAAACAAAAAAACGTTCGTAAGCCCTAGCCTAACAGGTTGTTATTTTCAGTGATTGTATTGGTTGTATTATAACTGTGTAGCTTAGCAAGTCGTGTGCACGTTTAGGGTGTTATGGACGTGACTGCAAATAATGGCAGTATATATATGATACAATCAATGATAGTGTAGTACGGGTATCCTGTCATCATAGCATATCATTGTAGTAATCAGTACATTTCTCCTTTGTGAGATCAGTTACATTTTAACACACTGTCTTTGTACATAAATGTACAAATGTCTTTGCGAGTTAGCTAAAAACTCATCTGCGACGAAAAATGAAATAAAAATAATCTGAGCCTTCGCAGTAATTCAGAGTATGAGAATAAACAATGTATGTCCCTGATTATTATTAACAAATGATTACTCAAATGATAAATTTCTTCATACTTTGAATTATAATAGGATAATTTATCAAAATATTATTATTTTTTGTTAGCCTACTGAAGTTTATTATTTATCTAGTTATTATTTATTATAGGACTTATCTCAACTGGTAAGAAAACTATTGTTGAAGATTAGTTTGTTACATTGATTTTTTCTAGGACTTTCTCTCCGCAGAATTTCGAGTCGTTCTCTCATTCGTTCAGGACGAACGTAAAATGGATTAGAAATTTACCAGTTTATGTACCACGAAATTGGGTTACGAAAAGATTTTGAAATTAATATCACGCAATTTTTAAAATTTAAATTATCGAACATTTCAGAATGCTAGTACTTAGTTTACATTTAACTTTCCGCCTAAATTTTGGAACACTGAATGATGCGAGACTTTTCTGATTCTAGCAACACGCAAAATGTTTGGCATTACTTGCCTTGCGGTTTTAAATCTAAAAATATCGCACACAAAAAAGAGGAGGGAGAGAAAGGGAGGGAAATTCCCCATCTGTCCGATGCAGTTTGTAGAAAAACACTTTGCAAATACGAACAATTCAAATATTCTGAGTGAAAGACCTTGATCATTATATCACAGTGGGCAAGAGTGTACTTTTAATTTACGTCTGTGCATCCTCGATTGCGGCAGTGAGTGTACCCTGTTTAACATAATAACTGGCTTCAATTAAAGTATTTAAAGGAACTTTATTCTTAGTTTTGAACGTTACTTTAAATCGTAGTCTTATTTACGATTAACTGACATTTTTGTACCATAGATTTTATTAGTGTTTTTTCCGTGACTATTTAAAGAGTCCGCTGGGAGGACAACATTAGACAATCTTTGAAGGACGGAGGACTAGAATGGAACCAGGCCAGGAGGAAGACAGCCGATATGATAGTCTGGCGCTCTCTCTTCCAAACCTCTACACCTCACGGTAGAAGGGGAACGACTAAGTAAGTAAGAATATTTAAAGAATAGAGTCCGATTTTCCAAGTTATTAGAGCGCGTTCCTTTCGTGGAACTGTTACCGGCTTTCGGGGTTGAAAGATGGTAGGGTTACGTTCCATTCTGCCCAACTGTAAATGGGTACTTCACTCTGATCTTGAGTTAGGGAAGGTAAAGAAGGAAAGAAGGGAGCTGGCCTCGAAAAAACCTGGATCTAGTATGGTGAAGTCTTTAACATTTCACTCCACTACGGCAGTGTCTGTTATGGGACAACTTTTTGTTTAAAGAATATTCACTTTTTTCTACACCTAGGGGTCTATTTCAATGGAATGTTATGCCTTTTGGTCTCATGAACGCCCCTGCCACTTTCGTTCGCATGATGCGTCGAATTCTGTCACATCGTTCGGATGTCATCGCATACTTAGATGACATCTGTCTCTTCAGTGATACCTGGGAAGATCACTATTTAGGGTTATATGACTTACTGTCCACTCTACGTGAGAATAATTTGACAGCAAAACCTTCTAAAGCTTTTGTTGGTTTTGGTGAAATCTCTTTCCTGGGTCATCGTGTTGGTCATGGTCTCTTGAAGACAGAAGACCACAATACTTCCAAAATACTGAACATCTCTGTTCCTAAAACGAAGAAACAAGTTAGGAGTCTCTTAGGTTTAATTCAATTTTATGGGAGATTTATTCCAAATTTATCTTCGATCATGGCACCTCTATCAACATTGTTGAAGAAAGGTTCGCCTAATCTGGTCCGTTGGTCTGAAGAATGCCAATCTTCACTAGACCAAATCAAGAATATATTTTCTTCTCCTCCCATCTTAAGATTACCTACTCTTGATAGGACTTTTGTTCTTCGGAGTGATGCTTCATCCACTGGGATTGGAGCAGCACTGATGCAAGAATATGCAAATACTCTGCATCCTGTTATGTACATTTCTAGAAAACTAAATGCGGCAGAGAGGAACTACTCGGTTTTAGACCGTGAGTTGTTAGCGATGGTTTGGTCAATTCTAAAACTACAAAGATTCCTCCTGGGCGCACATTTCATTCTAGAGACTGATCAGAAAGCTCTTACAGCTATTCAGACTAAGAATTTGAAGAGTTCGAGATCCACTCGATATGCTATAGCTCTTCAACCTTTTCACTTCACGGTACGAGCTATCCGTGGTGCGGATAATGTGATGGCTGACATTTTGTCTAGATGCCCACATGACTCCAACTAATACTTCTGTCCTATATTTCCATATATTACAGAGTCATAACACACCTATATTTCTACAATAGATTAGCACATCTGTACTTACTTTATATGTACACACTATCGTGCTTTGTTGTCATCTTCTTCTGTTCGTTTTTTAAGATGATAGAGGAGGACTGAGTAGTTAATATAAGGGCCGTTAGTTTACTAAACAGCCACAATTATTAATAATGTATTGTACCTTATGAAGCATATTAGTTATTAATTAGCATTATATTGCTTGTACTTTCTCAGAATGTCATTGTTGAGCTGAGGACTTACCTTACTAGTATCAAGCATGACGAGTTCTAGATTGTGTACTTACCCTCGGAATACCAGAGCATATGTCCTGGATCGTCATGTAGTTTAACTTTACTATGTACTTATGTCATTACATGTCAAAGAATGTACTATTTAAATTTTTCCTATCAGATTTGTACATCCATTTTTAAAGACAATATTAGAGTATGCTGTTTAATGATGATTATAGTAACTTGCATACGTATATTGTGTTTACATGCTAACGTGATGTGTGTTGGTGACACCTCCCCGATGTGAATATTTTTTGAGACATATTTATTTTTCTGTTGAGGTATATCCTCACCAGACACTCTATAATTAGCCTATTGGTTGGCAATTTAATTAATTATCGGCGCATAATTCGTGCGTTTTGAGCCGCTTATCGCATGCTCTTTGATATTTAAAAAAAAAATATGTTCCACATTTTTTTTTATCGGGAGGAGGTGGTGATATGTTGCGTGATAAATTCTCGCAACATCATTTTATTACAATATCTATTTTATAACGCAAGGGCAACAACTGCTTGAAATTTATAGTCACTTTTCTCGGTAAGCATTTGTCTTCTCGCGTTGGTATCGAATGCAGTTAAGTTTGAGCTGTGGTCATTTTGCGCTGGACTGCGCATGACTTGTCTTGCTTCTTGGTCGATCGGTTTCCGCCCACCACTAGTGGAGTGAGCGATTTGGAATGGCGAAAGAGATGCCTCGTTGAAGAGGGGATCTCCGCTTTTTTTTGTTCTGTCAGGGATGTGTAGTCCTCTTATGGATATTTCGTTTATTCGAGATAATACCTCTAGTGTATTTGCACATGCCGGGAGGCATAATATTTCTGTGTATTTCCGGAAGGCAAGGTAAATTAACATTTTCATTAACTCTATCGATTTTTGGTCGTGAACGATTCGATTCATAGCCTGTCTTCGAAAGTCGTCGTCACGAGACGTTTTTTCCCAGCTCACATGTCGCTGCATTGTACTGCATCGGTTGATGCAGGTACCAAGGACCATTACTTGCTACTTTGTTAAATGAACTAGGTTTGAAAAACCTTTATTATCTAGAGGATATTTTTGAGGACATTATTTATACTTCGGCAGACGTGTCTGTCTTGCTGAAGTCAAACTAAGGAGAGTGAACTGATCTCATACATCTGGTTATCTCCTGGCTGTTATAGAAAGGGATGGAGTTTTTCACCTGACTACATTTACAGCACTTTGAAATATAACATGCATCTGACTCATCATTGTAATGCTGTCTACCGTCTATTGCTGTATTGAATGTTGCTGTGATAATGACTGTTTGATGTGTCTACATATTCGCGTAACCATTTTGTCACTGTGGCGTCCACAATAAATAATGAAGAAAAACGTCAACGGCTGTTACAAGAATCATTGACTTTATACGTCGTGAGTTTACTGACGTCCTATGTGGATTGCCCTGTTATTTTTGTATGAACATTGTTTTGACTGAACACATCTGCACACTACACAAAACCAGACATGCGGATACCATCCATCATCATATGGCATCTGCGCAACAAGAGTTTGATGGAGTCTGTAATACAGTAAATGATAGTGGTAACTCTAGGGCTATCACTGGTTGTGCTTTCGATTTTGGGAGAGCAACTGAATGCCCCCAATGCTTAACATTGTTTGACTCATCAACTGTATCTACGCTAAGTTGTGGTCACCCTCTTCCTGCTCTACCTGCTACAGTTGCGCATGATGGGAGAGGATCTCTCATCTTACATAAAGGTCTAATAAATGATAGGCTAGTCTCAGTACTTTTCGATTCGGGATGTACTACCGTCGGGGTTAAGGAGTCTCTGATAGATCCTTGCTGTGCCACGGGAAAAACAATCAAATGTGTTACATTTGGTGGTACTATGGAAAGCTATCCTACTGCTATTATTAGGATTGACACTCCTTTCTTCACAGGAGATGTCCATGCATGTCTTCTTCCTAATCCTATTGCGGATCTTATAATCGGTCGTATTCATGGGGTTAAGGAATGCACCCCGCAACAAATTTCTAGTTGGGAAGAAAAAAACATTCAAACGGTCAATGCAGTGGTGACAAGAGCTCAAGCTCTTAATCCCCCAACTTCATCTGATAATAGTAATGAAGTTGATAGCCAAGACGAGCACTTGGTGATTTCCCATGACTCGTTTGTTAAACGTCAAGAAGAGGATCCTTCTTTGAAGAAATACTTCCTTCTTGCAAAGAAAGGGGATCCCAATCAAAATACGAATCACAAATCGTATATCACTATGAAGAATGGTATATTGGTACGAATGGTACAACACTCGGACAAGTCTATGCACTCGCAAATTCTTGTGCCTAAGTGTATGAGAGCCTTAATTCTTCGGCATGCACACGATTCTCAGTGTGCGGGACACATGGGTTTTTCCAGAACTAAAACTAGAGTCCTTGCGTCATTCTTTTGGCCATTCGTGAATAAAGACATCCGAATTTATTGCCGATCTTGCAAAATTTGTCAAGAGGTCAAGTCTAGGGGTCCGAGACATGCTGCTCCTATTCAGGCTGCAGATATTCCGATTCGGCCGTTTCAGAAAATGGCTATAGACATCATTGGTCCGTTCAAAATTAAGTCAGCCAGAGGACACCAATTTATCCTCACTTGCGTGGACATGTGCACGCGTTGGCCAGAGGCTATTCCTCTGAAGAGCATATCAACTGTCGATATCGCTGATGCTCTTTGGCTCGTATTTTCTCGTCTGGGATTCCCCGGAGAAATACTGTCGGATCACGGCACTCAGTTAATTTCGGACGTTATGTCTCAGGTAATGGCTACGCTAGACATTAAAAGATCTCTCAGTAGTATTTATCATCCAATGTCCAATGGATTGGTAGAACGTCTTAACAGGACACTAAAGAACTTACTTGGCAAGATAACGGAGGATCATCCTGAAGATTGGGACAGGGTTTTACCTGCAGTCCTCTTTGCCTATAGAGAGGTTCCCAACGAGCATACAGGGTTTTCTCCTTTCGAACTTGTCTTTGGCGCACAACCGCGCGGGCCAATGTCCTTGTTACACGATTTGATAACTTCCGATAATATTGACGATGATACACAATCGTCATATGAATATGTTATAGCTCTTAGAGAAAAGATTATCGAATCGTGCAGGTTAGCAACTTCATCTTCCGAATTTGCGAAAGAAAAGGCTAGGCGATTTGCTAATAAGAAAAGACGCCTACGTCAACTTTGTCCTGGAGACAAAGCATATGTCTTACTGCCCTCAAGAGAGAATAGACTTCTCATTTCTTGGAAGGGTCCATACACTATAGTCTCGAAAATTTCTGATGTCGACTATATTGTCGATGTGGATGGAAGGCATAAAACCTTCCATATAAATATGTTAACAGAGTTTATTGAACGTCCAGACTATTTACAGCCTATTTTCCAGGCGACGGACGACTCTCCAGTTCAACATGGTCACATCTCATCCCTGTCCGTTATACAGGATGAGGAAACTATTTTTTCTGACGTGAACTTACCTCTTCCTACGATTCCACTTATTTCAACGGAATCGTGGAGAGACGTTACAGTCTCTTCTAACTTGTCTTTTGAGGAACAACGTCAAGTATCCTCTACGTTACAATCATATCAGGATGTCCTTACCGACATTCCTGGACACACAGATGTCATAGAACATGACATCATACTTACTGATCGTAATCCGATCAGAGTAAGACCATACCCAATACCTATTCATTTTCAAGCACAAGTCGAGAAAGAATTGGATGAAATGATTCAACTACAAATAATTGAACCATCCACTTCAGCTTATTCTTCGTCGATAGTTATTGTTCGAAAGAAAGACAATAACATACGTCTTTGCGTTGATTATCGCAAATTAAATCAAGTTACGAAGTTCGATGCTGAACCTATGCCGTTATTAGATGATCTACTTATTAGACTTTCTAAAGCTAAATTCTTTACTAAACTAGACTTGTCGAAAGGTTATTGGCAAGTCCCACTGACGGAACACGCCAAACCTCTCACTGCTTTTTCGACACCTAGGGGTCTGTTTCAATGGAATTTTATGCCTTTCGGGCTTATGAACGCCCCAGCGACTTTCGTGCGCATGATGCGACGAATTCTATCAGATCGTGCAGATGTCATTGCATATTTAGACGACATCTGTCTTTTCAGCGATACTTGGGAAGAACACTATGTGGGTCTAAAGGAATTGCTATCTACTCTACGTGAGCATAGATTGACTGCTAAACCCTCTAAAGCTTTTGTTGGGTTTAGTGAAATTTCCTTCCTAGGTCATCGAGTTGGTCATGGTCTGTTGAAGACAGAGGACCAAAACATTTCAAAGATATTAAATATCTCGGTTCCGAAGACAAAAAAGCAAGTGCGTAGTCTCTTGGGATTGATACAATTCTATGGAAGATTCATTGAGAATCTGTCCTCCATTATGGCACCACTTTCAACGTTATTGAAAAAAGGTTCTCCTAATATGGTGCGTTGGTCCCAAGAATGCCAATCTTCATTGGATCAGGTTAAGAATTTGTTCTCATCTCATCCTATCTTAAGACTACCGACGATTGATAAGACTTTTGTCCTTCGTAGTGATGCCTCTTCCACTGGCATTGGAGCGGCACTAATGCAGGAATATTCAGGAACTCTGCATCCTGTAATGTATATTTCTAGGAAGCTGAATGCGGCAGAAAGGAATTACTCGGTTTTGGACCGTGAATTGTTAGCTATGGTTTGGTCCATTCTTAAGCTACAAAGGTTCCTTCTGGGCGCGCATTTCTTTATGGAAACCGACCAAAAAGCTCTTACGGCTATGCAAAGTAAGGATTTGAAGAGCTCGAGATCTACTCGTTATGCTATTGCTCTTCAGCCTTTCCATTTCACGGTGCGAGCTATCCGTGGTTCGGATAATGTGATGGCGGACATATTGTCTAGATGCCCACATGATTCCAGTTAAATCTTGTGTCCTAGTTTTTCCTGATATATTTTCAGACTTAGGTCTGTCCTTAATATCATAATATGTTGTAATACAAATGTATTTGGATGATGTTTAGATAATTTAACAAATTTCATTTTGTCCATCCATCAGTGATATGTTGCTAAAATAGCATTGACATTTGTATATTGCTATGATTATATTATTTAGTAATGTTTGATATATGATTGGTATTGCCAGCAACTTAGGTTTCTTGAATGGTATCCCTTAGTTTGTTTGGCTTAAAGGAAATATTTTCTCCTATGTTGGGAGATGATTTGTACCCTCTTCTATTGTACCTGATATTAGGTTCATTGTTTGCATGAGCACAGAAGTGATACTGGTGCTATCTTGCTCATGAACATATTAAAAAAAAAAAAAAATGCATTTTTTTTTTACAGGGGGGTGGTAGTAATGTTGCT
Organism: Oreohelix idahoensis; assembly: GCA_024509875.1. Classification (NCBI taxonomy): domain Eukaryota; kingdom Metazoa; phylum Mollusca; class Gastropoda; order Stylommatophora; family Oreohelicidae; genus Oreohelix; species Oreohelix idahoensis. The sequence goes on from JAMPIV010015474.1 coordinate 329,367, forward strand.
GTCATTTTCGACGGAGTCATCTGTCAAGTTATTTGCTTATGTTTGTATCATAAGTATAATTGTGTCTTTACCTGCGATGTCAGGTTGATTAGGGGTTGTCTTCCCTTGTTTATTCATTCATTGTGTTTGACCTTTAGGGTCAGAGGTTGACAGTTCGGCGTGGGCCTATGGGAAGGTTTTTTAAGCGGGAGTGAGATATACTTCCGGGAAGCCGGGAGGTCCTGTTTTTCTGAAGGGACCAAGAGTCCATTGTTTTTCGGGGAGAATCTTCGAAGTAACTGCTATGGCAGTTTTCCCCAGTGAATCTCTGTGCGTCGGGATGACGACAGAATTCCTTGTGTAGTTCTGAGGATTCATTTACCAGGTAATACCGACCTTTATGCATTATTACGCTTTTCGGTGGCAGAACATGTAAAGGATTACCTAGGGTGAACAGCAGTTCACGGATCCGCCATTTCAGAACTTATATATTTGTGCTCGAGGTAGCCATCCAAGACTGTTAGTCTTATATTGTCCAGAAATCCAGTGACGAAGATATATTGTGGGAGCCGCAGATTGGCGGAACTTCTATCTACAATAAGTATTACTGCAGGGTTGGTGATAACCTATTTAACAGAAGTACACGGCCGACGTTAGGACGAGGCCTGTGCTTCCGGCTATTATACTACAGCCTGATGTGTGCAATTGGCAGGGAGTGCCAAGTTGCACCTGTGTGTCAAGGTAACTAAGGCATCTGACGCGTTTAGTCAGAGACGCCAAGGGCGACGCTACGAACTGTCATTATTGAAGAACTTTGCTATTAGGAGAACCTTTTTTCAATAACGTTGAAAGTGGTGCCATAATGGAGGACAGATTCTCAATGAATCTTCCATAGAATTGTATCAATCCCAAGAGACTACGCACTTGCTTTTTTGTCTTCGGAACCGAGATATTTAATATCTTTGAAATGTTTTGGTCCTCTGTCTTCAACAGACCATGACCAACTCGATGACCTAGGAAGGAAATTTCACTAAACCCAACAAAAGCTTTAGAGGGTTTAGCAGTCAAACTATGCTCACGTAGAGTAGATAGCAATTCCTTCAGACCCACATAGTGTTCTTCCCAAGTATCGCTGAAAAGACAGATGTCGTCTAAATATGCAATGACATCTGCACGATCTGATAGAATTCGTCGCATCATGCGCACGAAAGTCGCTGGGGGCGTTCATAAGCCCGAAAGGCATAAAATTCCATTGAAACAGACCCCTAGGTGTCGAAAAAGCAGTGAGAGGTTTGGCGTGTTCCGTCAGTGGGACTTGCCAATAACCTTTCGACAAGTCTAGTTTAGTAAAGAATTTAGCTTTAGAAAGTCTAATAAGTAGATCATCTAATAACGGCATAGGTTCAGCATCGAACTTCGTAACTTGATTTAATTTGCGATAATCAACGCAAAGACGTATGTTATTGTCTTTCTTTCGAACAATAACTATCGACGAAGAATAAGCTGAAGTGGATGGTTCAATTATTTGTAGTTGAATCATTTCATCCAATTCTTTCTCGACTTGTGCTTGAAAATGAATAGGTATTGGGTATGGTCTTACTCTGATCGGATTACGATCAGTAAGTATGATGTCATGTTCTATGACATCTGTGTGTCCAGGAATGTCGGTAAGGACATCCTGATATGATTGTAACGTAGAGGATACTTGACGTTGTTCCTCAAAAGACAAGTTAGAAGAGACTGTAACGTCTCTCCACGATTCCGTTGAAATAAGTGGAATCGTAGGAAGAGGTAAGTTCACGTCAGAAAAAATAGTTTCCTCATCCTGTATAACGGACAGGGATGAGATGTGACCATGTTGAACTGGAGAGTCGTCCGTCGCCTGGAAAATAGGCTGTAAATAGTCTGGACGTTCAATAAACTCTGTTAACATATTTATATGGAAGGTTTTATGCCTTCCATCCACATCGACAATATAGTCGACATCAGAAATTTTCGAGACTATAGTGTATGGACCCTTCCAAGAAATGAGAAGTCTATTCTCTCTTGAGGGCAGTAAGACATATGCTTTGTCTCCAGGACAAAGTTGACGTAGGCGTCTTTTCTTATTAGCAAATCGCCTAGCTTTTTCTTTCGCAAATTCGGAAGATGAAGTTGCTAACCTGCACGATTCGATAATCTTTTCTCTAAGAGCTATAACATATTCATATGACGATTGTGTATCATCGTCAATATTATCGGAAGTTATCAAATCGTGTAACAAGGACATTGGCCCGCGCGGTTGCGCGCCAAAGACAAGTTCGAAAGGAGAAAACCCTGTATGCTCGTTGGGAACCTCTCTATAGGCAAAGAGGACTGCAGGTAAAACCCTGTCCCAATCTTCAGGATGATCCTCCGTTATCTTGCCAAGTAAGTTCTTTAGTGTCCTGTTAAGACGTTCTACCAATCCATTGGACATTGGATGATAAATACTACTGAGAGACCTTTTAATGTCTAGCGTAGCCATTACCTGAGACATAACGTCCGAAATTAACTGAGTGCCGTGATCCGACAGTATTTCTCCGGGGAATCCCAGACGAGAAAATACGAGCCAAAGAGCATCAGCGATATCGACAGTTGATATGCTCTTCAGAGGAATAGCCTCTGGCCAACGCGTGCACATGTCCACGCAAGTGAGGATAAATTGGTGTCCTCTGGCTGACTTAATTTTGAACGGACCAATGATGTCTATAGCCATTTTCTGAAACGGCCGAATCGGAATATCTGCAGCCTGAATAGGAGCAGCATGTCTCGGACCCCTAGACTTGACCTCTTGACAAATTTTGCAAGATCGGCAATAAATTCGGATGTCTTTATTCACGAATGGCCAAAAGAATGACGCAAGGACTCTAGTTTTAGTTCTGGAAAAACCCATGTGTCCCGCACACTGAGAATCGTGTGCATGCCGAAGAATTAAGGCTCTCATACACTTAGGCACAAGAATTTGCGAGTGCATAGACTTGTCCGAGTGTTGTACCATTCGTACCAATATACCATTCTTCATAGTGATATACGATTTGTGATTCGTATTTTGATTGGGATCCCCTTTCTTTGCAAGAAGGAAGTATTTCTTCAAAGAAGGATCCTCTTCTTGACGTTTAACAAACGAGTCATGGGAAATCACCAAGTGCTCGTCTTGGCTATCAACTTCATTACTATTATCAGATGAAGTTGGGGGATTAAGAGCTTGAGCTCTTGTCACCACTGCATTGACCGTTTGAATGTTTTTTTTCTTCCCAACTAGAAATTTGTTGCGGGGTGCATTCCTTAACCCCATGAATACGACCGATTATAAGATCCGCAATAGGATTAGGAAGAAGACATGCATGGACATCTCCTGTGAAGAAAGGAGTGTCAATCCTAATAATAGCAGTAGGATAGCTTTCCATAGTACCACCAAATGTAACACATTTGATTGTTTTTCCCGTGGCACAGCAAGGATCTATCAGAGACTCCTTAACCCCGACGGTAGTACATCCCGAATCGAAAAGTACTGAGACTAGCCTATCATTTATTAGACCTTTATGTAAGATGAGAGATCCTCTCCCATCATGCGCAACTGTAGCAGGTAGAGCAGGAAGAGGGTGACCACAACTTAGCGTAGATACAGTTGATGAGTCAAACAATGTTAAGCATTGGGGGCATTCAGTTGCTCTCCCAAAATCGAAAGCACAACCAGTGATAGCCCTAGAGTTACCACTATCATTTACTGTATTACAGGCTCCATCAAACTCTTGTTGCGCAGAGTTTGCCTGTTGGTAAGGTCTTTTCTTGTTAAACCTAGGTCTACCTCGATTATCATTTCCCCTGTAATTATTTCGACTATCATTTCCCCTGTAATTGTTATCATATTGCCTATTGTAATCATCATTCCGGTTTGAATCCCGGTTTCTAAATTCACCATCGTCATAATCTTGACGTCGAGAATGATTACCTCGAAAATTTGAATAGTTATTATTTGGATAGCCTTTACGAAAGTGTCTCAAATTATTACCACTAAAATTACGAGAACTACCATCTTGTCTCCACTGCATAGACGAAGAACCATCATGTGTTGGATTACTCCGCTTCTGAGTGTAATTTTGATTACTTCCCCTATTCCAATTTTGTTGAGCACCCTGAAATTTTTTTCTGAAATTAGGGCCATATGGTGTTGCCGAAGCAGCTGGCAACCCTTCTTTCACTTTAGAATTGCTAACTGTAGCATGGGGATGTGCTGTGGCATACTGACAACAGTATTCCTCCATTTCTTTTAAGTTTTTAGGCTTACGCTCATGAAGGAATGCAAGAAAAGAATCATTAACAGATGACAAAACCTTATCTCGCAATAATAAGTCCATTAGACCTTCATGTGTTTTCTCAATCTGAGACAACTCAACCCATCGTGTAAATGTACGACGTATCTTTGTAACAAAATCAGAGAAATCTACTCCATTTTCTGGCAACATTGTCCTAAAACGAAGACGATAGTCTTCTTGTTTTAATTGGTATTTCTTTAGTAATGCTGCCCTGACAACATCATAATTAGTCCTCTCATGTTCGTCTATTGTCATAAGAGTAGTCACTGTGTCACCTGTAAAAAATGGCATCAGTTGTTCAACATATTTTTCCTTTTTTATGTTATGCGTATCGCACAAAAATTGGAATCTATCTAGATAATCTGCTACGTCATCCTTTAAAGGATTGAAATGAGGCAATTTAATCCTACTAACAAACTCCTTTGTCGTACTCGAAGTTGTTTGCTGAGCACCCGTACTCGCCAATTTCAATTTCTCTAACTCCAAAATTGCGAGTTTTTCATCAAGTTCCATCTTCTGTTTTCTTTCCTCATGTTCCATTTTTCTAATTTCAGCCTCAGCAGCAGCTTGAAGTTTTTTTTTCCTCTGCAGCAGCTTGAAGTTTTTTTTTCCTCTGCAGCAGCTTGAAGTTTTTTGTCTTCCATTTCCATCTGGAATTTTCTTTCATCAGCTGCAGCTTGAGCTTTCCTCTCCTCAGCAGCAGCTTGAGCTTTTCTCTCCTCAGCCTCTCTTTGATACCTTCTTTCTTCAAGTTCTAATCTTCTATTCTCAGCTTCTAGCTTCTTTAGTTCAGCTTCTGCTTTCAATTTAATTTCCTCTTTTTGTTTCTTTTCTTCTGACTTTAATGCAATGGCGAATTGAGCAGATGAATATTCTTCCAATTCTTTACCAGACTTACCAAGGGTCAACCCTTGCTGGATGAAGAAATCCAATGTAGACATTCTGTCTAATGAGATCAGAAACCTGAAAAAAAATTAAATAAATTACCTTATCCCACTTCAATGGGAGACAAGTCTGAAATGCTAGACTTGTATACTCACTTCACTTTATTTTACTGTCTCAATCTTTGTAGATAACAAGTCTTTTATCAAAGAACTTGTATAAATATCTTATATAATATTATTTAACAAACTCTATATGAAGAGTCTACCTTATCAATAATATCAAAACATGACCAAGTATGTGTATGTAGACTGTGCATGACAGTAATGTAGTACAACCAAAAAAAAAATACAAAGACAAAAATACAAAACAATACAAATGGCAACACTGTTTTAACCAAAAATGTGTAGAGAAATACACAAGAAAGGAGAGACCTACAGAATACAAACAAAACAAATCGACAATCAAAACTGAAAAACAGACAAAATATTACAAAAACAACGTTAAGTACAATTACATCACAGCTAACATCAATAGCGACCAATTGTCACTAGCAAATTTCCAAATTAAGAAAATTTGCACCTACAGACCGCTTACAGTAAGCCTCGATCAAGTGGCATATTTACCGTAAGACCCACCAACCGAAAAAAACCCGCAGAAAAATACACAAAACAGTAGAAGTGACATAAACATATAGCAATCAATTTCAATGTGTTGCAGAACAAGTTCAGTCACAGCTGAAACTAAAATAAATTTCTTGCTCCTTGCGAACACAGAAACGAAATGTCAAACGCGCACTGAACGTCAAATCCACTGTAACATAAAGTGGTATTCACGAACCAAAGTTACTATGACCTTCTCAAATTAGGGCTTGCACATTGAATGTTTACAATTTCACGTACTGTTTACAGACACTTGACCTCCAACAATGTAGCTTGAATGCTCTGACCTAGAAAAGTCTGTTGTTGAATGAAACGTGTCACAACCCGCAGTACTGTTTACAATAGGAACCCGCCTTCTATGCAGTTATGGTCCACGTAGCAAATGCCTAGATGTTACCTTCAGTACATGTCTTGTTATGGTTTATGTAGCATTATGATATAAATGCTCGTACTGTTTATTTGTGTCAACCGTTGATGACCTATATCTGTCCTGTTGTAGCCAAAACTTGCAAGTGTAGAATTAGCGCTGTGTTACGGCTGTCCCGTGTGTAGCTTAGACCCACAGATCAGAAGTGTAATGTGTACTTGTCCTTCTTGTAACTTTCTCGACAAAACTGGAGACATCATACATGTAACAGCCAACCAGGAATGTAAATTTCTGGATCCATAAATGTCAACAATAATGTCAAATGCTCGCTCTGTTCTTTTTAAACCCACAGATCTGGTCCATCAGAAATGTAAGTTTCTAGGCCACATTGGCGACAAGAAATGTATCATAAGAGCCCACGTAACTGGTCCACCAGAAATGTAACTGTCTTTTTTTTCTTGTTGAGGTGATCACTGGCCCAAGACAGTTTACATGTTGTTAGATGTGTAGTGCGAGCGTATGATGAGTTGAGTGTGGGTGCGAATGAAGACGCGAATGTGTTTAGGCTCGTATAGATGTAGATCCTGCAACCCATACTCTCACATGCAGTAATCAAGGATGCTTTGACACTGCAGGCATGTTTCAAGACATTTATTGACGGGAACACACATAATATCAACAGGAACAGTCAGTGTAACAAGGTCATGCTGACCTGACATCGATAGGTATACATTTGGCATTCAAAAAGGTAAACATCAGAATAGACGTGCATGGTCAATAGCAAAGTTCTTCAATAATGACAGTTCGTAGCGTCGCCCTTGGCGTCTCTGACTAAACGCGTCAGATGCCTTAGTTACCTTGACACACAGGTGCAACTTGGCACTCCCTGCCAATTGCACATATCAGGCTGTAGTATAATAGCCGGAAGCACAGGCCTCGTCCTAACGTCGGCCGTGTACTTCTGTTAAATAGGTTATCACCAACCCTGCAGTAATACTTATTGTAGATAGAAGTTCCGCCAATCTGCGGCTCCCACAATATATCTTCGTCACTGGATTTCTGGACAATATAAGACTAACAGTCTTGGATGGCTACCTCGAGCACAAATATATAAGTTCTGAAATGGCGGATCCGTGAACTGCTGTTCACCCTAGGTAATCCTTTACATGTTCTGCCACCGAAAAGCGTAATAATGCATAAAGGTCGGTATTACCTGGTAAATGAATCCTCAGAACTACACAAGGAATTCTGTCGTCATCCCGACGCACAGAGATTCACTGGGGAAAACTGCCATAGCAGTTACTTCGAAGATTCTCCCCGAAAAACAATGGACTCTTGGTCCCTTCAGAAAAACAGGACCTCCCGGCTTCCCGGAAGTATATCTCACTCCCGCTTAAAAAACCTTCCCATAGGCCCACGCCGAACTGTCAACCTCTGACCCTAAAGGTCAAACACAATGAATGAATAAACAAGGGAAGACAACCCCTAATCAACCTGACATCGCAGGTAAAGACACAATTATACTTATGATACAAACATAAGCAAATAACTTGACAGATGACTCCGTCGAAAATGACAGCAACAAATATTCACTTTAACTTTGGGAATTTTGATGTTTTCTGTCTCCATAACAATGTTTGGTCCTTTATTGCTTTCATTTTCTCATTAAAATTATTAATGAATGCCCATCCTGCCTTTTATTTTAAACCACTATCTGTTCCTTCATCTTTGTCTATATTGGTGTCAAAATATATGTATGATTCTAAATATGGCAGGGACATATCTGCAAGTGCAGTCTTGCTATATTTTGCCGCATTTATTTTCATAATCTTCCCATGTTATCTGCGTATTTTCAGGCCCAGTTGCTGTGACTTCTCGTCGAGTATTCTCATTTTATCTTGCATCTTGTTATCGTTATTGTTGATGAAATCTAGATCGTCAGGCTATTTTGTCAGTGCCTGCTGAAATTAATTTGTTGGTCCGATTGGTTGAGTGGTTACAGCGCTTGCATCTAGCGGTAAACATTACGAGATCAAATCCTAGTAGCGTCACGTCCCAGTCTACCCAGTTGTATATTGGTACCTGGCTCTGCTCGTGACTTGGGAGAGATAAGGGCAGCTGGAAAGGGAACTGATTACCCCAACCTCATAAAGCTGGATCATACACAGATGGATCAGCAACAGATGGATCAGCAACAGATGGATCAGCAACAAATGCAGCAGAAGATGGAGGTGGAGGAGTCTTTCTGAGTATAATCAATGGCACACACAAAAGCTGTTAGTCGCAACAGGAAAATTCTCGAGTAACTTCAGAGCAGTGGTAGAGGCCTTAAAAACTGCAGCAGGTCTTAATGACAGAAGAAAGCTCAGAGAGACAAGTAGCTATCTTCTCAGATGCACTGTCAGTAATTGCAACGCTGATGAATCAGAATAATGTCAACATGGATGACCTAAGAGTAACGCTTCACAAACTGTGTCAGCTATTCAAAAGAGTTGTGATACAGTAGTTCCCATCTAACTGCAACATCCACGGAAATGAAGAGGCTGACAGATTGGAAAAGGAAGGGTGAAACCTACTCAAATTGATACAAGCATTACTTAAAAGGCCAATAGTTTTATCAAACTCAGATACAGGAACAAGTGAAAAGCAGATCATCTAGGCCCCCGAAAAAAAAAAATGATGCCTATTACCAACTCAGAAGTGAACAAGTGGTAATCTTCAGACTTTGCACAGTGACGTCTGATTGGGTGGACGATCTAGAAAAAGAAGGTAGTTGATAAAGATAGTTGGATATATAACCTAAAGTACAAACACTCCTAGGCGGGAAGACAGGCGTCTATCATCATCAGTTGACAAGATCCCTATGGTGTTGCCTGCCCCACTGTAGTGTATGGAATGTCAACTTGACCTACGCAGTGTTGTGTAGACATGGATGGAGTGTATAATGTGCGAGTGATGATAAGGGTTCGTGTTGTTGACAAATGTTCTCTTCTCACACTCATGTATGACCGGAAGTCATCGACACCAACGACTGTGTACCTTTTCTAAAGTTTAATTGGACGTACACACTCGACAGCACAGATAGTGACAAATCACAGGTTGCCATAATACATCATAGTACAGTGGACAAATGGTCTTGCAATGTTACATGGGCACTCATGTAGAATAATGGTATAATGGACTGTCAATAGCCAAGCACTCAGTATCGCCCATACATATATCATCTGACGTCACTGACTGAGCACGTCAGCTTGTAAACAATATTTCAGATGACTTCTAAACCTAATCTCGTTTAGCAACGATTCTTCAACATAATGTTCAGCACATATTTTTCCATATAATAATATTGAACCACTAACAATGGGTTCTCATGTGTAGCAGTGATCTCTGGACTGATCAAGCGATAATACGGGCATCCCTTTTCTCTTCTTGAAAGTCCTACATGTTTTGGTTCCAAGATGGCTCCACTCGTGAACTGTCACTCACGTTTGAATACAGATAATGAATCTGTTCTAAAGTTAGTCATTCATACAACATTTCGTTGCTCTGTAGATTTGGTCATGAACAATAGACTGCATTCTACAGAATATAGTGCTGCTAGGAATCGAAGTCGTTTTTCATCGAGTCAAATATATTCTCTTAAACATTCAAATCGTAATTATCGACAATGGTGGCTTCGATCGAGAGTTCATAAGAGTATCTTTGATTACCTTGGTAGAGGGAATATGAAACTGCCATTCCTTGGCAAGATGAATAAACACTGGGGTAAAGCATACACGATAGGTCTAGACGACTATCACTTTCCCAAAAACCACTGAGATCACTTTTTCAAGGCATCAAGCCGACATAGCAAAACACACACATTCCCTATCAGGACGAAGCCAAATCACCCCACTCAAGCGACACATCCGCCGAATAGCCTTTGACCTCTCTAGAGACAACAGAACATATAGTTCGACTTAGATATGTAAAGATATACAGATATAAGACAGACTTGTCCTACTCAGACAAACAATACACATAAATTCAGGCCATAGATATTCTGAAGCAAGAACAATCTATTATTACCCAAACAACGAATAAATCGCAGTAAAATGTATTTATCCGCGGAGTTCAAGGGAAGTAACTCAATAATGACTTTCCCTTAAGCACTAAAAAAATTACCTATGTATAATATTGTAAGATATCAAAGACTGCACGTAACAGTCTTACCACACCTCCCGGGAAAAAAAAAAAAAAAAAGGAAAAATTTTTTTTTTTTTTTTTAAATACATCTAGGAGCAACGTACAATAGGCTCACAACGCATGAATAATGCGCAGATGAAAATATCAGGAATACCTATAACGCCTAATATGAGGCTAAGTCGACTTATGGAGCGACTGGTGAGAATGTGTCTCATAAACTGAGAGAAATTATTTCTCTACAAGTATATTTTTCCAGGAAGGTGTCATCAAAGTATAATACAATTCTGGCAATTACACAATGCCTAAAAAATTCATATCATCACTACGTATTAGATATCTTAAATTTATGATTTATGAAGTAAAAATCATCAAAGCACAGCGGTGAATAAACATACATGAACCGCTATGTAGTGATACAATCATTATATTATTAAATTACAAATGTGTATCTATCATGATATAGAAAAGGAACTACTATAGAACTAGACATATCAAGAAGTCTAAGCCCTAATAGTTATGTGGAATCATGTGGGCATCTTGACAGAATGTCTGCCATCACATTATCTGATCCCCGAATAGCTCGCACAGAGAAATGAAAAGGTTGAAGAGCAATTGCATATCGAGTAGACCTCGAGCTCTTCAAATTCTTACTCTGTATAGCAGTAAGAGCTTTTTGGTCTGTTTCTACTATGAAATGTGCGCCTAGAAGGAATCTCTGTAGTTTGAGGATCGACCAAACCATAGCTAATAGCTCACGGTCTAAAACCGAATAATTCCTTTCTGCCGCATTAAGTTTTCTGGAAATATACATTACAGGATGCAGAGTTCCAGAGTACTCTTGCATTAGTGCCGCTCCAATCCCAGTGGATGAAGCGTCACTACGAAGAACGAATGTCTTATCTTTAGTGGGTAGCACTAAAATAGGTGGTGTTGAAAACAGTGTTTTAATCTTATCCAGAGAGCATTGGCATTCCTGAGACCAGTGGACCACATTAGGCGAACCTTTCTTTAGAAGTGTTGAGAGAGGTGCCATGATAGAGGATAGATTCTGAATGAATCTGCCATAAAATTGAATAAGACCTAACAGACTTCTCACCTGTTTTTTAGTCTTAGGGATTGAGATGTTAAGTATCTTACTAGTATTATGGTCCTCTGTCTTTAGGAAACCATGACCAACTCGGTGGCCTAGGAAAGAAATTTCGCTAAAACCAATATAGGCTTTAGAGGGTTTCGCTGTCAGGTTGTGCTCACGCAAAGTAGACAGCAATTCATCTAACCCTGAATAGTGATCTTCCCAAGTATCGCTGAAAAGACAGATGTCGTCTAGATATGCAATGACATCTGACCGATAAGATAGGATTCGGCGCATCATGCGTACGAACGTAGCTGGTGCGTTCATAAGACCGAAAGGCATAAAATTCCATTGGAACAAACCTCTAGGTGTTGAAAAAGCCGTGAGAGGTTTGGCGCGTTCAGATAAAGGAACTTGCCAATATCCCTTAGACAAATCAAGTTTAGTGAAAAAATGAGATTTGGAGAGTCGAGTAAGTAGCTCTTCCAGTAAAGGCATAGGTTCGGCATCGAACTTCGTTACTTGATTCAATTTTCGATAGTCAACGCAAAGACGTATGTTATTGTCTTTTTTACGCACAATAACCATCGGCGAAGAATACGCAGAGGTGGATGGTTCGATTATTTTCAAATCTATCATCACATCCAACTCTTTCTCGACCTGTGCTTGGAAATGTATAGGTATAGGATAAGGTCTAACCCTAATAGGAGTATGGTCAGTTAGCACAATGTCATGTTGAATGACATTAGTTTGTCCAGGGATGTCAGTGAGTACATCCTGAAATGTTTGCAACATAGTTGAAACTTGTCGCTGTTCTCCTAGAGACAAATCAGGAGAGACAGTAACGTTCTTCCATGATTCACTGGAATGAAGTGGGATCATTGGAAGAGGAAGATTTACATCTGAAAAACTTGTTTCCTCATCCTGTATCACGGACAGTGATGAGTAATGACCATGTGGTACTGGAGAATTGTCCGTTGCTTGGAAAATGGGTTGCAAATAATCCGGACGTTCATGGAATTCAGTAAGCATATTGATGTGGAAGGTTTTATGCTTCCCATCAATATCGACAATATAGTCGACATCGGAAATTTTCGATATTATATCGTACGGACCTTTCCAAGAAATAAGTAATCTGTTTTCCCTACAAGGTAGTAATACAAATGCTTTGTCACCAGGACAAAGTTGTCGTAAGCATCTCTTCTTATTGGCAAATTGCCTTGCCTTCTGTTTCGCAAATTCAGAAGAAGAAGTTGCTAATTTGCATGCTTCGATAATCTTTTGTCTCAACGCGATGACATATTCGTAGGATGACTTTGTGTCATCGTCAATATTGTCAGATGTTATGAGATCGTGAAGCAACGACATAGGGCCACGCGGACGCGCGCCAAAGACGAGTTCAAAGGGAGAAAATCCCGTATGTTCATTGGGTACCTCTCTGTAAGCGAAGAGGGCCGCAGGTAAAACTCTGTCCCAGTCTTGAGGATGATCCTCAGTTATCTTCCCCAGTAAGTTTTTAAGTGTTCTATTAAGGCGTTCGACCATACCATTAGACATTGGATGGTAGATACTACTTAAAGATCTATCTATCTGCAGGGTAGACATTACTTGAGACATGGTATCTGATATTAGTTGGGTGCCATGGTCTGACAATATCTCTCCGGGGAACCCCAGACGAGAAAATATAAGCCAAAGAGCATCTGCAATATCAGCAGTAGTAATGCTCTTCAGAGGAATAGCCTCTGGCCAACGTGTGCACATATCAACACACGTCAAGATAAACTGATGTCCTCTGGCAGACTTGATCTTAAATGGACCAATAATGTCTATGGCCATTTTTTGAAACGGCCGAATAGGAATGTCCGCCGCCTGAATGGGTGCAGCATGCCGTGGACCTTTGGATTTAACTTCCTGACATACTTTACAAGATCGACAATAAATCCGTATGTCCTTGTTTACCAATGGCCAAAAGAAAGCCGCAAGGACTCTTGACTTAGTACGGGAAAAACCCATGTGTCCAGCACACTGAGAGTCGTGAGCGTGCTGCAAAAATTTAACTCTCAAATTCTTGGGAACCAGGATTTGAGAATGACTTGACGTAATGGAGTCTTGAACCATACGTACAAGTACGCCATTCTTCTTTGTAATCCACGATTTACGACTTGTGTCCTTATTCGGATCACCTTTAGTTGCAAGAATGAAGAATTTCTTCAGAGTGGGATCATCTTCTTGCTGTTTTATAAACGAGTCACGAGAAATTACCAAGGGATTATCTTGGTTATGCACTTCATTATCTTCAGTAGATGAAGTTTGAGGCACATTAAGAGCCTGAGCTCTAGTGACTACAGCGTTAGCAATCTGCATGTTTTGCCTTTCCCAAGTGGAAATTTGTTGCGGAGTGCATTCCTTGACTCCATGAATGCGACCGATGATGAGGTCAGCGATCGGATTCGGAAGAAGACATGCGTGTACATCTCCTGTAAAGAAAGGAGTAGCAATCCTAATGATAGCGGTAGAGTATTTCTCTAATGTGCCGCCAAATGTTACACATTTGACTACTTGTCCAGTGGCACGGGAAGGATCTACGAGTGACTGCCTAACACCAATTGTGGTGCATCCAGAATCAAATAGCACAGAGACTGGATTGTTATTCACTAAACCCTTATGTAAGACAAGAGACCCTCTTCCATCATGCGCGACTGATGCTGGAAGAGCAGGAAGAGGATGGCCACAGCTTAAAGTAGTCACTGTGGTTGGCTCAAATAACGTTTTGCATTGGGGGCACTGAGATGCTCTCCCAAAATCAAAAGCGGCACATGCCATATTACTAGCATCATTATTATCTTTACTCTGTTTATAGGCTTCATGGGACTCTTGTTGTGCAGAGTTTGCCTGAAAATGTGGTTTATGTCTTTTGTATTGAGATCTACCTCGGTTATTATCACCTCTGTAGTTATTGTTACCTCTATTGTAACCCCTATTTGGGTTTGAGTCATAGTACCCTTGGTTACCATTATCATATTCATTATAATGAGTATCTCTGTAATTATGATCTTGTTGACTCCAAGACGGATAACCCTGATAGTTTCTATAATTACTTCCTCTACGGAAATTCCTATAATTATGACCACCCCTGTGTCGAGAGCTATCAGGTCGTCTCCAGTTCTTTGAAGAAGAACCCTGAAATGATTGGTTACCTTGGTTTTGATAACTATTATGGTTACCTTTTTTATCAAATCTGTTTTGAGGTCCCTGAAATCTGTGTGAATAATTGGGATTGTATGGTGTTGCTGAAGCAACTGGCATACTCTCCTTAATCTTAGTGTTGCCAAAAGTCACGTCGGGGTGTGCAGTGACATATTGGGAACAATATTCTTCCATTTCTTTTAGAGATTTAGGTTTACGCTCATGTATAAATTCAAGGAAAGGTTTGTTCACACATGACATAATCTTATCTCTGAGCAACAAATCCATAAGTCCTTCATACGTTTTTTTCTGTTTTGGAAAGCTCAATCCAACGATCAACTGTGAGACGTGCCTTTGCAGTGAATTCTGAGAATTCTACCCCCGTCTCAGGTACCATCGTCTTAAATAAAAGGCGATAGCCTTCCTCACTTAGCTGATATTTTTTTATCAAAGCCGCCCTAATGACATCATAATTATCCTTATCTGCTTCTCCTACAAGGCATAATCTAGTCAAAGATTCACCTTTCAAGTTTTCTGATAATTGATTAGCGTATTGTGATTTATCCACATTATGTGTACGACAAGAACGTTCAAATCTATCCAGCCAGAATGTAATATCGTCACTGGACTGATTGAACGGTGGAACCTTAACCTTGTAAGTAGAAGGTTTACCATTACCACTAGATGCCTGATTAACATTACTCATACTTGTCAATCTCAATTTCTCCAACTCAAATTCATGTTCTCTTATTGCTTTTTTCTCTTCAGCATCTAATCTTTTTTGTTCAGCCTCCCTGTCTAATCTTTTTTGTTCAGCCGCAGCTTCTCTTTCCAATTTTTTTTGTTCAGCTTCACTGTCTAATCTTTTTTGTTCAGCCGCAGCTTCTCTTTCCAATTTTTTTTGTTCAGCTTCCCTGTCTAATCTTTTTTGTTCAGCTTCACTGTCTAATCTTTTTTGTTCAGCTTCACTGTCTAATCTTTTTTGTTCAGCCGCAGCTTCTCTTTCCAATTTTTTTTGTTCAGCTTCAAATCTCCTTTCCTCTACCTGCATCTGCAATTTCTTTTGTTCAGCAGCAGCCTCAGCTTCTTTTTCTAATCTTTTCTCTTCCGCCATAGCTTTTCTTTCTTCTGCAGCTAATCTTTTCTCTTCTGCAGCTAATCTTTTCTCTTCTGCAGCTAATGCTTTGTCATATTGAGCAACTGCCCATTGTTCTAATTGTTGACCAGTCTTATCAAGAGCTTTCCCTTGAGTAATGAAATAATCTAGAGTAGACATGATGCCTAACAATAATACTAATCACCTGAATCAATAATAATACCCCAAGTTCTCAATGACCTGATTAATCAGTATACTATCCCAATATCTGTGGGTCACAAGCCTTTAATAAGGTCTTGTATAATAGTAATAATAATCAGGTACTGGTCTGTACCATAATCCAAGTGCAGTGCACAGGCAATTGTGTCTTATGAAATATACCCATATAAAACATATGTCAACCAACAGAATACATAAAGTACAAATAGGACTGACAATACAAGAACGTTTGCAGAAATCAAAATAAATCAAATAGGGAAATCAATGAAGATAATCACTGAATCTGCAAAGAATAACAACACAAATGACGTCACAATATATGAATATAAATTATGAATAGAACTGAAAGATAGAAAAGGTTAGACCAACAAATTACAAACAAATCAAAACAAAACTAAAGAACAAAGAAATATTACAAAAATAACAATAATTACAGACTTCACAGCTAACACAAAAGCAACAGTTGTCGCAGCAAATTTTCAATCAAGAAAATTGCACCTATAGAAAACGCCCACAACGGACCCTCTATGACGTGGGATACTCTGTTGTGAGGACGCCGCCCAACCTTAAACACAACCCGCTGACATAGAAACTAACATACTATACAAACAAATAACATGTAAACATAAATATATATAAATTATGTGTATGATAGTATGTGTTGCAAAATAGGCTCAGTCTTACAGTAATGGCAAAGTTATTTTTCATGAAAACAAACAAACTGCCACTTTATTCAATTAAACATTCTGGCCTTAAATATTAAAGTTCATATATGGCAAACAAGAAGATCCATCGATGAAACCAGGACTTCTTAGTTCACAAATACTGTCTTTCTGTTAACACTGACAAGAATTGATCCAACTGTTCTGTGAAACTCTATAATGTCTAATGTAAAAAATGTCAACAACGCTGACCTACATACCGCATTCACTTGACAGGTCACGTGACGAAGCGTTGACAAAGAGCAAACCAATACTGCAAGTGTGTCGTATCAGCCACAGGAAACGGTCTGGTATCGGTAATCTGTTGACTTCTGAATTTCTGCGAGGTCAAACCCAGAAAGCTGGTCCACCAGTTGATAATGTTGATATTTAGTTGGATATAATATATGTTGATAAAGTACACCAGAACACTCCTAGGCGGGAAGACAGGCGTCTATCATCATCAGTTGACAAGATCCCTATGGTGTTGCCTGCCCCACTGTAGTGTATGGAATGTCAACTTGACCTACGCAGTGTTGTGTAGACATGGATGGAGTGTATAATGTGCGAGTGATGATAAGGGTTCGTGTTGTTGACAAATGTTCTCTTCTCACACTCATGTATGACCGGAAGTCATCGACACCAACGACTGTGTACCTTTTCTAAAGTTTAATTGGACGTACACACTCGACAGCACAGATAGTGACAAATCACAGGTTGCCATAATACATCATAGTACAGTGGACAAATGGTCTTGCAATGTTACATGGGCACTCATGTAGAATAATGGTATAATGGACTGTCAATAGCCAAGCACTCAGTATCGCCCATACATATATCATCTGACGTCACTGACTGAGCACGTCAGCTTGTAAACAATATTTCAGATGACTTCTAAACCTAATCTCGTTTAGCAACGATTCTTCAACATAATGTTCAGCACATATTTTTCCATATAATAATATTGAACCACTAACAATGGGTTCTCATGTGTAGCAGTGATCTCTGGACTGATCAAGCGATAATACGGGCATCCTTTTTCTCTTCGTGAAAGTCCTACATGTTTTGGTTCCAAGATGGCTCCACTCGTGAACTGTCACTCACGTTTGAATACAGATAATGAATCTGTTCTAAAGTTAGTCATTCATACAACATTTCGTTGCTCTGTAGATTTGGTCATGAACAATAGACTGCATTCTACAGAATATAGTGCTGCTAGGAATCGAAGTCGTTTTTTCATCGAGTCAAATATATTCTCTTAAACATTCAAATCGTAATTATCGACAATGGTGGCTTCGATCGAGAGTTCATAAGAGTATCTTTGATTACCTTGGTAGAGGGAATATGAAACTGCCATTCCTTGGCAAGATGAATAAACACTGGGGTAAAGCATACACGATAGGTCTAGACGACTATCACTTTCCCCAAAACCACTGAGATCACTTTTTCAAGGCATCAAGCCGACATAGCAAAACACACACATTCCCTATCAGGACGAAGCCAAATCACCCCACTCAAGCGACACATCCGCCGAATAGCCTTTGACCTCTCTAGAGACAACAGAACATATAGTTCGACTTAGATATGTAAAGATATACAGATATAAGACAGACTTGTCCTACTCAGACAAACAATACACATAAATTCAGGCCATAGATATTCTGAAGCAAGAACAATCTATTATTACCCAAACAACGAATAATCGCAGTAAAATGTATTTATCCGCGGAGTTCAAGGGAAGTAACTCAATAATGACTTTCCCTTAAGCACTAAAAAATTACCTATGTATAATATTGTAAGATATCAAAGACTGCACGTAACACTAGTATAGAGAAGACTGTAACACTTCATTTCCCCGCAGTATTATCTGTTATGTGACTGTCTTACCTATCGATAAGTCTCTTTTTCTTTTCTTTTTAAGTCGGTGTTTGCCTGCTTCTGGCGAGGCGCGTTACTTTCAACCTAGGTGGTTATATCAGAACGCATTTACCATCCAAAAAAAAGTCAACTCTGTTGACTGATAACCCGATCAGCGTTGATAGATACTAAGTCCTGTTAAAGACCAACATTATCTATCCGCTATCATAAAGCCGTAAATAGGACTCGCCAACTGCGCAAACGCCCAAGCTGATACTTAGAATAAACACTGATCCGCAAGGGGTTCAGTGCTTTAATAATATGAATGTAACAATTTATGATACAGTAAACAGTATTATTTTAATTGACTTTAATTAGATTTACTTTACTACTACATAAAAGTAGTATTTTTTTTAATTTTCGCGTAAAGCATTAGTGTCTGTTTAAATAATTTAAATTGCTATGTAAAATAAAGAAATGTAGAGTTGTAAATTACGACCATTTAATAATAATGTTATCATTTGGATTGTTTCCCTTGATTCATAATATTCAAGCACTTAACTCACTGCGGAGAGACTTTTCGATTACCCTATATAATCCAATCTATAGCGTCCGGTTGGCAGAGTGGTTAGAGCGCTGGTCTCTCGCGGTAAGGGTGCCGGGTTCGGTTCACGGTATCTACACGCTTCAGGCCAATCCAGCTGCAAATGGGTACTTGATTTTGCACTTGAGTTAGGGAAGGAAAAGGCAGCGAGGAAGGGAACTGGTCACCCCACTACTCAATGCTGGACCTAGTATAGTAAAGTCTCTAACACTTCACTCCCCGACGTCAGTATCTGCTATGGTACTACCTTGACTTTCTTTTTATCTAGTTCTCTTCTCCGTGTGTTTTTTGGTCTACCTCTGAGAACTAGATACAGAAGTGAAAATGATGAGGAAAACATGGAAAGAACTTGAGCGGATGGTACGTGACAGGAAGACTTGGCATGTGTTTGTTTTGTTGAAGGCCTATGCTGCTTGGAGATGAGGTCTATTGAACGCATATTTTTATAGCGGGCAGATAATTTTACTGTCTCTTATAGCGTCAGTTTCCTCCCCATTTTTTATTTTATTTTATTATGTTGCAGGTAATAAATAAAAATTGAAAAAAAGATAAAAAAAATGTGTCTTTGTCAAATGGGAATTATTGCTCTTTGTTTTGGCTTTTTTCATGTAAATCAAATAAGAGAGAATATAAACATTGTTGATGTTCCCTCATGGGAGCCGCGCTGGTTTAATGTTTACAACGTTGCGCTAGCGACCAGGTTTTCAAGGTTCAAGCCCGGGCGCTGGCATTTGTAGGAGTGTCATCGACCGGGATTTTGACTGAATAACCTGAACGGCTCCTGTGATAAACCCTCTGTGGATGGGAAGGAGCGACGCTCCTGACCGGGTTGGAAGGAAAGTCCTCAGATTCCCCAGCCTCGCAATGACATGTCATTGGGCCGAAGGGCTGAAAGCCCAAGTGCCGCTGGTTAAGGGAAAAAAAAAATGTTTCCTCATGGATGTCGTAAGAGCCGACTAACATGAGGTTGTGCAATCTCCTCTTGACAAACAAATTGTTACATAAACCACCGTGTCAAGAAAACACGAATACTTATTCGCAGGCTTCCTGCAAGTGCACCAACTAACAGTGGTGGCTCTATGCTCCAGAAGGAACGAACGGGTAAAATAATTTAGAACAATAAGAACGATTTTCTGACTGCTTACAAAGGTGAGTACGTGTTTACTCCGTTACTTAATTTGTTGGTTAATCAGAAAATGATGTGTGAGTTTTATGCCGTTGTTAAAAATGAAGAACAACGAATAATGAGATAAGTTCTTTTCACTGGCGGATCTAGGAATTGTCCAAGGGAGGGGCGATACATCAGAATGATATGGCCCCCCCCCCCCCCCCCCCGCTCCTTATTTACACATATTTTTAAACTTAAAAGTAAATGAACGAATTTTGAAGGAAAAAAACGTGATAACTTGATAGTTTTATGATACAGGGGAATACTGAAGCGATTGATATAACATAAAGGTTCTCAGAGTACCAAGGGAGAGACGATCGCCCTTTCGCCACTACCTTGGATTCGTAAATGGGTTTTTTTTAAAAATAGATAACACTCCCCTTTATTTTTCACTTTCTATTTCTATTGTATCGACTATTTCCTGCAGCTCATTTTCACTTTTTGCTATTAAGACTGCATCATCAGCGTATCTCAAGTTGTTTATATGATGGCCGTCTCAGCCTTAATAGCAAAAAGACAGAAGTAATGGTCGTCTCAAAGAAAAGGGCTTCCCTAGAATGCACTATCAAAGCAAATGGAACCGTTTTAAAACAAGTCAATAAATTCAAATACCTAGGCACATTAATAACAACGAATGGAAGATGCATCTCAGAAGTGAAGAGCAGGGTAATATAATACATAGTCCAGTAAATATTATGAACCTGACATTTAAAAACAAGTTTAGTTCATTGTATAACTTTGTTTTTATTTCTGCCTCATTTTTTTTTTTTTTTTAATTACTCAATTTTCATAATGATTTAGCTTTAAAAAAAAAACATACAATATGAGCCCCCCCCCCCCCCCCCCAACCCTTTTCCCCTCCTCCCCTCCCCCACCATTATATCTTTTCTTTCACACCTTTACCGGAGGTGACCACTATTGACACACCTGATTTGGCATTTCCGTATCAGACACAATATACCTGTGGTCTTTCTAATCAGCACTCTGTAGACCTTAACACGCGGAGAAGGGCAGGTGAAATAATTCCAAAGCAGGGGTAACTTACATTAATATTTTGTTGACTCTTGCATTCGCTACCGAGAGAGAGCAGGAAATAACAAAGGACAGTCAACACCAGACCATAGACATTTTTACCAACACCTTGTAGAAATATTTGAGCACGTTAATCGCGTAGTGATTTCCATTATATTGAATTCTGTCCACTTGCGGGATTCGTTCTCATTGCTTACTGAAAGGTCTGAATACTGACCAGTAAAAGTTGGGGTTTTTCCCTGAAGTATGAAAGGACCTGGATAATGGTTTTATTTAAACACAGGCGAACAGAGCCCTGGCCACTCAATGGCGGGAGTACATAGATTTCTCCTCAAGTTTACTTGCTGTGTAAATCGTTTCCCTATTAAGAAATCACGGGCAGTCACGTTAGTGTGCTGCTGGTGTTGATACAATTTTCTTCCTATCACATATACAAATTATTCTGTTCGAAGAATGCTACCTGATTCACACACACACACACACACAAACACACACACACACACACACACGCACGCACGCACGCACGTACGCACGCACGCACGCACGCACGCACGCACACACACACATATATATATATATATATATATATATATATATATATATATATATATATATATATATATATATATATATATATATATATATATATATATATATATATATATATATATATATATATATATATATATATATATGTGTGATGTGGCACTGTGATTCTGACTTTCAACCGGCCCGATCCTGTTCTTTTATTTTGAATTTTCACCAGTTTTATTTTCTTCTGATCACGCGATTTTCCGTTGTTTACGGAAATCGCTATTTTCGGGCCCGCTTTTCCACCATTTTTTTTTCTTCTCATTTGAATATATATCGTGGTTGGTATTTTTTTTTGAGTAGATAAATTAAATGGGTTCGTTTATGATGGTAGGTTTATTTTATTCTAGCATCAGTGTTACTTTCTTCTCATTTTTCGCGATTCCCGTAAAGTTCGTTGTTTACGGAAATAATCGCCATTTCCGGCACGCGATATGACGAGGCCGGAAGCACGCGGCCGGAAGCACGCGGGGTTTGCGTGGGTTGATAGTACTAATTTTTCTAGCGCTCCCATTGGTCCGGGATTTGCGTAGGAAGGGAAATCCGCGTGGGCGGTTGCTCTTGTATATAATGGGACAGAAAACGGGGATTCGGTCTCTATGAAAAATAAGTGCCAGCCGTCAGACTACGTAATTTATCGTTCTCCACTGTGGGAAAAACCAGCGATGAATTGGTATGTAAGATTTTATCGTATTATCGTTTTATTCATTAGAGGGTTCTTTGAGAAATTCGCCCTTAGGTAAAGATTAACTTTTCAGTTTTAAAATAAACGATAGCGCCATTAATTACTATTTTTGAAGAACGACGTAATGCAACAGTGTGCTTATTCTTTCTATGATTTTGGCAATAGATAGGAGTGTGTGAAGTTGTGAGAAACACGTGTGCCATATTTGTAGGATGTTATGTAAAACCACCATTTATTCCTGTATATTTTCTAATGTAAATTTATTGGGAAATCCCTGGTGTGTTCGTTAATTTTTCTGAGCCTTAAAAATGTGAGAAATATTGTCAGAGGGTTCAGATTTACGTTGTAAATGAATTATACTGCTTAGGGGAGGAAACTATTTCTATAGCGAGATTTAATTTAAATAGGAGTAAGCCGGGGAAACTCCTGTGTTAATGGGTAAAAGGATTTCCCTATGTTTGTCAAGTTTGAACATGTGATCGGCCATGCGTAACGGCCATGTAACATGTCAGACGGGTCTGGGCTATTGTTTGTTTTACCTGGCAGATTTTAGTAGAAGGAGGGGAGGATGAGTGTGATTTTAGTGCCACGTGGGATAATAGTATTTTATGTATTATGTGAAGAACGAGAGAAGGGGAATAGAAGAAGGAGTGAGATTGACGAGACACGTGTATAGAATTATTTTAGGTATCGTATATGTTAGAGATAAGCGATTTTAGAGTGGGTGTACATGAGTCGCTGTTTCTTTTAATTTCAGCGAGTCACGGCGGAAACAGTGGGGAGCATAATTTTGTCAAATAAAATTATCCACGGCAAAAGACATATCTCAGGGTCAGAGTACTCGAGTATCGTCAGGAGCAAAAGAAAATTACCCTATGGTCTCTGGCAGTGAAGTCCCTATGCTTCAGCTGGACCGAGGTTTATTTAACATACAGCCGAGAGCATCGCTATTATAGTCTCTAGCAACGGCAGGTGGCCGGGAGACTAGTTTCATTTTGTACAGCCTGAAATCAAGGCTGTGGTTTTTTTTTTCCTCTAACTCCGGAGCGGGTTAAAAGAGGGAAGCTATTCAGCAGCAGAAAAGTTTTGTCTACAGTTAGTCAAGTCCCTCATGCTTGATATCCGAACATCGTCATCACCAAAATCAGGAACAGGTGACAGGGTTACCATACCTAGGTCCTGATAGAAATCAAGAGAAGAGCGTAACGGAGATGCCGCATCATCAGCCCTCGAGTGTTAGAGAGACACTGAGATCAAGAGAGGAAGATAGAGAAGGAGGGAGATAATAGACAGGACCAGTAGGGTCTGTTCAGTATCCACTGAGTCTGCGTTCGAAAAACCAAGTCTATTATTTTTAGCATTTCTTGTGGTGTAGTTATCGGCGCCTATCGCCTGACTAGTAAAAAGCTGTGTAGCCGTTCGTTGAGGAAGAGTCACCAGGACTAAGACAGAAATTTATTAGTGTTAGAGAGTGGAGGCTAAAAGTTGACAGCCCCACCAAAGTAGATTTGGTTTAAATCACTAACCATTTTTATTGTTCCTCAGCAGGGTGACAGGAAGAGTGAATGTGATTTGGGTTTTTTTTTTGTTGAGTGTCTCTCAATTTAATTGTTACCTTGGTTTTTCCAGGCCGTGCAACAGTGCACGCTATTGACTGACTTGATGACGTATGATGCCATTTTATGTTTTTTTCTTGTATGTAAATAAATATATACATATATTATTTACTGGATCAGCTTCTATTCTTTACTATACTTACTCTATGTTGTCTGTATAGTGGTGTTTGTGGTCGTAATTATACACCTTATCTCCTTGTGTTTCAAGGCAGTCAGAGGTGGGGAGACTATAGCCATTTTTTTTAGTCACGAAGCGGCAGGGGGAGATTCAAATCCTGGGTCTATCTCTTGAGCCAATAGTCTCACCTGTCCACAGGCATGTTATTTTCCATCTAAATTCTATCTTCTCAGACTTTCTCATACTAGGGTCTTGCTTTCATTCAGGCACACTCTATAAAATTAAAACCACTTCGTGACAATATATATATATATATATATATATATATATATATATATATATATATATATATATATATATATATATATATATATATATATATATATATATATATATATATATATATATATATATACAGTAGAACTCCATTTATCCGAACCCCATGGGACCGAGCATCGTTCGGATAATCAAATGTTCGGATAATTGGATTACATAATTTATCGAGTACTTGTACACACATTTCTAAAAATAATTAACCATCACAAGGAAATTACACTATAAATCATATTTATTTGTACTGTAATAATAATACCCACACTGTATTAGATCACTGTATCACCAAAATCTGTCATTACACTGCAGTGCATGTTTTACTTGTATTAATTATTTTTTTTTTAAAAAGAGAAATGTTTTCAAAATAACATTACAAAAGATTCAAAACCAGGCGCAACTTACGTATAAATGTACTTACACAGATGTAACCCACTATTTAAAATAATGAGGAATCCTCTTTTGCACCAAACTGGATAGATTCCTTTTGGCTGCAAAGTCCCGCATTCTCTTCAACAGCAGAATCTGTGTAGGACAGCTGTCATCTTCTTGCTCGTACCAAGCCATCGCTGTTTCTAGTGCTATAAAGGCTTCTTCAGGACTTGGTCGAATTTTTGGGTTTTCTTCATAATCTACAAGTACATCATGTACTTCTAAGGTGTCTTCATCATCGGTCACTACATGTATTTGGTTTTCTTCTTGCACAAAAGACAAAATTTCTTCGTCATTCAAAGACTGAAAACCAGAATCATTATCATCTTTGAGCCACATGTGTGCATCATCTTTGTCACAGGCCGAAAATCCGGGCATTGCTTGAAACAGTTCCACAACTTCATTTATACAATCATCATTTGTGTCCACTACAGTAGTTTCATTTCCTCCTTTTTTCCCAAGCAATCTATTCCAAGCCTTGTTGAGATTATCTTGTGACAGGGTGGTCCAAGCATCAGCTAACATATAGCAGCAGTCTTTGAGATTAAGCTTTTTGGAAAACGCCACCACACTTTCTTCATCTTCAGCCAACAATAAACGACGCAGGACTTCCTTCTTGTACATCTTTTTAAGCTTTGCTATAACACCCTGATCCATTGGTTGAATCAGTGCTGTTACATTGGGAGGCAGAAAAATTACTTTAAAATTTGCATCAACTGCATTCAATGTATCCGTCTCTGGATGAGATGGTGCATTGTCCAGTAGAAGAATTACTTTTCCAGTTTTCTTTTCTTGTTCTCTCAATCTCTTCACATTTGGGATGAACTGATTTGTATACCAATCAAGAAATATTTCACTATTCATCCAAGCACTCTTCTGCGCTTTGTAGCACAATGGGAGAAATGTCACATTCTTTAAACAACGTAGCTTTTTGGCTTTACCGATCATTAGCACCGGTAAACGATGACTTCCACTGGCACTCGCGGCTACCAAAATTGTTACTCTCTCTTTGCACTTTTTAAACACAGGGGAAGCTGCTTCGCGCTGAGATGCAAGTGATTTTTGAGGCAAAGATTTCCAGTATAAGCCAGTCTCATCGGCATTATACACATTATCGAGTGAATAACCTTCTTCTTCCAAAAAAGCCAAGAATGTTTCTTTAACATTTTCAGCAGCAGTTGCATCGCTAGATAAAGATTCCCCTTGAATCTCCAATTCTCGTATGCCATGACGAGATTTAAAGTTTCTTAACCATCCCTGGCTAGCCTTAAAGTCAGGAGGACAATCAAGTTGATTGTTGAACTGAAGTGCCTTTTCACACAATAGAGAGCCAGAGATAGTTCCCCTTTGCTTCGTCTTTGCACAAACCATATATACAAAGCCTCTTCCAATTTCAAATCTTTCGCATTTCTCATGGTTTACGTTTCTTCGACCCATTTTCACTATCCAATTTCGATGCAAAACTCATAATTTTATCCTTGTTACTTTTGATGTCAGAGACGGTAGCTTTCCCAACACTGAAAATGCTCGCAAGTGAAGACACAGTTTCACCTTTTCCTAGTCTCTTGATAATTTCTTTTTTCGTTTCAATTGACAAAACATTGTGGTTCCCTTTATATGCTTTAGGCCTTCTGGAAGATGCCATATCGCATAGAGAAATACTTGCATACCAAAATTATTCTGCTGTAGTAGCAGACACAATTATTTTAAGTTGAACTGTCTGTTTAGCCAGTGTTCTGCCTAGAACGCACACGTACACTAGATTGGTAAACCAGATATTAACTGACTTTATGATCTAACTGACTTCCTGTACGTAAGCGACCGACCATTAGCCCATTCCATCCTCTACAAATTGTTCGCACACATTTGAAGCTTGCAGCATGAAAAGATTAAAAAATGTAGTCTAGCATGACTGGTGGCGCCTGATTTTTTTTTTCTCGAAAAAGTGTTCGGATAATTGGATGTTCGGATAATTGGGGTTCGGATAAATGGAGTTCTACTGTATATAAACTTTCTTATTTTTTCAAATTCAGATAACAAAATAAATAACATTGTAAACTACAAATTCGAGAAGCCTTTCCGAATTAATTCACATATCTAAAATTTGCGTGCTGGTAGGGGTAGTGTGACGAAATGGACGACCTCTTAGCGATCTTTGGTTCTCTCCGGCAGTATCGGTATATTTGTGGTACTGAATTTATTATGTGCTGTCAATTATCGCACCTTTCTTTCTTTCTCTCTTTCTTTCTCTCCTCGTTATTTTTCTGCTAAGTAGCAGATATTTGAGTTTATCAAATCACCCTGTAGGTGATAAATATCACATTTGCAAGGAGCGGCTGATATGATACATCACATTTGCTTGGCGCTACCCAGATGTGTTGGTTATAGGCGCGGCAGATTAACACGTACATCGGCCAGCGCTTCGGCTTAATCACCAATAAGACACGGAGTTTGCGTACTTATACGACAGATAACGAGATTACTGTCTGTGTGACACATGCGGGCAGACAAGTGTGATATAATCGCTTTCGGTCACTTGTTTAAAAGTAATCATGGATTTATTTACATTTTAGACAATATGAGTCTACAAATGTGTTGGTGAGAGTGTATGGAAGACATCATATTACCATACATGGGAGACGTGACCTTTGGCAAAATTTTTCCGTGTAGGAAATATTTTTAAAGAGCCACACCCGACCTGTTTGAAATGATTGGATCTTTCTGATTAGATTCATAACAACATTGAGGGTAATACAGCCTGACAATTTTCGCAGTTTTACCTCACTGTGAATTGCACGCTCGCCAAGACAACATCAGACCTCGCCAGAGTGAAGAATACATTCATAATTACTATTTGTTAACCGAACCTTTTATAAGAAGAACCAGATAAGACTTAAAAAAGCACAGGAAATCTCTACATTTTAATAAGGAATCCCGGGACTAGGAAACTGAAGAAACACTGAGTCAGAGGGGGATCTATTGTAAAATTAAAGACATCCCAGACACGTGTAAGAGGCCTAACCCAGTGCCTTAACTTATTCATCTGAGCAAAAAGTCTGTAGCCAAGATTGGCGTAAGTAGTGCAATTTCATTATGTTTTATTACTAACATGTGAACTAACACACACACACACACACACACATATATATATATATATATATATATATATATATATATATATATATATATATATATATATATATATATATATATATATATATATATATATATATATATATATATATATATATATTACCATGTGAAGTTTAATGTGCGAAAACTCGCTGTTGGATGTCAAAGTCATTAGAGGCTGGCAACCTCAGTATCTAGAATGATGATGATTCTTCTTCTTCTTCCTCGTTCGTCCTGAAAAGGACGGTGGTTGCGTTGTGTCTGTTTACGCCTAAGCTGTGATATCTGCACCTTTCGGTCGACACATCCTACTTCTGCACGACATTTTTTAGGACCGGGTTTACCTTCCCATTGCGATCCACACTCGCTCAGCCAGACTGCACTGCTGCAGACTGTTTCCAGGACCACCACGTAGAGGTGGAGTGCGGTCTTGACCAGCTCTGGTTCGCTGGTCCTGACGCAGGAAGTCAAGCTATGAGTCGCTGACTGCGTTCACTATTGCTGTGTCTTTTGGTCCCGAATGATGATTCATGAACCACTACTGCAAGGGCTGGTGATTGGTTTATTGATAGTGTCGTAAAGAGAACTAAAAGCATAAATTAGTTCCATGTTCCCTATGGAGCAGGGAGGGAAAGATGAAAGAAATGATGTACATTCTAAGAATAATACTTACATTTTCAAAGCAGTGTAAATGTCCCTATAAACATATTCAGTTTAAAATTAATGTACGTTTTCAATCTTTAAACCAGTGTAAATGCCTCTGTGAAAATATTCATTTTGAATTAATAGAAGTTTCAAACTTTTCCATAAGTGTAAATATAAATGAACCATGAATGAATTTATATTGTGAACACTTTTCAAACAGTGGAGATGTAAATGTAAAACATGTTATATTTGTACGTTTAACCTTTTCCTTTAAATGTAATGTAAAGCTAAAGCTATTCAGTTTAAATGTAAAGGAAGTTCTATCCCGAGGGATTAAATTTAATTCTCATCGAGGGTAAATTCTGACATGGGATGATAGGATAGAAGAGGGGGGGGGGGGGGGGGGGGCACATAACTGTGTCGGAAAACGCCATACTCAGAAGAGCGTTTCGTTTCTATTTCTATTACCAGTTATTAGTGGTACCAGTAGAAAGTACTGTCTCTGGAACAAAGTGAAGGTAGTGGACTGACGTTGTAAGACACGCCATCATAAGATGGTCTTAAAGACAGACGCAGAACAAACTTGGCCGTTACTCCTTGACGTTCTGGGAACGTGCAGTGCCTGAACTTTGACAAGAGACGAGCGAGAGCAGAGTGAAAGGAACTAACCCAGCGGAAGAAGAAACTACCATTGGCAGTTAAGTAAAAATATCCGCTGCCAAAAGTGACCTCCTTTATTCAGTTAAATCCCATTCAAGTGATGAAATCATTTTCATAAATATTCAAATTATTTCTTTTAAACTGTTAAAACTTAAAGTGATTATTAAATGTTGTAATGTTACAAATTTAACATCGATTCAATCTATTTAAATGTACTACATGTTTGTCTCAGTCAAAGTTACTAAACACAAACTCTAAACAGAGCTATATATACATTATAATAATAATTCCACTGATTAAATCAGCGGTGGGGGCTTAACGAGCTAGAATAACCATTGCTTAAATTCTTCATAAAAGTGTCGGCAGATTACAGAATTAACGTGCTCAGTGACAGCCAGCATTGTTTTGGCTTTTCTGAATATCTTGTGAAGACTCCCATGTGATAGAAGCTTTACTGCTCTTCTATCTACATTTCTGCCAAGAGTAATCTTGTCTAAAGATAGACTCTATTGAAGCCTATAATAGATACTCTTGAGTTTTGGCCACTGTTGGACCACTACTGCAAAGCAGGGGAGGCAATACCGTCACAGGTAGTTCAAGGCATTTGTCCTTCTTTTATACAAAAAAGGGGAAAACTGATGCAGTGCAAATAATAAAACAATTACCATTGGTCACTGTGTTCGCACTCTCAAAAATGGGTGCCTGCGTAGATTTAAAAAAAAAAGGTAATCCCATAGCAGATACTGCCGGGGGAGTGAAGTGTCAAAGACTTCCCTATTCTCATTACATGCCCAGGGAAGTGGATTACTTCCTTCTAACATGAGGAATAAATGCGCGTTGGCCTCTTTCAAGACATCCCCATTACTCGTTTTAGCTGGCCATGGTATATTTTAATGATCTTCTGTAAAACCATATTCCTGCGGTCTCTATTGCTTTTCCTGCTTGTTTACTAATGCCAATGACTCAGTTTCACCAATATCATACACCGTGTTGAGAACTGTTTGTTTTGTATTTGCGGGTGTGTCTGTAATAATGTACAATGAACGAGGCGTCTCTGGATGGTATAGACATCATAGGTAATCTTCAGTTCTTTCCTGGTTCATACTTTAATAGACGCCGACTTGGTGTGATATTATAACTGGCTTGTACATACAACATTAACAGGTTACTCGAGACAACGATAGTGAGCAGTCTTTAACACTGGCCAACGGTTCAGGACATTTATTATGAAGATACTCAAGATGAATATGGCATGTCAATGAATAAATACACAATCAGATATAGGCATGCAGCTTCCAATCAAGCTTTGTTCTTTCATGACGTTTAAACCAAGTCCGTATTCAACATGGCCCTTAAACACGTATATTCAGCTCTTGCCTTAAATACATATAGTCAGTTAACTACTGACTCACACGACTGGCCATACCTCTAGTCAGAAATAATTCACTTTGCCTTCACGGCAAACACAGAGAATATCCGTTCTCTCACGGTACACATAATGTCCTGCCTATAAAGGCTTACACAAATCTTCATAGCTCCAGAACTGAAACACAGCCATCCTGGCTAAACTCGCATACCATATCCCCCAATCTCTCATTTTCCCGCATTTTTATACATCTCTCTCTCTTTCCCGCCATTTTACATACGTCTTATTTTCCCGCCATTTTACACACGTCTCTTTTTCCCGCCATTTTTTACACGCCTCTCTTTCCCGCCATTTTACACACGTCTCTCTTTCCCACCATACCCTTGGAAAAAACCCCAGGGTCACCCCTATCACGTGTACCACACGATGTATCGCATATTTTCACTATATTTTATGGGAGTGCTCCGCGGTGCAAGCCCATAACCGTGATTACTAAATGTAACCTGCTATGTATCGCACAGCAGCTCCCAACACACCGCTTAATTCCTGAATAAAAATTTGGAAAATTGTTCGTTCAAAACAGCTTGACTCTCGACCGAAGTAACTAGACATATTATGTCTTCTCACCTCACAGATCGACTTCTCAATTCACACAAACTTTATTCGTGATGTGAAGAGGGAGCTGAAAATAAGAGACGAGGGATGAAAATGTGGTAACTAGACAAAGAAGTGAAGAAGAAGGAAAAAAATACTTAATTGGAAAGAATAAAAGAGAAAGAAAAGGAGAAAAATATGGAGACAGGAAAAAGTTACGGAGAGTAAGAAACAATTGACAGGGAGGAAATGATGAAGAGTGGCAGATAAAGTGGGGACAACTAAAAGGAAAGGAAAATGTAATCCTGATAATGCCAGAAGAAAACGGGCGTGGAGGATGATGGTTTTAAACTGTTACTCTGACCACGTTACGCCAGTAAATTAAACAAACGCACACAGACACACACATTAAAAAAGAAAAATCCAAACTTGAGCCACAGTTTGATTGATATAACATGCCATTTTTGATTGACATAACACGCCATGTTTTGAGTTGTGCCACTCTGAAAGAAACTGAACTGTTAATGTGCCAGAGAAAATTAAAATGAATATCGCCCCAGATGAATTTAGTAGCAGCATATATCAGTGCTCATCCAAGTCTTAACGGGCCCTGAAACGGGAGCAAAGAATGGTAACACTGTTCCTTACCAAGCACCTCGAAGAAGACGGATACGGAAGGTTGGGCATTATGTTGGTTACCCTAGGCATGCAAAATTTCAAGCAAAATATAAAAAAAAAACTTTAGCAACATCAACAAGTCATACACACACAAAAACAAAAACAACAACTTTAAGCAACATGAACAAGTCACATTAAAAAAATAAGTAATTCAAGTTGTTGCTCTTTTCTCAGCCAATGTGAGACGTGTTCTGTAGCTGTTGAGTGGTACTGAAAGAGTTTTGCGATTGTTTTGGGAGCCAGGCATACGCTTTCATTTTTCTGTGCACTGTCCTGGGCAAGTGAGCAGCACATGCTGAACTGCCTCATGTGGATGGGCTCAGATGCGGCCGTTAGGCTGATGAGGAGGGCTTAATTTGTTTCAGAGCTGGTTGGGTCTAGTGTGTTCTGCTCTTTAGTTGGAGGATTGTGCTTTGCTCCACGCAAGTAATTCGGATAATCCAACTTTCATATCCAAGACCGAGAATAGTCCATTATTAGGGAGGTTTAAGACACCATTAAGAAGACAGTAGTTTGAACTACTGTCGCACCTATTTTCATCTAAGACAATCTCCAGACTGAGAACTTGGAAAGTTCGAACACTCCGCAATCAAGGGAAAACTGCACATGTTGTAGCAGAAACATAACTGCGAAACGGACATCCTGGAGTTGTGGAAAACAAGATGAATGAAAAAAAGAATAACTAAACACAGTATAAATAGTAGTCCTCGTGGCATGAGGTAAAAATAGCACAAATTAATGAAGGTGTGGCTCTGTTGCTGACAAAGAAAGCGTAGGTAGCACAAATAGACTGGGAGGCAATGGAATTTAGACTAATATAGGCAACATTAAAAGCTGCCAAAGATAAAATAAAATAAACATAATCCAGTGTTATTCACCAACTAATGACAAAGAATAATCTGTGAACGGATAATATTACACGACACTTTAAAATCTCATGAATAAAAACAGAAAGAAAAATATTTAAACCTGGTAAGGTGACCAGCATTCAAAGTTAAAGACAAAGAAATTTCAACTTTGAAGAGGCAATTTGGAGACATGGTAAATTTGACCATTGAGCGAAAATAGAGAAATACTTATTTACTTCTGGGCTTCAAATCAACATGCTATCAGAGGAAGTATGCAAACTGGTAAAGGATCCCGTTACACGTCCATTGAGGCATATTGGGAATATTGTGTTGGGCCCATATTTTCTCGACCATCGGCACACTAGGGGTGATGTGGTCAGCATCACGCCGCCCGCCTTAACCTTCCCAGAGTTGCTCTGGTACCCAATTGGGGCTGGGTCGTCCCAGGAGCCGTTTGCGGCCTCAAAAAATCCCACCTCATCTGGGGATCGAACCATGGTCCACTGAGCTAGGAAGCCAGTGCACTAACCACTATGCTACTACATAAAATATTACATAAAACACAGTGTCATCAATTCACAGGACAGAAACATCAGATTGATCAAATATCTATAAACGTGAAGTTTAGATCATCATCACATGACGAGAAAGTGTGTACAGGAGCAGATATTGCATCAAATTACATTGTTAGCCAAAATAAAGATGAAACTCAAAAGATCTACTATTATACATAGCCACATACAACAGTTTTATGTCGGGTGCCTAAGAAACAAGTATAAGGCTTAAGTATCCAACAAATAACAAATGCTCCAACAGGTGGAAAATGTAGTAAATACAGAGAAGGTGACAACTATATGGAATGAGACATGTGGAGAAATACTTGGGGAAAAATAGAACGCCAGCACAACGATAGATAACAACATAAACTAGCAATGATTTATTAAAAAAGCCACACAGCTTCTAAAATATAGAAATGGTGGCGGCCTCAATATCATTCCATCAGAGACCATCAAAGCAGATAATGACACGTTGAAAGACATATTATAAAAATTACTTGGTAACGTCTGGGAGAGAAAAAAAATACCAACAGAATGGAAGGGAGGATACCTGGTCGAATTGCCTAAGAAAGGATATTACAAAAGATGCATAAATTACAGTGGAATAATGTTACTATCAGTGCCACGAAAAATATATTTAAAAAAAAACAGAATCATCCTTGAGAGACTACAAGAATTTATAGATAGACAACTGAAAGATGAACACGCAGGTTTTCGACAAAACAGATCCTGTACGGACCAGATATTGCGATTAATAGTTGAACACAGTTTAGGTTTGAACTCTCCCCTTTACATTGGATTTGTGAACTACGAAAAGGCTTTTGACAGTGAATTACTTTTAAAATTGCTGAGGCATTATGGAATCCCCCTGAAGATCACTAAGTTAATAAAGGAAACTTGTAAAGACATGACATGCAGAGGACAACTTACAGAACCGTTTGGGGGGTAAGAACTGGATTGAAACACGGGTGCCTCTTGTCACCATCTGTCGTACGGTAGGTTAATTGTTTTATTGGGCCCGTCTAAGTAAAGAGTGAATGTTGACAGATACACAAGAATGTGTAGAAAATAGATTGCACAGGTGGTAGGTTGAGGGAAAGATATGTCTCTGGAGTGAGTAGGTTTCTCTCCTCCAGCCTATCCGTACAACTGAGCTTTGTTTATAAGACAGTCTTTGCCTCCCTATCTAAAATAAGACAAGTTACTCTATACAAACACAACACTATGTGACAACAAGACACATACACGTGAAAAAACTAAGGATAAATGGGTATGGGTCTGACCAACACACAAAGTTAAATTTCTTTTGTTGTTTATTATCACTAAACTTCGTCACAACATCAATGCTCAAAGATATCAAGAAATCACTTACATATAGAGGAAATAAAGAAGAATGGTGCGCCTTCCCCGTATGGAGAAAACCCAAAAATATTAACCCAAAGGTTGAAAGTTAGCACTTGGTTACAGAATAAACAATCTTGGTACAATATAAGACCAAGTCAAGTAAACAAACATCAGACAACCAAATTAATAGATATTTCCCAGCAAGAACAAGAAAATCACCACACACTCACTCACTCTGTGGCCACCTCTCACTCTCTTACCTATAGTCTTCTACCCGTGAGTCTGTGATATCCCTTGGTAACAGATTATTCCTCGAACATAATCCCTATTTCACTGTGATTTAATATACCACTCCAGCTGTCGAGGATACAAATTGGCCCCAGTCTATCCCAAAAAGAAAACTAATGAGGTGAACGCCGAATATGTTATTTTCCTTGATTAATCCTGGTAGCAATATAAAATCGTAAAGGTAGTCGTCACTGTTCTTAACTATCCCTTTTCCTCCGATGGGGTGCACAGGGGAATATAAGTCTAGACACAGGAACTACAACTGAATAAAATCGTTGCGACAACGCTTGCAGTGTATGGGCGGGCGGGGGAAAAACAGGCTTGTTTCCCGCTCGGTCTGGAACTTCTATCTGGATACAGGTTTCACTACGAATAGGTAAATAGTGTGAGAATCCTTGATGTTTACCATTTAAGAGAGGGGATACTTCTAGTATCTGGATAAATCCGATTTGCTTCTAATGTTAAAAATGATGATGATGGATTTGTATATCGGCCGACTCTTTGCCAGAGCGCCGGTCCTGCACAGTGTATAAAAATAGGTACTCCACTGGAATACAGCTATCAGGTGTCGGGGAAAATAATGATGTTATCAGGTATACGCCACTGGGGCTGTTAAAAAAATAATATCCTGGATTTGGTAAGTCCAGTATTTATGATTTTCAGTCACAATATATCATCGGGCTAGTACACACTAATAAATGATAAAGAAAAAGAAAAGATTGCTGGTCGTCCGCTTGGGATCAGGTTTGTGAAAAATACAAGAAAACATTTTGTGGAAAAATGCTACCATTATATATATATATATATATATATATATATATATATATATATATATATATATATATATATATATATATATATATATATATATATATATATATATATATATATATATATATATATATATATATATACTGAAGCACATTAAAAACGCACCACTATTATATATAATGATGCCGAGAAGCTGGAAAAAAAAAGTGTGGGAATGGATTTTCCCCGTGTTTGCCAAGAGGTAGAGAGCGAATGGCTGCTGGAATGGAAAGTGCATGATTCAACCCACGGGTTTGTGTACAGACTACATGAAAACGATGAAAGTTACACGTGCAACACGATTCCCAACAGCTATAACCCTGAAAATGTGTACACGTTGTGGCAGTATACTCGGTATAAAAAGGCCGTTGAGACAAAACACCCAGTACATGTGCTTGAAATGCCACGACTATCTGAAAACGACCGCCATCTAGCCATTCGTATGTTGGAGACCGGAATGAGCTCGCGGGCCATTGCCAGAAGGATGAATTGCCACCACAGCACTATTGTACGTCTCAATGAACGTTACGGAACCACTGGCAGTGCCCGGGATAGACTTCGGAGTGGCCAACCACGAGTTACTACCCCTGCGCAAGATCGTCATATTGTGCTGAGTTACCTAAGGAATCGTACTCTCCCGGCAAGTCAAACAGCAAGAGCAATAGTGGGTAGACATGGGCAAGTCTCTTGAATGACAGTCATACGACGACTCAGAGATACAGGCCTTACTGCAAAACGACCTTATGTTGGGCCAAACTTGACTCACAGAAATCGTCAGCAGCGCCTGCAATGGGCAGAGCAACATGTCAAATGGACTAGACTGCAGTGGAATGCTGTCCTATTCACAAACGAGAGCAGATTCAACATATCCTTTGCTGATGGACGTATGCGGATTCGGCGACGGTGTGGAGAGCGCTTTGCAGATTGCTGTGTCAACCGATTTGGAGGTGGCAGTATTCACATTTGGGGATGATTCAGTTTTCACCATCGCTTGCCTCTTCACGTCTTCCGTGGAAATGTTAATGCTGTGACATATCGAGATGAGGTTCTGGATGCACTGGTTGCTCCTGCGTTCACAATTTATCCAGACTTGCAGCTTCTCCAGCAGGATAACGCACGTGCATTTTTTTGTATTTTTGGTTTTCTCCCTTGCCTGCACAGAATGCAATTAATTTCATAACAATCAAATGTACAAATTAATGACCAGCATGGATTCATAGGAAAATGAATAAAGATTCCAAATATGTAAACTTGTAAACACTTATATTTACATTTCACACTCTGTTCCTGGATTATACAGGTGCTGCGTTTTTAATGTGCTTCAGTATATATATATATATATATATATATATATATATATATATATATATATATATATATATATATATATATATATATATATATATATATATATATATATATATATATATATATATATATATATATATATATATATATATATATATATATATATATATATATATATATATATATATATATATATATATATATATATATATATATATATATATATATATATATATATATATATATATATATATATATATATATATATATATATATATATATATATATATATATATATATATATATATATATATATATATATATATATATATATATATATATATATATATATATATATATATATATATATATATATATATATATATACATATATATATATATATATATATATATATATATATATATATATATATATATATATATATATATATATATATATATATATATATATATATATATATATATATATATATATATATATATATATATATATATATATATATATATATATATATATATACAGGGTGTTTATAAAGTCGCTGTGCAGTGAATTTGAAAAATATTTTAGAAATGATGCAAATTTACGTCATGATATTCTGTGTTCCAATGCTGTGTTCCACAATCCCGTGTGCAGCATTACACAACAAGCCCCAATTGAAAACCACATTTCTGGTGACGTAGTCTCGCCCGGGCGTAAATTTCACTGCACAGCGACTTTATAAACACCCTGTATATATATATATATATATATATATATATATATATATATATATATATATATATATATATATATATATATATATATATATATATATATATATATATGGACGGGGACAAGACAATCTTTCATCCACTCTGTCAATCCTGACGAATTTAGAAGATACACGGGATTTGCCCGGCGCCTACATTCACAGACGTCGCTGGCCACTGATTTGGTTCGGACCAAGTCGATGATGACTCACCCGCACCATCTCGCGGCTGGCGGTTACTCGCACAGTGTGTTATTATTATTTCTCACAGTACGCAACACGTACAATATAATTACCTTTCATTTATATTGCTATTAAATTGTCGGTGTCTGTTACTTTGTCGTATAGTCACTAGAAATAATAGACGCAATAATAACAATAAATTACAAATGAAATATAAACATGTATTCTTTTCTTCCACTGTCAGTCGTCTAACGCCTCTAAGTCTGGTCTGGTTAACAGTCGTGTTTCTCTCTCTCTCTCTCTCTCTCTCTCTCTCTCTCTCTCTCCTGGAGAGTTAAGTGCCACGTCGGTCTACACTGTAAACATAATTACGGTCTCGTCTCAGTTATGTAGCCGTCGGATGGCGTGGTCTAACATTTTACTGGAATATCTGGTTATGAAAATCGCTACGCGTTATTTTATTTAAATAATACGCCTTACTAGCAAGAAATATCTAAGTGAAGTATAAGTGTTTAACTTTAAATGCTATCGCCGTGAAATACTTCTAATACTTAGAACTATTTTCCTCTTACCAGAAATACAGAATTAAATCTCCACGAATCACTTATAAACAATATCCAAAAGAAATGGTTTTATGACTGCGCGCTAGACTCTTCTGACTGACGACTGATGGCTGGGTTATAGAAACAGCAGTATATATATATATATATATATATATATATATATATATATATATATATATATATATATATATATATATATATATATATATATATATATATATATATCATAGATTGCTCTTGATCTCTAATGGCGTTATTTCGCACTCCTGTGTGGGACAGAAATTCAGGAGCTAGAGTTATCAAGATGAAAGGCTTTACGTTTCGGTCTTCCAGAGTTTCTCGTCTGGAGCTTTGACCGACATCAAAAGACTTTTTGTTCTCCTAGCGGGTTTCCCTTAGAATGCCCGTGTTCACGATCAAAGGAGACTGGAGGATTTCTAGATTTTCCATGAATGAACTTCAAAGGGATCTGTTCCGTTTCTCTCACGTGTAGTCTGGCTGTCGAATATTATATGATTGACAGATGAGCTCGCGTGAGTGGAACGAAGTATAACCAAAGCGTGGTTTGTTTCCTGCTATGACTGACAGGTCACGAAGATTTGTAAACACTGCGTTGGCCAGTGTTTAAAGAAAAGAGGGCGGGGACAAAAGGGTAAGCTGCAGACAGACAGGACAGGTAGTTTTAATGCACGTTTAGCTAGAAATCAGAGAGCAGCTATTAGGTTGCGATAGGTTGTTAGATCACTGTAGACTATTTTCCATTACACGTCACACCATCTCTCTTTCTATTGGCTATAGATTGGTATATGAAAACATCGACTACAGCCAACAGAAAGGAACATCATTCGAAGCTGGCTAAACAGCTTGATGATCTAGATTATGTAGACGAACTGTCTTTGTATCCAAAAACTGTAACCAGATGCAAAACAAAATGAAAACAATTGACGAGATTTCACGACAAGTAGTTCTGAACATACACAGGTAAAAGACAAAGATAATGAGAGTAAATGGAGGAAATGATGGCAAGACTGCTCTTGAAGAAACACCTCTACAAGATGTGGAATAATACATTCATCGTTAGGACAATATACAATGTTTAAATAAACGTCAGATAATACAACTGTTTAAAAAGTCCAGAAGTACTTTATACAACTATGCAAACAGTAAGTGATTCATTTTTGTACATTTTACTACTGGTTAATTCTAGCAGAAATAATATTTCATTTAGGTCTTGTGTGATGCATTAAAGGTGCTATGTTTATGTTACACGTTTTCGGATGGCTAATATATTGTCAAGCTAAACATTCGTTTTTGAAGATAAAATCTGTTTGATTTTTTGTGTTTTTCCCCCCCTTTTACATGTAGTGTATATTTGTATTTTCTACATTGTGAGACCTCCGCCAAACCTCATTTCTTTGTTTTTGTTTGTGTTTTTTCTTCTAGAACGTAGCCCTAATGTTTTTTGTTCCGTCATAATGTATGTTTATATTTTTTATTTCATAACTGTTTTGCTGATTATTTAATTATCTGTTTATTTATGTTTGATTTACGCCCGCATACTCTTGCTCCCGCGCCCCTGACATTCATTTTTCACTTCCACAAGAGGTCTTTTAATCTCGATGCAATCATTAACTTTGGAAAAAAAAAAAAATATTATGACATTTTAAACATTTATACAAACTATGTCGCTCAACCTCAGGTTGGTTGTCAATAGGACATACAGTTATTATAATTTTAGACCTGAAAATTAAATATTTCACAGACTACGTATATTAAATGCTCGGCGACTGGCTTATGGGAATTTTATTGTTTTATTTGTCTTCGGTATTAAAAAGCGGTCAATTTACGTCTTGGGTGCCCCTAGGGGGAGATAACTCGATTTAAAAAAACCCATTTTGTGCTCTGAAACATGGAGAACTACACAAAACAGCAGCCCAGGAGTAATTAACTTTCATAAATGGGTGCTTGGGTAGAGAGAAGGATTGAAATAGTACAAGATCACCAAAGTGAAACTGATAACTTCTTCTTCTTGTGATCGCATCTTTGATGTTTATACCGTCAGATGAGTTCTCATGGTGAATTCGACCGTTGTCTGGAGTTCCTCTTTAGCTCCATACAGCTTTGAGTTGTAGTGTTAACAAGAACCAGACAAATGCGAGTGGAGCAAGAGATGAGAATAAGACGCTGGCAATCGACAGGACACACGTGGAGAAAACCTGTTAGTAGCGTTACAAGGTAGTCTTTATTCTGGGATGTCAGTGGGAGAGAGGTAGAAAGTGGCCGAAAAACACACGGAGACGAGAACTGGAGGCAGAAATGAAAGGTACGAGGAAGACTTTGAATGATGGCACGGGACAGGAAGACTGGGTATGAGTTTGTTGAAAGCCTATGCTCATTGGGGAGCTGAAGGGTGATGATAATGATATGCAGACCAATCAGAGATGAGCAAGAAGGTTATTGACAAAACACATCACGTGCTTACCTGATAGCCACTCAGTGAACATTAGCAGAAATGAGCCTGCAACTGACCTCGGCACTTTTATATTTGATTTCTAGATATTTATTCCGAAAAGGCATTTAGGCAGTTTAGACAGAGATTCTCTTCGTTAAGTACCATGCCTAATGGCGTAGGCGATCATATCTCGCCACAACTTCCTGTTTTCAGTACAATTTATCAGTTCTGTTGTTGGCGTCTTTCTATGCTACGATATAAAAATATCCAGTATTTCCTTCTTTGGCTTCCCCTATCTCTTTTTCCTTCAACCTTACCTGTTGTTACGATACATTCCAGCTTTCTTCTTCTTATAACATGCCTAACAAGTGGATTGCTTCTTTCTAACTTGTGAAATAAGTTTCTTTTGCGCATTGGCCTCTTTCAGACAGAGATTAACTTTAGAAAACGATGAAGCCTTTTGGAGTCCTCTTTCAGTCGTGTAAGACAATAAATAAAACACAGAGAGGTAGTTCCATAGCAAATACTGCCATAGGGGAGTGAAGTGTTAGAGATTTTACTATACTAGATACAACTTTATGAGGTGGGGTGACCAGTTCCTTTCTTTGCTGTCTTTGCCTTCCCTAACTCAAGAGCAGAGTAACTGTGTCGCGAGACAAAACCGGTCTAACCCTTTAGCCAAAATAAAATATATGAAGATATAAAAATTGAGAATATTTCATGGAGGATAGTTTACGGAACCGTTTGAGAAAAGAAAAATAGTGCTGTACGAATACCTCTTGTCACTATTTCTCTTTCTACTGGCTAGCTTGGATGCTCCAAATGACGACATCAACCATGAGAACTGGAAGTCAGTGGATTTAGACAGGGCAAGCCCACGATATCGATTTTACCAACCAACAGGCTCATCTCTGTAACTAGATGCAAAAGAAAATACGAATACCTCAAAAACAGCAGCCAAGAAGTAATATACTTTCATAAATGGGTGCTTGGGTATAGAGAAGGACTGAAATAGTACAAGGCTTCATCGTTTTCTAAAGCTAATCTCTGTCTGAAAGAGGCCAATGCGCAAAATACATTTACAGCAATTTGGTCTGACATGGAAAAGTCAGGGAAAGTCTATGTGTGAGTGTGTGTGTGTGTGTGTGCGTGCGTGTGTGCGGGCGCGTGCGTGTGTTGGAGCGATTTCTTTGAGATATTTTAAACAAAAATATACAGATAAGAACATAACAAAGATGAAATCCTTACGGTAAAATGAAAAGAAATGCAAAAGCAATAGTCAAACTGTATACAAAGACGAATCTAACATTTAGGACATTTAGGACATTTAGGACATAAATCAAAATAATAATAATAAAAATAGTAATAAAGTTAAAGAATATACATCCATTTTTACAGCGAAATTAGTTGCAATTATAAAGGCCAAACAAATAAGCACAGAAAAGCTACCACCACATAAGGTAACTGTGAAGACAGGTTCACTTTCATCAACAGGCTCTTACACAGGTCAGAGTGAAGCGGTCTACTTTACCTGAGCTTGTTATGAAATAATGAAATATAAGATACGTTGTGACAGACAGACAGACAGATACAAAAATAGATAGAAAGATAGATAGATAGATAGATAGATAGATAGATAGATAGATAGATAGATAGATAGATAGATAGATAGATAGATAGATAGATAGATAGATAGATAGATAGATAGATTTTTTTTTTCCCTTAACCAGCGGCACTTGGGCTTTCAGCCCTTCGGCCCAATGACATGTCATTGCGAGGCTGGGGAACCTGAGGACTTTCCTTCCAACCCGGTCAGGAGCTTCGCTCCTTCCCATCCACAGAGGGTTTATCACAGGAGCCGTTCAGTCTATTCAGTCAAATTTCCGGCCGTAAACATTTCTTCAAACGCTGACGCCCGGGTTTGAACCATGAACACCTGGTCGCCAGTACAACGCCGAAGCCATTACACCAGCGCGGCTCCCAGATAGATAGATAGATAGATAGATAGATAGATAGATAGATAGATAGATAGATAGATAGATAGATAACAGACAGACAGACAGACAGACAGATAGATAGATAGATAGATAGATAGATAGATAGATAGATAGATAGATAGATAGATAGATAGATAGATAGATAGATAGATAGATAGATAGATAGATAGATAGATACTCGGAAAGGAACAGAGCCAAGAGTGCTACAGAGAAAATTGTGATTATCAGAACATTGAAAATAATCTACGGATTCTCGAAGGAAAATTGTAAAAGATTACTTCCAGGGAAGACAACACACAAGACAAACATGTCGGCAGCAATGAAATAAGTTATTTAAACAAATTTTTTAAAAGTTCACGGAACAGAACGCATTAAAAAAAGAAAATGACATGCTATCTCTACTAGTTCGAGTTCTCACGGTTTTGTTGGTCAGTGCTTTGCAGACCTGTTCCCACGTAGACAATCGATTTGTCGACCATCATGTTATGATGTTAAAAACAATATTTCCTATGTCTATAATTTTAAGATCAGAGACAACCCACTAGCGGGACAGTCGCTATTTCACCTTTTTACTACATCAAAAGT
The DNA here is from genome assembly GCA_024509875.1 of Oreohelix idahoensis. Lineage (NCBI taxonomy): Eukaryota > Metazoa > Mollusca > Gastropoda > Stylommatophora > Oreohelicidae > Oreohelix > Oreohelix idahoensis. Next base: position 373,266 of record JAMPIV010015474.1, read on the forward strand.
ACCGCCGACTAGAAAGAAAATCGCCCATCGACTGTTAGTTATCTCCCAACGTCCCATTAAAAATAAGAAACACACAAATGTTGTCCAGACACTGAATACACGAAAGGAGTCACTCCAAATTGACAAATTTGTTGACATTACACCTCTCGATTATTATCTGCCGAAGGACACGCTGCGAAGACCACCGACGATTATTCGATCAATCCATGAGCCGATGCGAAAATGGATGGGGTTCAATCTCTCTTGTGTGCTTCTCCGACCGCAGATTTCGTTCTTGTTTAGATTGGTTTGGAGAGGGATGTTTAGTTGAGAATAAATGTTTGGATGAAGACTTACAAATATGCACCGTGTTGACGCGAGAGCTCTGCCCTTTGATGTTATTGTGTGGGTGAAGTTAGTGTACACAGAGTGGCGATAACGGAAGCCGACGAATGGAAGGGTATTTAGGAAAACGACTATTCTTTAAAATGTTATTTGAGGAAACGGTAGGTAAGATGGCTGCGACACACATGTCTGATAAATGATACAAAGTTATTCATTCCATAAATTTCTCGAAACGCGAAGATGACCGCTATTGTCTTGCTTATAGACTCGCGTGAATAAACAAGACAAGGATCAATAGTGGATAAATGTTTCTACAACACAGCTGATGAAGAAGAACAAGCTGTGCAAGTGTTCTTATAGCTATTCATATGCACCAGCTTAAAACTGTAATGGTCTTAATAATTGAGGCATAGAATCGAATCTCCTTCCTCTCCAGGCCATTGTAAGTCACTTGTCTTCGAGCTGATCAGTTTGATGTTCAGTTCCTGGGATAATTTTTCTCATAAGTTTATCACGAGAGCAAATACTTGTAAGGCACCAGATTAAGCTGGGAGAACCGGTCCTGGAGCAGGTCATCATCATCATCATGTGACATATTCTTTCCAGAACGTTGTCTCCATTACAGCTGCTCTGAACGCATCACGATTCTGGGCAAGTCGACCTGCATCAGCCAAAGACAAGTTCAGACTTTAAATACCTAGGAGCTGTCATAGACCGGAAGGGAGGCATCAAAGAAGAGTTGGCTACCCGAAGAGCAGCAGCTGGGAGACTTTTTCAGGCCATAAATCGAGGATTCCTCAGCAAAAGAGAAGTTGGTATGAAGACGAAGATGGCAGTATACCGCTCCACCTATGCCCCAGTCTTGACGTATGGATGCGAGTCATGGGCAATGACTACAACCCACAAAAGCCAGATCCAAACCTCAGAAATGAGGTATCTGAGGAAAGTGGTTGAAGTAGCAAGAAGAGACATGGTCCGCAACCAGACGATACGTCGAGGCCTAAAAACCTAACCCTGCAGACCCAAGTCGATTATATTAGAGCACATGTCCAACTATATGAAGCTTTTGGTATATCCACAGTCTACTCGTAATTCCCTAGAGATAATGGCTTTGAACAAGACATTACTGTCTACAGTTACAAGTGTATGTGTGTGGTTTTTGTGTGTACTACATTCAGAAGAGTTTGTGATAATTTGCAATGTTATAACAGTCTTCAAAGTTGAAATGATACGGGGAAAAGGGGGGGGCCGCGAAACCACTGCAAAGGTAATATAAAAAATTAATTGATTTTTTTTTTTTTTTTTTTAACAGACTAGATGTAGAGAACATAGAAAGACGTAAGCCGTGATTGCCACAATGCAAATAAAGATATTCGTTGTTATTTTTTGGAAATTCTTGCTAGTTTGCCCTTCACTTTATTTCCAGCTGTCGTTGCACAGACTTTAATATTTCCGAACATCTACCAAGCTATTGTGCGTAGTATATGCCCAACAAACCTACAATTTTCTTTGATAGTGACACTTTGAGCATTAGTAAAATGGTGCAGTGGTGAACTAAGGGATACGAAAGAGAGGGGGGGGGGGGGCAGTCGGATCGGAGTGACATCCAGAAAGGGGGGGGGGGAGTGCATAAGACACTATTATTACAATGCTATAATGTTTAAAAATCTACTTAAAGCAAAACACTATTATTACAATGCTATAATGTTTAAAAATCTACTTGAAAGCATAATATATTTTTGTGTTGTGTATGGGGAGGAGGAGGCGGTGGGGGTGCCAAGGAAGTGTTCGCTCCGAGTGCTAACACTTTAAGTACGCCCCTGAAATGGTGTAGGCCTTCATATATAAAAAAATTCATGCTTTTATTTTTTTTAAAAAGAAAGTGGACACATGAATCAACTACTGTATCGCTACGCAGCCATCCAAACAGGTAAAGTGGAAACATTGTTCCCAATGCCTTACACTTTCTTAAAAAGCCGGAAGTCGATGCTAAATTGGCCAAGTCAACTCTCAACTTTTTAGATCGAAAGATCAAAGTCCACGTCTAAAAATTAAAATCACCTAGTTATCACTGATGAAGAACAACAGCAAATCCCTCAACACTGATCGCATATCCACGGTAAAACCAACAACCCACGGCTGTACAACCCAACAGCGAAAACTTTGGACGCAGTTGTCGATTGTCCGAATCCGAGGTAAGATTTTCCTCAGCTTGTTTAACTACAACAACAAACTTTATGTTGGGGTTTTTCAATGTAAATTGAGGAAACTGAAAAAAAAAATTACCGGTAAGAGAAAAAGAGGTGGGGGAGAGAGGGAAGAGAACAGCGAAGGAGGGGGAGATAATTGTAGCAGTGGGTTACCCGAGGGCAAAATGCGAGAAGATAACTGCGGAAGGTGCGAGGAATGCCCGTAGTTTGTTTATTTTCTGATACAAGAGCATTATTTGTTGAACTTTGAAGAATTTTTCTTCAGTTTTTTCCTCCGTGCTTCTTCTTCATATCATCCTACTTATTCTTCTTCATCTACTTCCTCATCGACTTCTTTATTTTTCCTTTCCTTTCAATCATTCATGTTTTTCGTTTCTTTGTTTTCCTTTCTGTCTTTCAATCATTAATTCATTCTTCATTTCTTTCTGTTTGTCTTTTTATTTGTCTTTATTTCTTTAACTTTAAATTGTACAACCTTTGCTTTCAGAACTATAATTTAGTGAAAAAGGGGTTAGAGGATAAGTTGTATGGCACTGCCAGGACACTGGAGGAAGCTGGTTATTCTTTCATGTTTAAGGGGAAAGATAGAATTGAATGTTGTATGGTTGTCTTGATTCAACAAAAAGGTTGTGTTTTTTTTTTTTTTTTGGTTTCTTTTTAATGTTGTAAATATTTATTCATGTTTATTAATGCCGTCCTGCCATCACTCTCCCTTCTCTCTTTTTTTTGGGTCTACTCTCTATATTGTAAACTTTTTACTTCTTTTTAAATTCTCTCTCATCTCTTTTTTTATGTTCTCTTCTCTTTTTTTTATCCTCTCTCAGTCTTGTAAAGTTTGTATTTGGTTGTATTCTCTCTTCAATTTCTCTTTCTCCCTTCTGTTTTTTTATTAACACTTATCTCTCCATCTTGTAAACTGTTTGTTCTTTTTTTTTTCTCTTCTCTTTTTTATTCTCTCGTCTCTTTTTTTTCTCCCCTCTCTCCGTTTCGTAAACCTTTTTTAAGTCTCTCTTATCTTGTTTATTCTCTTTTCTCCTTTTTATTCACTCACCTCTCTTATTTTATCTCTTGTAAACTAATTACTATCGGTTTAAATCATCATCACTTTATAATTATATCTCCATTATATTCTAAAACTGTGTTTTACACTGTTTTCCATCCACCCTCCATGCTTCCTTTAATTCCCTCCTTACATCCATTCATCAATCTTTTTTTTTTTCGCTCCATACACTCACCAACGAAAGCGGAGACGTTTGTTTTTTTATGAAGACAGAATCATTTAAACAGTTCTTGCTGTTATCTCGGCCACAATATACACACGGAGGCTGAGGCCGCCACACGCGCCGCTGCCTTCTGTCAAAATATCTTCTATATACCTCTATGATCGCCTCAGATATGATCAACTTTCAGATAATTAAACCCTTTAGCTCCCTATACTCTCACATAGAGTGATGAGAAGGCAGAAATAAGCAAGGAACGAAAGAGAGTGAGAGAAAGATCGAAAAAAGCCGAACAATCAACTGTTTATGTTTACACTGGTCAATATCTCCTTGTGCAAACTTCATAACAAACACAGACTCCGTCGCATCTTGGGTGGTCGCTGACTTGTAGTCTACCTTGTCGTCCTGATGTGGGATTTAGTAAACATTTTGGAAACGCCAACCCAGCTCTTGATTGGCTGCTGTGACGTGTTAAATAAATGATAAGCAACGGAACGCCTTCTGTTACCGAACCGTTTAGTCAAGATTTCGTGTAATGGGAACGCTGTTAATTAAGCGGCAATTTAACGATTAAAGTTTGTAATTTGCGCATGTATACATCCGCTGTTAAAAGAAGTAATTTTAGGTGGAAACAAAAATTATATGGCGAACGTTGTTCTTAGAGAATAATGTCAGCAGGCTTTTTGTATTGTTCTTCTTTCTCGTTCTTCTTCTTCTTCTTCTTTTTCTTCTTCTTCTTTAGTAAGTTAAAACATACACATACTACGCTTTGAGGTCCAGACTTTTTTTTGACGTGCGGAGACATCACTTAACAACATGCACATAAAGGTCCCACCATAGCAATTACTGCCATAGGGAAGTGCAGTGTTAGAGACTTTACTATACATGGGTTAGCTTATTGACGTGTGACGACCATCTCTCCCCCCCCCCCCCCCAATATTTTTTTCTCGCTGGCTTTGCTCTTCCTTAACTCAAGAGCAGAGTCAGATACCCATTTACATCTGGATAGACGGAGCGTAAAACTACCAGGTTTCGAGCCCCGTACACGGTAACTGTGTCGTGAGAGGCAAGCACTCTAGCCAGTCTGAGATAACACAGTATTAAACAATAAAATTTCAGAATGTACAAGACAAAAAAAAAAGACATAAATTCAGAGAAGCAGCAAAAAGCATAGATTTGGAATGGCTGCGGATTACTTACGACAACGTCTCCTGTTGGGCTCCTCTGAGGCTTAGGGGAAACGATAAGCTCATGAGCAAATGAGGCGAATCTTTGAGGCATTCACACTTCCAAAGGCCCCGCGTGTAGTTTCTGTGGGTCTCTGAAGAGACAAAGAAATAATCGGACTACAGCATGTCGTACACGGCGACTAATATGAGGGTTGTGCACGGAGCCACGGTAGCGCAGTGGTTAGTGCACTGGCTTCCTAGCTCGGTGGTCCATGGTTCGATCCCCAGTTGAGGGGGGATTTTTTAGACCACAAACGGCTCCGGGGTCGACCCAGTCTCTTGAATTGGGTACTAGAACAACTCTGGGAAGGTTAAGGCGGCCGGCGTGATGATGACCACATCACCCCTAGGGTGCCGATGGTCAAGAAAATATGGGCCTAACACCATATTCCCAATATGCCTCAATAGGCGTGTAACGGGATCCTTTCCTCATGTGCATGGGGGCTTGTCGTGGGAAATTCTAATCCACATATATAAATTAAAAAGTAAATGTAAAGCCTAACAAAAAACTTCAATAAAAGGAAAGAAGAATGGTAAAGAACAGTGCTGTCACAATGACTGTACTCGAAATCCCCCTTGTTTTCTACTTCGTCTGCAAATTGTAACGTTTCACGTTGATAGTAAAAGCCTATTGCAGCATACACGCTTTCTACGATAAAACGTGTACTGCATTTCTAAGAAAAACCTTGAGATACGCAAGCTGACCTATATTTAATATTCCATTCATGTCATTTTATACACTAAGTTACCATAAACGAAAGACAGATGGAATTAGGATAGAGAGAAGGGAGGGCTGAAAGCAGGAACGCATACAACACTAAACACGCGTCTCGCTATACAATTAAAGTCATCACGCGTGTAAGGCCACAAGCACTAATTTTTTTTTCAAATCGACAGTGATAAAAAACACTACCCATACGAGAGTTAGGTTTTAAAAACCTGAAAAACGCTTATTAGGAAACATGGCATTATACTGGTTTACGTTTGAAAGCCTGACAGTACCCAGATACCACATCATATTCGAAGTGAACAGGAGGTAGAAGAAAATGCATATTTTGAACGCAGCCCCTTAGCCCCATAAAATTTATATAGTTGGGTTCCTTAGGACTTGCTGACAAAGAATATGTTAAACGTTACGCAAATAGTCTAGGAATTACCAAATTATAGCCAAAAGAAATAGTGAGGGTGTCAGACAACACCAAAATCAGAATCGCTCAGTGGCAGATTTTGACACCACCATTGTACGGGAAATAGGTCCCCATGTTAAATCCTATTTGATTGGCGGAAAGTAAATGTAAGGCTAAACACGATTAGTCGGGCTACAAATACTATCTTTTGTTGTTAGGGGAGACGGAAGGAAGGGTACCTTTTTTCAAACGCTTGTGTAAACATGGCTCGATTGGTTAGACCCGCCAATATAGTCACTTAGAAGCGTCAGTTCAGCACCACATTTTCAAATAAACTTACTAAAGAACCAGTGCGTTGAGCGCCAGTGCATATTTTTCTAAATAAAAGCCTGGGACATCGGCAGATCGAAATTGTGCTATATTCATTGCCAGTCAACGTAACTGTGTATTATTCCATGAATTGTGGTAAGCTTGATATATTCAATATCTTTTTAATGAAAATTGAATGTAAATTGATAATTTATGTCTGTATATGTGTGTGTTTCAGTAGCGAACATGAGGTAAAGCCTATATAGTGCTCCAACCTGAGCAGAAGGTGTCGGAGGAAAGTAAAACTACATGGAATTGCCAAACAGTACACTGACACCTATCTTATTGACTAGAAAGAAATAATGCTGGAATTGCAGAGGCGTAGTAACCATTAGGGAGGAGTATACTGATGTCAATTGTTTCAGATGAAGATAGCAATTGGCCTACCGCTCTGAACTCAGTGTTTGTTATGTATTGTGTTCAGTCTGGAATTAGATTATAAATTAGTTATGAAGTAGGAGGTACAACCTTCTTGTTTCAGGGACTGTGGTTCTAAAGTTATTGAGCAGCACCTGGTCTGAGCTTTGCTGAATCTGGAGGCTGACAGCATACTCCTGGGTCCAGATAGCGACTAGTGAGGTGTCTCCAGAACACAGGGGAGCAATCGAGCAGAGGAGTCTTTTCCTGCCGCCATCACGAAAGTTAAGCCTCTGTGGCCAGTGGAGCTCAACATTATGTGTCTCCTCAAAAATTGACATTTTAGTAAAAAAGAGGGACAATACCTTGTTTAAATTGACAGGAACTGTGAACTTTTCCCCCATACTATTTCCCAGATAAACAAACACTTGAAGTCATGATGACAAATAATAACATAGCTTGAAAAAACAAAACCAGTATTACCTCATAGTACTACTACACAACTGACACACATAGGATAATATTAATAAAATATGTCACTACAAGGTTCATGTTTATAAATTATGTATATATAAATTGTGATTACAATTAATTGTGATTCCTGGTTCACTTTGTAGTTGAATCAGGATATATATTAGTGAAAGTAATTAATACATATATATTTGAAACTTTACCAGTGACTCATTTAAGATAGTCTTATAGAGTGTTAAATGTGTGTGAGTGTCACAGTGTTGTCAAGTGTGGTGGAATAAATTAAATTGTTTATCTGTCTGTTGTTGTTGTGACTTACACTTCATCATATACATACCCTAGACATTTAACGTAGTCATCACAATATTCCAGAATAATTCTGACTGAGGTATAATGTGGTAGCAAGTAAGGTTATCTGTAAAACACTACACCTATTAGATACAGATACCTTCACAGCTGATCTCAGTCAGTACACTAAGTCCCCTATAAATATTTATAACATCCCACTTTACCACATATATTGGGGTCTCGCTCCCGGGATTTTGAATCTTTCCCTATTAAAAATATTGGGGGTAATTCACTTCAGGGAATAATAGAAATTAAAAAGATATCCTTGGGTGAAAATAACTAACGTTGAGCTCTCAGTGCCTGTGGTGTCTTTGGATAAGTAATATCAGATTGTATGGTTTAGTTAGACATTATATAAATTTACCTGTTAGAAAATGGCGGACCTGGCCAAATTTCGATCTGCTGCTGTACAGACTGCGAAAGAGTTAGGAATGGACGGGCAAATTATGATTGCTTATGTCACTGCTGAATGTGACAAATATATTGAACGGGAAGAAAGAAGATTAGAAAAAGAGGCCGAAAGAAAGTTAGAGGCTGAAAAGGAAATTAAGAGGTTGCAGATTGAGGCTGAGGCTAAGAGGTTGCAGATTGAGGCTGACAAAGAGGCTAAAGCATTGGAAGCCGAGGAAAGAAGACAGGCTGCAGAAAGAGAAGAGAAGAAATTAGCTGCAGAAAGAGAGGAAAGAAGATTGACTGCAGAGAGGGAAGCAGAAAAGGAGGAGAAGAGATTACAAAGGGAACATGAGTTACGACTAAGGGAGTTTGAGTTTCAAGGCCATGCTCCTGAAAATGGGGCCAGTCCCTTTACCTCTGATGCCACTGCTAGCCAGGGAGCTCAACCTCAGCTATGAATTTTCATTTAGATCATTTTGTTGAGAAAGACGATGATATTGAGAGCTATCTAAATAGATATGAACTATTAGCTACCACATATAGGTTAGAGAGAGAAAGGTGGAGCTTAAAGTTATCTCAAGGGCTTCGTGGGGCAGCTTATGAAGTTTTTGCCAAAATGAACAGAGGTGATCAGGAAAATTATGACATGCTAAAGCAGGCTCTTTTGTTAAGATATGAAAAGAACGCAGAATTTTATAGGAAAAAATTTAGGAATGCTAAACTACTGTCAGGTGAAACCTATCACCAGTTCTCTGCACGGTTAGAGACATACTTGGAGAAATGGACTTCTCTGGGGAAAACCCAAGATCTTAAGGAAATGGTCCTTATAGAACAATTAAGAGAGTCCATGGCTCCAGACCTGAGAAAGTTTCTCATAGAACAAGGTGCAGGGAGGCTGGGTGAGTTGCTAAATGTTGCTGAAAGGTATCAAGCGACTCAGGCAGAGGTATCAGGTAATAAAAAGAAACAGGTGGAAAATTTTAAGGCACCACAGGACTTTAATAAATTTGATCCTAGAGATCAAAACAAAGGCAAGCACCAATTTGATAGGCCACGGTATGACAATAAAAATAAAACCCCACAATTCGATGAAAGGAAATATGATGAAAGAAAATCTTTCAACCAAGGGAAAAGGTGGTGTAAAAATTGTAAGATGAACAATCATGACACTGACCGTTGCAGAAGGAACCCTATAGTTATGGCCACCCTTCAGGTCAGGTCAACCTCAAGACAGGAGGAGGATATTATGTTGAATACCACTCCAGAAGAGATGAGGAAGGCACAGGCTGGGGATAAGACCCTCAAGCCTTGTTTCAGGAAATTGTCAACTTGTCATACTACTCCAGACAAGGGAGATTTTTACATGAAAAACAAGTTGATGTATAGGAAGGCCGGAACTAGATCCCATGGTCACGGACAGTTGGTTCTTCCAAAGAGATATAGGGCAGAATTAATAAGGAGCCTACATGTGAAAAAAGATGGGGACCATGAGAAAATAGGTACCATCATCCAAAAGGTGGCTCACAATTATTATTGGCCCAAGGCAAGGTGGGACATTGAGAATTTTGTAGAAAGGTGTAGCATAGCACATGAGGGAACACCCACAAGTGGGAACAGTGATCAGGACCTGGACACGCCACGGGGCAAACGTAGGCCTGAAAATAAGAAGAAAATAAAGTGGACCAAATGGAATGGGAAGCCCCTTTTCACGGACAAGCTTCAATTAACTGTTTTACAATGGCCACTATGCAGAGAGTGCAAAAAGATGTCTTACCCCAGGATAACCCGAAAATCCCTCAATCGGACTTATGTAAACTGAAGGAAGAGGATGTAGAGAGGAAATCTCTCATCAAGAATTTTAAGTGGGGAGAAAGCCCCAAAAGAAAAATTGGTAGCGGTCGTTTTGTGCATGATACTTCTGGGAAGAAAAATCATCACTATAGCGCTTCGAGTGGAAGAGACCATACCGGTGCAGGGACAAATAGGTCCACAAAATTAAAGGTCCATATGTAACGCTGTTAAGTACGTGGACTGATGAAAAGGCAGAGGAAAATATTACATCCTCATACCAATATGTGAATGAGCTGACCACTCGTTTAAAAACTGGCTGGAAACTTGCCAATGAAAATTTGAAACAAGCCAGGAAGAAACATGCTGCCTATTATAACAGGAAAGCTAAAGACAGAGATTTGGCCGTGGGAGAGAAGGTACTGCTTCTTCTCCCCGGTAGTCAGAATAAGTTACAAATTGGATGGCAAGGTCCATATACAGTTCTAGAGAAGGTGTCTAGAACAAATTATAAGATAGATAAGAAGGGGAAAGAAAAAATCTATCATGTGAATCTCCTGAAGAAATATTTGGAAAGAGAAAATCAGGAAGAGACACACTTGTTAACCTTGTCCATTGCCATGGAGATGAAAAAGGAACCACTTTCATCATTTGAATATCCATTACAACCCTGTGAGACAGCAGCACAGGTGAAAATCAGTACACATTTAACGAAAACTCAGAAAGAGAGAGTGCAACAGGTTCTAAATAATCATGCAGAGGTGTTAACAGACCGACCAGGGCATACAAACCTATTGGAATATGATATGAACTGATAGACCCCACACCTGTCTGTATGAAACCATATTCGATTCCGTTTGCTAAGGAGAAAGCTTTGAAGGAAGAGATAGACTATCTGTTGAAGGAAGGAATTATTTCACACAGTGAATCTTCGTATAGTTCCGGTGTTGTACTTTTAAAGGAAACCCTCTGGAGAACATAGACTCTGTATAGATTACAGGAGACTGAATGCTATTACAGAAGGACAGGTGGATCCATTGCCGGATACAAATCAGTTGTTTGCCAGGCTAAATAAAGCTAAATATTTCTCAAAAGTGGACCTGAGTAAAGGATACTATCAGATTCCAGTAAAGCCTGAGGTTAGACCATACCTAGCTTTTAGTACCTCAGAAGGACACTATGAGTTTAATAGATTGCCATTTGGATTGAAGAATGCGCCTAGTGTCTTCTCTAGAATGATGAGAAAATTATTGGACCCTCTGAATAATCCATGTATCACAAATTTCATGGATGATATCCTTATAGCAACAGAAACATTTGAGGAACACATTGACTCTCTGAACATGCTGTTTAATCGACTTAGAGAAGCGAATTTGACAGCCCGACCAACTAAATGTTGTGTTGGATGTAAAGAATTGGAATTCTTGGGACACACAGTTTATCAGGGAAACATGACCCCTGACCCAAAGAATTTAGAGAAACTAAAGAAAGCCCCGAGACCACAAACCAAGAAAGACGTGAGATCCTTTGTCTCATTATGTGGTTTCTACCAAAAGTATATCAAAAACTTTAATTCCATATGTGCACCGTTAACTGATTTGACACGTAAGGAAATCCAGATCGAATTACATGGACACCACAATGTGAAATGGCTTACCAAGAATTGAAGGAAAAGCTCACAAGTAAACCTATTTTGAAATTACCTGACTTAAGTCAAGAATTCATAGTAAGGACGGATGCCAGTAATATTGGGTTAGGTGCGACTCTGCTACAGAAATCAGATGCATTGGATGGGGAATTAAGCCCAGTGGCATATGCTAGCAGAAAGTTGAATAAAGCTGAAACCAATTACTCAACTAGCGAAAAGAATGTCTTGCAGTAATATGGGCGATAAAGAAATTCAATATTTATCTGTATGGGAAGGCATTTAAGTTGCAAACGGATCACAAACCCTTGTCGTTTCTAGCGCAGGCTAGACATGAAAATTCTAGATTACTCCGTTGGTCATTACTGATGCAGCCATTTGAGTTTAGCATAGAGTATATAAGTGGAAAAACAAATCTGGGAGCGGATTTTTTAAGCCGCCATCCGTGTGATGAGAATCACCCTAAGCCCCAGGAATAATACTAAATTTCTCTATGTGTATATAGAATTATAGACTGACATATAACGTCTGTTTTAAGTGGGGAGAATTTGTCGTGTGAAATTCTAATCCACATATATAAATTAAAAAGTAAATGTAAAGCCTAACAAATAACTTCAATAAAAGGAAAGAAGAATGGTAAAGAACAGTGCTGTCACAATGACTGTACTCGAAATCCCCCTTGTTTTCTACTTCGTCTGCAAATTGTAACGTTTCACGTTGATAGTAAAAGCCTACTGCAGCATACACGCTTTCTACGATAAAACGTGTACTGCATTTCTAAGAAAAACCTTGAGATACGCAAGCTGACCTATATTTAATATTCCATTCATGTCATTTTATACACTAAGTTACCATAAACGAAAGACAGATGGAATTAGGATAGAGAGAAGGGAGGGCTGAAAGCAGGAACGCATACAACACTAAACACGCGTCTCGCTATACAATTAAAGTCATCACGCGTGTAAGGCCACAAGCACTAATTTTTTTTTTCAAATCGACAGTGATAAAAAACACTACCCATACGAGAGTTAGGTTTTAAAAACCTGAAAAACGCTTATTAGGAAACATGACATTATACTGGTTTACGTTTGAAAACATTACAGTACCCAGACACCACATCGTATTCGAAGTGAACAGGAGGTAGAAGAAAATGCATATTTTGAACGCAGCCCCTTAGCCCCATAAAATTTATATAGTTGGGTTCCTTAGGACTTGCTGACAAAGAATATGTTAAACGTTACGCAAATAGTCTAGGAATTAACAAATTATAGCCAAAAGAAATAGTGAGGGTGTCAGACAACACCAAAATCAGAATCGCTCAGTGGCAGATTTTGACACCACCATTGTACGGGAAATAGGTCCCCATGTTAAATCCTATTTGATTGGCGGAAAGTAAATGTAAGGCTAAACACGATTAGTCGGGCTACAAATACTATCTTTTGTTGTTAGGGGAGACGGAAGGAAGGGTACCTTTTTTCAAACGCTTGTGTAAACATGGCTCGATTGGTTAGACCCGCCAATATAGTCACTTAGAAGCGTTAGTTCAGCACCACATTTTCAAATAAACTTACTAAAGAACCAGTGCGTTGAGCGCCAGTGCATATTTTTCTAAATAAAAGCCTGGGACATCGGCAGATCGAAATTGTGCTATATTCATTGCCAGTCAACGTAACTGTGTATTATTCCATGAATTGTGGTAAGCTTGATATATTCAATATCTTTTTAATGAAAATTGAATGTAAATTGATAATTTATGTCTGTATATGTGTGTGGTTCAGTAGCGAACATGAGGCAAAGCCTATATAGTGCTCCAACCTGAACAGAAGGTGTCGGAGGAAAGTAAAACTACATGGAATTGCCAAACAGTACACTGACACCTATCTTATTGACTAGAAAGAAATAATGCTGGAATTGCAGAGGCGTAGTAACCATTAGGGAGGAGTATACTGATGTCAATTGTTTCAGATGAAGATAGCAATTGGCCTACCGCTCTGAACTCAGTGTTTGTTATGTATTGTGTTCAGTCTGGAAATAGATTATAAATTAGTTATGAAGTAGGAGGTACAACCTTCTTGTTTCAGGGACTGTGGTCCTAAAGTTATTGAGCAGCACCTGGTCTGAGCTTTGCTGAATCTGGAGGCTGACAGCATACTCCTGGGTCCAGATAGCGACTAGTGAGGTGTCTCCAGAACACAGGGGAGCAATCGAGCAGAGGAGTCTTTTCCTGCCGCCATCACGAAAGTTAAGCCTCTGTGGCCAGTGGAGCTCAACATTATGTTTCCACTCAAAAATTGACATTTTAGTAAAAAAGAGGGACAATACCTTGTTTAAATTGACAGGAACTGTGAACTTTTCCCCCATACTATTTCCCAGATAAACAAACACTTGAAGTCATGATGACAAATAATAACATAGCTTGAAAAAACAAAACCAGTATTACCTCATAGTACTACTACACAACTGACACACATAGAATAATATTAATAAAATATGTCACTACAAGGTTCATGTTTATAAATTATGTATATATAAATTGTGATTACAATTAATTGTGATTCCTGGTTCACTTTGTAGTTGAATCAGGATATATATTAGTGAAAGTAATTAATACATATATATTTGAAACTTTACCAGTGACTCATTTAAGATAGTCTTATAGAGTGTTAAATGTGTGTGAGTGTCACAGTGTTGTCAAGTGTGGTGGAATAAATTAAATTGTTTATCTGTCTGTTGTTGTTGTGACTTCCACTTCATCATATACATACCCTAGACATTTAACGTAGTCATCACAATATTCCAGAATAATTCTGACTGAGGTATAATGTGGTAGCAAGTAAGGTTATCTGTAAAACACTACACCTATTAGATACAGATACCTTCACAGCTGATCTCAGTCAGTACACTAAGTCCCCTATAAATATTTATAACATCCAACTTTACCACAGGGCTGACAACCTGATCATGTAAAATAAATAGCCACAGAAACCGCTGCTGCAAGAACCAATAACTGATTTGTTATCCTGCAAAGAGTCCAGCGACAGTGGATGCACCAGAGTTTTTAAGAAGCGCAAAGAAAAAAAAAAGTTCCATTGGAACTGTTTACTATTTAATGCGCTCAGTGTTACCAGGTTTTAACAAAAAATGATAAATCTACTAGGACAAAAGACAAAGATAATTGCCTACGTTGCGTCCACAAGGCCTTCGTCAGGGACAGAGGAACACAAATACAAATGAAAGAAGCGAGAGCTAAGTGCAGTGGCGGATTTACATTTCGGGGAGCCCTGACGCTTGAACTCTTGAGGGGGACCCTTTTATTTAAAAAAAAGTGTTGGGGGATGGGAAAGAAACGTATTAAGGAGAAAACTAGAATTGGGAAGGGGGCCGTGAAGCTTTAACTCTTGAAGGGGCCCCTTTTATTAAAAAAAAAACAGTGTTGGGGGATGGAAAAGAGACGAATTATATAGAAAACTGGACTTGGGGAGGCCCTGAAGCTCAAGCTTTTTAAGCTTCATAGTAGATCCGCCTCTGGCTACGTGAGAAACATGAAAAATAAATAACATTAATACTTACTTACTTAGTCGTTCCTCTTCTACCGTGAGGTTTAGAGGTTTGGAAGAGAGAGCGCCAGACTATCCTATCGGCTGTCTTCTTCCTGGCCTGGTTCCATTCTAGCCCTCGGTCCTTCAAAGATTGTCTAATATTGTCCTCCCAGCGGACTCTGGGTCGTCCTGGAGGTCTGGATCCCTGGCTCTTTGTTTCCCAGGCTTGTCGTGGTAGCCGATCTTCTCCCATTCTGCAGACATTAATAACATTAATACAACCGGTGCAATCAGCGTGGCCGGAACCGGAAACGTGCGGTGAGTAACCAGCCATGCCGTTGACTAGAACCCACAGGGGAAGAGAATAGTATGGATGCCAAAGAGAACCTTGGAAATACAGTGGAAAAGGAAGCCGAGACAACAGGAAGCTGCTCGGCGAAGCTGATTAAAAAAAAAAAAAAAATTACAGAAGTTGGCAAGCAACAGCTGTAGCCGTATGCCCCCCTCCCCTATGGCAAGATACGAGCGACAGATTTTCATCATCATCATCATCATCATCATCTCTTTTTTCGGTCCTTATGTAGCACACAGCCACAACTGCAGATGTTCCTTTTGAGCAAGCCCACACCCAAGCACAATCTCTTGCAGCGGCGATTTCTGCATCATGTTTTTACGCATGATGTCCTTGCCAGCCACATGAAAAATATTAGTCACTTTTTACGATATGTCTCAAGGATTAGTCGACCTTTTATTTCTTTCTCCTAAGAGGCCCCCGGAGAACAACATGGGGGTAGTGACTGATTACCGGATTCGTTTTATGTACCCCAAGGCGTGAAGACGACAATTGTTGTTATCAGTAGATTCTTTGTATTTTTTTTTTAACTCTAATATTAAATATGGGCTAGGTCCAATTATGAGGATTTGGCCATGTCTGCAGAATTGGGGGGGGGGCGGGGGGGGGGGGGGGGGGGGAAGAAGGGAGATAATCGGTTATTGGGACGGTATTGCCTCCCCTGCTTTGCAGTAGTGGTCCAACATTGGCCAAAACTCAAGAGCATCTATTATAGGCTTCCATGGAGTCTATTTTTACACAAGATTACTCTTGGCAGAAATGTCGATAGAAGAGTAGTAAAGCTTCTATCACAAGGCGATCATAAGATATTCAGATAAGCGAAAACAATGCTGGCTGTCGTTGAGCACTTTAATTCTATAATCTGCCAACACTTTTATGAAGAAGTTAGCAATAGTTTATTCTAGCTCGTTAAGCCCCCACACCTGATTTAATCAGTGGAATTATTATTATAATGTATATATAGCTCTGTTGAGAGTGTGTTTAGTAACTTTGACTGAGACAAACATGTAGTACATTTAAAAGGATTAAATCGAAGTTAAATTTGTAACACTACAAATAACAAAATTTAATAACCACTTTAAGTTTCAACAGTTGGAAAATAATTTGAATAGTTATGGAAAAGGTTTCATCACTTGATTGGGACTTAACTGAATAAAGTAGGTCACTTTTGGCAGCGGATATTTTCACTTAGCTGCCAATGGTAGTTTCTTCTCCCGCTGGGTCAGTTCTTTTCACTCTGCTCTCGCTCGTCTCTGTTCAAGGCTAAGGCGCCACACGTTGCCAGAACGTTCAAGGAATAACGGCTAAGTTGGTTCTGCGTCTGTCTATAAGACCCTCTTATGATGGCGTCTCGCAAAATTTCAGTCCACTTCTACCTTTACTTGGTTCCAGAGATAGTACTTTCTGCTGGTACCACCAATAACTGGTAATAGAAATGGAAACGAAACGCTCTTCTGAGTATGGCGTTTTCCGACACAGTTATGTGCCCTTCCCCCCCCCCCCCCCTTCTCTTCTATTCTACAATCCCAAGTCAGAATTTACCCTGGATGAGAATTAAATTTAATCTCTCGGGATAAAACTTCCTTTACATTTAAACTGAATAGCTTTAGCTTTACATTACATTTAAATGAAAAGGTTAAACGTACAGATACAATATATTTTAAATTTACATCTCCACTGTTTGAAAAGTGTTCACAATATAAATTCATTTATGTTTCATATATATTTACACTTGTGGAAAAGTTTGAAACTTCTATTAATTTAAAATGACAATTTTCACATAGACCTTTACACTGGTTTAAAGCTTGAAAACTTACATTAATTTTAAAGTGAATACGTTTATAGGGACATTTACACTGCTTTGAAAATGTAAGTATTATTCTTAGAATGTACATCATGTCTTTCATCTTTCCCTCCTTGCTCCATAGGGAACCTGGAACTACTTTATGCTTTACGAAACTATCAATAAAGCAATCACCAGCCCTTGCAGTGGTGGTTCATGAATCATCATTCTAGATACAGAGGTTGCCAGCCCCAAATGACTTTAACATCCAATAGTGAGTTTCACACATTAAACTTCACATAGTAATATATACGTATATATGTTAGTTCACATGTTAGTAATAAAATATGAAATGTAAATCACAACTTACGCCAATCCTGGCTACAGACTTGTTTGCTCAGATGAATAAAAGAGACGAATTTTTCTCTTACACGCGTCTGGCATGTCTTTAATTTTACAATAGATGCCCCTTCTGACTCCGTGTTTTTTCAGTTTCCTAGTCTCGGTGTTCCTTATTAAAATTTGAAAGAGATTTCCTGTGCTTTGTATGTCTTATCTGGTTCTCCAATAAAAGGTCCGGTTAACAAATAGGAATAATGAATCTATTCTTCACTCTGGCAAGGTCTGGTGTCTTGGCGAGCTTGAAATTCATAGTGAGATAAAACTGCAAAAATGGTCAGGCTATATTCCCTTCACTGTTGTAATGAATCTAATCAAAAAGATGCAATCATTTCTTACAGGTTGGGTGTGGAACTTTCAAAATATTTCCTACAGGGAAAAATTTTGCAAAAGGTCACGTCTCCCATATATGGTAATATGATGTCTTGCACACACTCTCACAAACACATTTGCAGACTCATATTGTCTAAAATATAATAAATCCATGATTATTTTTAAATAAGTGACCGGAAGCGATTATATCACTCTTGTCTGCCCACATGTGTCACACAGACAGCAATATCGTTATACGTATGTCGTATGTGTACGCAAACTCCGTGTCTTATCGGGGATTTAAGCCGATAGCGCTGGCCGATGTACGTGTTAATCTGCCGCGCCTATAACCACAAATCTGGGTAGCGTCACGCAAATGTGATGTATCATATCAGCCGCTCTTTGCAAATGTGATATGTATCACCTACAGGGTGATTTGATAAAATCAAATGTCTGCTACTTAGCAGAAAAATAACGAGGAAAGAAAGAAAGAAAAGAACGCCAAGTGCGATAATTGACAGCACATAATAAAAATCAGTACCACAAATGTACCGATACTGCCGGAGAGAACCAAAGACCGATAGAAGTCGTCCATTTCGTCACAGTTACGACGAATAATTTGAGAAACCAAAAGCCAGGGATCTAGACTCTCCACGACGACACAGAGTTCGCTGGGAGGACAAAATTAGACAATCTCTGAAGGACCGAGGACTGGATTGGAACCAGGCCAAGAGAAAGACAGCCGAGGGTATAGTATGGCACGCTCTCTGGCAAACCTCTACGCCCCAGGGTCGAAGAGGAACGACTAATTAAGTAAGTATGTGGTCCAGATTATAGGCACCTATTCTCCATGTATCCATGTCATAAGGTTATTGATTTTATTTATGTTTCTTCTTCTTCTTCCTCGTTCATCCTGAAAAGGACGTTGGTTGCGTTGAGTCTGTTTACACCGGAGCTGTGATATCTGCGCCTTTTGGCCGACACATCCGACTTCAGCACGGCATTTTTTGGGACCGGGTTTGCCTTCCCTCTTCGATCCCTACTCTCTCAGCCAGACTGCAGTGATGCAGCCTGTTTCCAGGACCACCACGTGGAGGGGGAGTTGGGTCTTGGTCAGCTCTGGTTCGCTGACCCTGACGCCAGCAGTCAAACTATGGGTCGCTGACTGCATTCTCTATTGCTGCATCTTTGGGTCCCATTTATGTGTTTGATATAGTTGTTTTTTTTTAGGGGGTGGGGGGGGGGGGCGGGGGGGGGGGGAGGGGAGGAGGGTGGGGGGGGGGGGCCGGGGGGGGGGGGTGGGGGGGGGGGGGGGGGGGGGCGGGGGGGGGGGGGGGGGGGGGGGGGGGGGGGGGGAAGGGAAAAAGTGGGGGGGCGGGGGAGGGTTTAAGTTTTTTTCTTTTTTGTTTAATTTGAGGGGTTTCATCGATGCCAGTATGTCTATGCGATTGATGTATTCCTGATAACAGAAAAACAAAACAAAAGTTTAATCGCTAGTTGAGAAATGATGCGCATAAATTATTTAACCTCACAGAAAAAAATTGTTTCATAATCGAATTTCTCAAGGACTGAAGCATTTTAGTCTAAAGATAATTCCTGAAAATAAAATAAAAACACGTGGCAGATACTGGGTTGTTTTCGATAAAAGCTGCAAGCATAAGAAGTCACACAGTTACACAGTTACAGACATTAGAGTTGTTTGCTAACATCATCATCATAAGAAGTCACACAGTTACGTATACAGGCATTAGAGTTGTTTGCTAACATCATCATCATCAGTATTATAAGAAGTCACACAGATTTGTATACAGACATTAGAGTTCTGTGTTAACATCATCATCATCATAAGAAGCCACACAGTTAAGTAAGCAAACATTAGAGTAATTTGCTAACATCATCATCATCATCCCAAGAAGTCACACAGTTACGTATACAGACATTGAAGTTGTTTGCTAACATCATCATCACCATCACCCTTCATCCCTCCTCCCTCGCCTTCCCCGTAAGATAATAAGCCTTCAACAAACTTATGCCAAGTCTTCCTGTCCCGGGCCATCACCTCAAGGTATTTCCATGTTATCTTCATCCCCTTTACGCTGTGGTAGGTTTTGATGTTAAGAAGGTTGGTGTGTGGTAAAGTTGTACTTGAGTGAGGTCAATCTGTGAAGGTCCCTGATGTAGACAATTGATAGCTGTGTTTCAGAGAACCTTGCTGATACCCCCTACGATCTCACTCAAAGATATATTTTGGCCTAGTATGATTGAGAGCTATGTTTAGTGTCTAGGGTAATGAAAGAGTGATGTTAAAGAACCTCAATACAAAAACATACACATACATATATTAAGTACTATGATAGACTCAACTAACTCCAGTTGTTAAATTTTATATTTTAGAATTTCTTTTGTTAATCTTTATTGGTCCAGAGCCTAAATTTGTTTTGGTCAGGACTACCTCTCAATGAGAATCATATTAGATAGATAGATATATTTACATATATATATAGATATTTACATAAAAAGGACAATATGTCCAAAGTACATTGTCAACAAGTTTCAATTGGTGTTAATTAATCTATTTTAACCAACTGGTACTTGGAGGCAGGTTGCGGATTTTCCTCATCCCAAAGTTCTTTTGTTTCACCTATGATTGTTTATTTTATTCTTTGGGAGGAAAGTTTATTTATACACAGGAGATCTTTCACAGTCACTGATAAGTTGTCCCAGGCCAGATATTAAGACTTATCTGGACCCTGGAATCACAGCAGTTGTAGTTGGTTTGGCCAAACACCCCAGTCTCCTCTGGTCTTGAATTTCTTTACTATAAGCAGGTACCAGAGACTCTTCGAAATGGTGCAGAAATTCTCAATCAGCAATTACCAGCACCAGACAAGTGCCAGCAGAAACCGCTGTAAATGAAAGTTATGTTTCTGTCTTAACATCAAACTAATTCCTCTCACTTTACATGTAATAATACATTCAACACAAAAGAACTTGGTCAGCTCTCTCTGACCAACCTAGCTTCTCCACTCTAGTTTGATGGAACAAATTGTACCAGTTTTCTTTTCTTTTCCCTAATGGCTGCTACGCCTCTGTCATTCCAGCAGTAATCTTTTCCATGCACTAAGATAGGTGTAATGCTCCTGTATGACCATCATATATAGTCATGTAGTTCTAAACTTCTTGGATAATCCATTATATGATGGATCAACATCTAGGCCATGCCTAAGTCTGCCATGGAACCACCTAATTACAATCTTTTTACATGGCCTTTTCTTACACTCAACCCTTTTTTAATTAAAAAGTTAATAAAATCAATCTTACCACATATTCAAGGAAATATAAACAAGTACGATGACTAGGCAATAGAATATGGCACACTTTCATCACTGCCCCTGTCCAGACTGCTTTCTGTTATTAGTATTTAAAAAAAAGCACAAGCCTGCTCATCGTTGCTTGCTCCTCAGAATATTTTGAAAAAATGGCAGCGAGCAGCCTACTTTTCCTATAATGTAAAAGGCTTTGGCCAATGGGACCAAGCATCTCTTTATATTGAATAAACTTTTTAAAAAAAAAATCTCAAACCACTATGCGTTACTACTACCAACTATATTTGTATTTTTAGGTCAGCCAATAATATTTCGCCTTGCTTTAAATACTATCCAATCCAATTCCCCGTACCTTCTTTCCCCAAAGTTGTTTTTCAAAAATATGAAATACAAAAAATAAAGCAAGCATGACTTTTCCTGACAGTCTGTCGGATCCTCTATAGTATTATGGCTATAATTTTGTCATTTAGTGGACTATTTGTGTAACTGATAACATATTCTTGCTCAGAAAGTCCCAAGGCACCCGAATATATAATTTTTATGGCCCTATGTATCTTGGTTCAGAATTCCATATTTTTTCTATGTTAGTTGTTTATTTCTAGACTACCACCCGTTCACTTCTTTTCCATGTACTTTCAACCTAATTACGAGAATCATCCGTATTACGTTAGAATTACGTCATTCTCAATAAGAGCTAAGCCTGTTTTCGTGACCCAAGTGTCTACATGTTCTAACTTTTACATCGTATTTTGAAAATCGCTCAAGGCAAGTCTTGCCACTGCGCTGCTATTGGCTTTTAGTTTGAAATCAACGCGCGACGAGTTAGTATTGGGCCATCTATCCTCCTCTCTCCCCCTTTTGCTATATATTCTGTCTCCTAGGCAAATATTTGTTTGAACTTGGAAAAAGTGTTACGTTTTATCTCAAGGTCACTTAGAATCATTAAGTACCTTTTATTCGGCCATAAGGCGTTATCAAAACTAATACGCTGGGGCGTGGGTGAAGACGCCAATTCTCTACCAACTTTTTAGTTCTATCTTAATATAGACTTTATGCACTATCCTGTTATATTCTAATTTAGATATTGTATTTAGAATATCGTCACATACGCCCACTTTCAGTTCTCTTCTTCGCTTGTCTGTTTGTTTGTTTTTTGGCTATACTTCTCTTACCTTGGCTTTTCCAGAACAAGGACTGCATTGTAATGCTATCAACAGGTTTTTCTCAATGTGTCCATCTCCAACGACTTCTTCTCATCTCATGTTCCACTGGAGCTTGTCCAGTTCTTGTCATTAGTTCCACATTAGTGATCTTATTACACCGCGTCAGTCCTTCTATTCAAAGCAAGTATTTATTAGAACAATCTGAAATATGTAGAATACCCAAACATTTTCTTCCTCTTATTAACAAAAGAATAAAAAAGAAGATGCTTATTAAAGTTCCGGTGCCGTGCTGAGTTGCGTCGATGATCGTGTCTCTCTATTTCCTACAGTCTCAGTGTTTCTTGAATCTGCTACATTTGTTTGTTTCTTTCTTTTTTTCTTTTTTTTTTAAGTTGAATTCTTACTTTCTTATTTAATCGTTCCCCTTCTACCGTGAGGTGTAGAGGTTTGGAAGAGAGAGCGCCAGATTATCCCATCGGCCGTCTTCCCCCCGGCACGGTTCCATTCTAGTCCTCGGTCCTTCAAAGATTGTCTAATGTTGTCCTCCCAGCGGACTCTGGGTCGTCCTGGGGTCTGGATCCCTGGCTCTTCGTTTCCCATGCTTGAATTCACCACCTGAAACTGGGGTCTCTATTTTCGTATGTTCTCATGACGGACCCAAGAACTTCCTCGGTGCCTGTCTTGTTAATTAACTGACTGCTTCCTTCTGTTTCTGTATCCTATTTTCGCTTAAAATCATTTTCAGTGCGTTAAAAAAGGATCATCTGTACTTATACCCACGTCTGTTTGAGTTCGATTTATTGGACTAATTCTACCTGGTCACCGACCATGTGGTGACACTTCGACCTTTTGATATGCGTCTCCTTGAAATCTGGCTGTGCTGACATTGCGGTATACTTACATACTGACATCGTCATATCATGTCAAGCTATATTTAGATTGATCCGGAAACTATCTGAAGAGACAAGGACAAAATAGGACATCTGCACCCGCAGACATGTTGTAGTTTGGTTTAGTTTGGTTTGGTTTGGTTTGGTTTAGTTTGGTTTGGTTTGGTTTGAAGGACTATCGTCATTGCACACGAACAACTCCTTCAATGCTCCGATCTCCTCCCTTTGACATGATGTACAAAGCGACTAATATGAGGTTGGGCATGGAGCTTGCAACCTTATCTCCTAAAACAAATTGCTACAGGCTTCATGGATGCAAGAGCACATGAGTGATGTGATGCAAGAGCACATGAGTGATGTGATACAAGAGCACATGAGTGATGTGATACAAGAGCACATGAGTGATGTGATACAAGAGCACATGAGTGATGTGATACAAGAGCACATGAGTGATGTGATACAAGAGCACATGAGTGATGTGATGCAAGATTCCTGCAAGAGAACCAGCTCCAGTTGTAGCTACATGTTCTGTAAGGAAAATTGTTATAAAAAAAGTGATGCAGGGGCTGATAATTAGGTTTTAAATTTAGCATTTCAATTATGTTTCAGAAAACACTTCGCTAGTTTCAAATATACGAGTACTATTAAGCTCTTAGAAGAATTAGGTTTTAAATTTAGCATTTGATCAATGTATCAAAACACTTCGCCAGTTTCAAATACACCATCAAGTTCTTTGAAGAATAATGTTTTAAATTTAGCATTTGATCTTTGTTTCAGAACAATTCGCTAGTTTCAAATATACCATCAAGTTCTCAGAAGAATAAGGTTTTAAATTTAAAATTTCGACTTTGTTTCAGAAAACTTGGCTAGTTTTAAATACACCATCAAGTTCTCTGAAGAATAATGTTTTAAATTTAGCATTTCGACTTTGTTTCAGAACACTTGGCCAGTTTCAAATATACTTTCATTATCATTTTCCTGTTCCTTCATTAAGAAGAGGGAAGCAACCACTGAATCTGACCTTCTTGCAAGAAACCTGCACAAAACATTCAGTTGCTTTTGTAGCAGTCGTTTCTGTAGCAATATGATTTACATGATGAGGTTGCCACACCCATGCGTAACCTAATATCAGTGGCCTTGTACGATATGCCTGAGCAGGCAGTTGTCCTACTATTTCTTTGTCCAAATATACTTTAGATATATTTAAATAATTTCTAACATTTCTATCATGGATCATTTACAACATAAAAGTTTGTATTTCCGAATTTATTTTTCAGAACCATTTCGGCGATTTCCTGTACGTTTTCTTCACAGCAGATGAGCACATAAGACCGACTTTGTCATGATTTATACTCGATGCGAAATTCAATGCCTGACCAGCGCAATTAAACAAAAAAAACTTTGAGTAAATATGCTTATTGACAACGTCTGATCGTTGGCACTGTTTATCAGTTCTGACTTTTGCCATGCCGTGATGTTAAACTGTCCAAAATCCTCTTGCTGCTTTTTGTTTTGTTTTTGTATTTGCCTTTGTCTATATCTGTTTTCGTCAATCATTCGTCAATCATTCGTCAATCATCCGTCAATATTCGTCAATCATTCGCCAATCATTCGCCAATCTTTGCATTTTGTCACACTATGTTTTACTTTTACTCTAGATTTGTAATATTTCGTATTCGATGAATCATCAAGGCTAAGACTGCTGTAATGTGGCATCAAACGTAAGCCTAGCAGTGATAGACGTTTGAGAGGGTTGACCCGGCGCGTATACGACCAACACGCTACAAGAAGAACTAGTATGTTCTTTGATCCACTGTCACTGAGCGTCGGCTCTTGGTGAACAACTAGTATGTATACCATTCGACTTTTGCTGAGGGACACTGAGCCCCTATGAGTTGTGCACGGAGTACAATGGTATCGATTCTAATCAACACTAACAAATACAATTTTTTGCGCTTGCCTAGGAGTCAAGTTTTGAAAGACCAATTTTATATAATAATTAGAACAATATTAAATAACGTGATCATAACTCTATTAAAGTAATAATTTTAAAATGGGATAAACAAGTAACACCGAATATAGATTGTTTTTCGTATTTGAAAGAGCGGGTGTTGGATAGTGAATGGTCATGCGACGATTGAGTCGCAGGTTTCTTCAAACAATTACGTCATTTTTTTGTTTTAAATAATAGATCTAGTAATTACCAACTTTCATGCGGGCTTTGCATTTGATGCTCAAACATTTCAACGTATTTTTTTCATATAAATGTAATCTATTTAATATTCAATTATGACTTACAATAATAAAACAAGTAAAAATGGTAAAAGTAGTCCCGTAGTGTATACTACCGTAGGGAAGTCAAGTGTTAGAGACTTGACTATACTAGGTCCAGCTGCGAGAGGTGGGGGTGAACAGTTCTTTTCCTCGCTGCCTTTTCCTTCAGCTGGGTAGACAGGTGCGTGTCGATACCGTGATACAATCCCGGCACATTTGCAGCTAGAGACCAGCGCTCTAATCACTCTGCTAATCGGTTAAACAAGTTTTCTTTTTTACCAAATGTGCTGAAAAGCAGGAAAAAAAAAATGTTTTCATACACTCAGATGCATAGAGTTACAATACTGGATGGTCAGTATTCATTATTAATTAATTTTTCATATGGTTAATACTTTGAAAAAAAATTTGTTGTTAACGAAATGTAGAATTAATGATTAATGAAAACTGGCTATCCACTTTTGATCTATGCAATAGAACGTATGAAAAATTTATTTTCTACTTTCAGTTCATTTGGTAACAATCATAGCTGACGTTCATTAATTCCTTACGACTCAAGAACTTCTTCAATTGAACACTAAACCGTAGACTTTACTATTTGCTAAGGCTGCCTACGTGTTTTAGAATTTTACTTTCTTTACAGACTTGAAAGCCGTTCACTTGCTTATGAAATTACATCTATTTGACTTACTGTAGTGGATATTAGGAGATGTTTTATTGTATAATGATCAATGTGTTATATGACTTTCATATAAGGGCCTTATTTTTCCCTTTTACTTGTTTAAGCCTTATTTCCCCAAAAATGTTTTTTGCTTTGCGTCCGCTTCTGTAGCCTTTGAATGTTTCTGTTTTTCTGTTTGTTGTTTTGTTTGTTGTGTGTGCGGTTTTTTTTTTTTTTTTTTTTTTTTTTTTTTTTAAACACGATGAGTTCATTGAATTTACTTCCAAATCTTCTATTTCACCTTTTTACAACATGTTTAGTGATTTATCCTGCTCTGTTCTTTACTGCCCTATGTAGCCCTTTCTTCCACACAGAAGTTTACCTGAGTGATATGACTGCAGTTAAAGACTGCCTTTATCCAAGCCATTTAACAATATGATAGTCCCGTTTAACCGAGTTTCCAATAAAGCGGGCTAGTGCCAATTACAATTGAAGAAAAGTCGGAGAATTGTGTGTCTAGTCTGACGAAATCTGTTTTATACTGCAATTCTGTTCTCACCACCCCCTGCCTCAAACAGAGCTTATTTGTCGAGGGCTGTTTCTCAGACTTGACACCGGAAGTTGGCATAGGTTGCTTATGACACTCTGTAAGCAGAAGGAGATGAGTATATAATGTTCCGTAAGTGCCTGTTTCTTGGACTCATCATCAGTAAGTATTTCATGAAAGGGTCGTGCAACGAGCTCACATCTATGCTATTCAGGACACCATGTAGACCAAACAAATGTGAAGCCTGAATTGGAAATAGATTGGTCCCAGCACTCTGTTGGAGCATCCATTTTCTGGTACGGCGGTGTAAAGTCTGACTTATGTCCAGGTATGTTTTTCCCTTAGCTTTCACTTCTGAACCTGTAAAACATTACCACAAAAGGAAAGTTTACCTATTATCCGCTGTCTGTGTAGATGACAATATTATGTCAAATATTTGGTATATAATACATGGAATATATGTCAGTTTTTTAACGGTTTTTTTTTATAGTTACTGGTGTATAGTTTTAGGACTGACATTGGTTTTGTTTGAAGGACTATCTTCATTACACACTGACAACTCCATCAATGCTTCCATCTCCTCAATTAGATCACACAAAGAGGATCTCAGCACAGTGCACGAACTCCGTAGCACCGGCGAGAATCTCAATGTGTGTATATAGGAATCACACATTCTGTAAATATTTTTGTGGTGGGTAGGTTTCTTAATTTTTAAATTTTTGCCAGTGCAGTGGCCGTGTGGCCTACTCTTTACGATTTCCGACTGCCGTGAGATTTTTAACGTATGCAACCTATTTTTTCTCCCTTATCTGAGAAGGCTAGACATCCAATCTCACTACCCAGGAGACCAGGGGGGAGTGTGACATTATTCTGAAGAAACAAAAAATATCCATAAATAATATTCTCTCTACTGGGAATCGAACCCGGTATGCCTACCTTTAGAATTCGAAGCGGATGCCATATCTCTTAGCCACTCCAACCCCCAGTACCGATATTACAGATTAGGACATAACTGTGGTGACATTAGAAGTAAAGGTAGTCTGATAGCAGATACTGCGGTAGGGGAATGAAGTGTTCGAGATTTCACAGCACTAGATCCAGCTTTACGAGGTTGGGGTGACCGTTTCACTTTCTCGCTGTCTTGGTCTGCCCTAACTAAAGAGCAGTGTCAGGTACCCAATTTTACGGGTGAGTAGATTGGATTTTGAACTCGCAATCCGGTAACTTTACCGCGAGAGGCAAGCACTCTACCCTCTCTGTGGTAACACTTAGATAGTCCCATAGCAGATACTGCCACAGGAGAGTAAAGTGTTAGAGACTTCACCATATTAGGTCCAGCATCGAGAGATGGGGGGAAGGTGACCAGTTCTCTTCCTCGCTGTCTTTTCCTTCCCTAACTCGAAGTCAGATACCAATTTACAGCTGGGTAGACTAGGGCGTGTCGGTACCGTGATTCGAATACGGTACTTTTGCCGCGAGAGACCACCGCTCTAACCACTCTGCCAATCGTGCGCTCTAACCACTCTGTCAATCGTGCGCTCTAACCACTCTGTCAATCGTGCGCTCTAACCACTCTGTCAATCGTGCGCTCTAACCACTCTGTCGATCGTGCGCTCTAACCACTCTGCCGATCGTGCGCTCTAACCACTCTGTGAATCGTGCGCTCTAACCACTCTGTCAATCGTGCGCTCTAACCACTCTGTCAATCGTGCGCTCTAACCACTCTGTGAATCGTGCGCTCTAACCACTCTGACAATCGGGACGCTGTGAAAAGATTGTAGGAGACAACAAAATATTATTCAAGATTTCTCCGCAAGCCTGTTAGCAAGTTCATGTGAATCGTACCGTAACAAATTATCGTTAATCGTTTTTACAGCGAGTAAGTAGCCCGCCAAAAAATGAGGGGAATGAATTATAGCATGCTCTTCGTGCTACATGTCCTGATAACGGCATTATTTATCCTGTGATCACTTCAATGTTTACTATTCCACTTTAACTTCATTGGATCTTTGAAGTCAAATTTATTATGACTTACGGTCAATAGACAATGCAGCATAATCAAAACTGAAAAGAATGGGTGTTATTTTAGTTGGTGTTTAAATTAGTTTTCACGGTGCAGTGCAGGCCGTTTCCGTATTTTGACAAAAATGCACCTTAAAAATACTGCAAGGCATGCGTATTCTTTTAATGGATGTCCAATGTAGTTTTTTTTTTTCTGAGGGTCGGAGTGGCTAAGAGGTATGGCGTCCGCCTCGAGTTCTAGAGGTACCGGGTTCGATTCCCAGTTGATGGAAAATAATTTATTGAAATTTGTTTTTCAGAACCAGTGGTCCTAATGATGTCATACTCCCATACTCCCCCCTGGTCTCCTGGGTAGTGAGATCGGATGCCTAGCCTTCTCGGATATGGGTGAAAAAAATAGGAGGTCCCGTGTGCAAGTTGCGCACGTTAAAAATTCCACGGCAGTTGGAAATCGTAAAGAGTAGGCCTATCAGGCCGCTGCCCTGGCAACATTTAAAAATTAGAAACCTACCCACAACAAAAATATTTATAGAATGTGTCATTCCTATATACACACATTGGGATTCTCGCCTGTGCTACGGAGTTCGTGCACTGTGCTGAGATCTTCCTTGTGTGATCTAAGGGAGCAGATCGGAGCACTGATGGAGTAGTCCGTGTACAATAAAGATAGTTCTTAAACCAAACCAAACCAAACCAATGTAGTTTTCCCCGTGCAGTAAGCGCCGTTTCCGTATTGTGCCAAAGAGTAGATGGCGCTGTTTCACCATTGGTTACAAATGTGTAATAAATAAAACTATATATGTTGGGATAAATGCTTAAAATGTTGCAGACCAAACCAAAAGTGCAGAATTTTCAGTAACAAAATTGAATGATCATTTCGATGATAAACATTGTTAATTTCTGAAGCCAGTTATTTTCTCACGTTGCACTAAGATGTAAATTATTGCTCTTGTACTATTGATAAATCACCCGTGTGTTACCGGGGCCCGAAAGGGGAGCAAAGAATAGTAACACTGCACCCTACCACGCATGTCGTAAAAAGCGACTAAGGAGGGTATGGGCATGGGGCTGTTTACCCCATCCCGTAAAAACTTCGCACAGTGGGCTGATCACCTGCTTGCCAACCAATCTGATTACGGAAACAATGATAGATTGTTTGGTCTGTTTTTGTTCTACAAAGACGCCACTAGGCGTGGTGGAAACAGCGATAGATTGATCAATTTGTTGTTGCCCTAAGACGCCACTAGGCGTACTGGCCACATACTGCTTTGCCGGTTGATGGCTAAGGATGGAAGAAGAAGAAGACTATTGATAAAGTAAAAAAACAAACAAACAAAGAATTATCTTCATTCTCTCTTTTTTATATAGCAGACACACGTACACAAATAAACACACCGTCCTCGCTGACATATATACACACCAACAAACAGGCACACAAAACAATTCACAGGCTACTGTTTGGACGGGCCTGAATAGATTCTCTTGTGTATATATGACTTCTATTACTTGTCAGTAGTCTAGTGTCCTGATTTCTTTGTCTCTTTGTTACTAGTTTTACCATTTATCTATTTTAATGGGGGGTTTTTGTTGTTGTTGGAAACAACATACTGGAATATTTTGAAGTAAACTTGAATATATTTATTGTCTTTAAAATTGTACCTTTTTCACCTGGGAGTTGATGACTTCTGTTACATTACCCAGGTGTTTTTCAGCCAGTTTTTCAAGGCACCCCAGAGTTTTGCTCTTCATCTTTAGGAATTAAGCTTGAAATCATGGGAATAAATAAGTAAAAATATTGAAATACCGCGACCATTTCTAAACGTCGTTCTTATTTAGGATTCAATAAATATTACGTACGTAAAGATACGAGTATGTTTCAGACACTCGTGAGAAATAAAGAAGTGGAAAAGTAGGCAACAGAAAAACAACAGAAGTGATAGGCTTGCCGTAAAATCGAACCCTGGACCATCCGACCGGCATCACCGCCTAGCTACTTTATTTATTTAGGATTATATTTAGTTGTACCTGTCTATGTTTGTTTAGTACTGAATCGATAATATATTATTATTATATAATAATTTAAACGTCTCAGAAAAAGTACGTATGATGAGTAACGGTTTACTATTTATTTAAATTTTGACTTCCGTCTCAGTTACAGTGATACATACATATATATATATATATATATATATATATATATATATATATATATATATATATATATATATATATATATATATATATATATATATATATATATATATATATATATATATATATATAAAATAATAATAATAATAATAATAATAGCCCCTTCAGTCATAACTGACTATGGGAATGCACCCCTGAGGTGACAGCCCTCAGCTGCTTATTTTCCTGATGTTCCTTTCGACGTTTTCTCCTCTCTTCTGCTTTTTGTGTGAGCCCAATCTGAGGTGGCGCCGCAAATAGCATTGCCACTTGGTGCGATCGGCAGCTTCATCCTCCCAGGTTGCTGGATTTATGTCCAGTGCGCTCATGTCTCTCTTGCACACATCTTTGAATCTCAGCTGCGGTCGCTCAACTGTTCTTTTGCCATCTGCCAGTTGTCCGTAGAAGATATCTTTCTGGATGCGACCATCTTCCATGCGGCGGACATGGCCAAGCCAGCGTAGTCTGCGTTGTCTAAGCAGTGTATACATGCTTTGAAGGCCAGGATGTGACACCACCTCGACATTTCTCATTTTATCTTTCCACGAAATGCCGAGGATGTGGCGTAGACACCGTAGATGGAAGGTATTGATCCTTCTATCTTGCTAAGCATAGGTTGCCCATGTCTCGCTGCCATACAGAAGTGTGCTGGTGGCGCAGGCGTTATATACCACAGCTTTGGTCTTCGTTGTGAATTTAGAGTTTCACCAAGCACGCGATGTGAGGCGGGAGTTTCTCCAAAGTGTCCTTCGTAGTTGATTATCTTGTTTGGTCGCTATTGTGTTTGCTGTCATTTCCTCGATGGCTCTTCGCTCAGTTTCAATTCTCTTGAGAATTTTTGAGTTTTCTTCCGTCAGTTCTGTCAGCCTCTTTACATCTGCTTCTATCTGCTGCTGAAGGCTTTGCATGTCTTTCATCATTTTTCTGACGTTTTGTAGTTCTATTACATCATCACCGTTGTCTTTGTCGTCTTCGGGAGCCTGCTTGTTTCTGTTTACGACCTGTAGGTTCATTTTCATATCTTTGACTTCAGCGGTTAGTTTGTGTAACTGTCTTCATGCGGCTGTCAATTTATATGGCCAGAGAGATTTTGTCATTGATGGTAGCCCCAGGTATGTGAAGTGGTGTACCACTGTCAATTCATAGTTATCGATAGTGATAACTGGTGCAGTACCCACATCCTGACTCCGCACATTTGTTTTCTTTAGACTTATTGTGAGGCCAAAGTCCTTGCATGCTTGGGTGAAGCGATTCATCAAGCTCTGAAGCTCCTGTTGACTTTGAGTGACGACTGCAGCGTCATCAGCGAAAATCAAGTCTCTTATAGTGGCCCTTCTGATGTTTGATTTTGCCATCAGCCTTGCGTTATTAAACAGACGGCCATCTGACCTATATATATATATATATATATATATATATATATATATATATATATATATATCTATATATTTATATATATATATATATATATGTATATATATATATATATATATATATATATATATATATATATATATATATATATATATATATATATATAGAGTATTGTAAATTATTTAACTTTTAACTGGGGTTAATATAGTTAATATAGTCAAACCGTCAGATTATGATATTATTTATAAGCAAATAAGCGACTGGAAGGATTCCGATTTGACACAGTGTAACTAGAAGAGAATAGGAATGGCCAAAGCTACATTGAGAAACATGAGACGAAAACTGAAATCTAAACAAATAACTAATTCTTTAAAACTGAAAGTCAACAAGTGTTATATATAGACTTCATTATTCTGTGAGGTAAAAACAAGGATAATAAATATACAGACGGAAGAATCAAGGTCTTTGAGATATGGAAATATAGAACAATGGGGCGCATCTCATAGAAAAAGAAGAAATCAAGTAAAGAGGTCGTAGAAAAGCTAGAAATGAAAAGAGAAATAATGACGGAGATCAAAGTTAGACAGATAAAATAATTTGACCATTTAAAACATACATCACACATTGTTGAAGACCATAATGAAAGAAAATGTTGAAGGCAAACGTACAAGACATCGCTTTTAGTGGGAAGATAACATCAAGAGATGGAGAGTAAAGAGTCTATCTGAGTGCACCATCAAGACAAGAGAAAGGAAAGAGTCTATCTGAGTGCACCATCAAGACAAGAGTGCACCATCAAGACAAGAGTGCACCATCAAGACAAGAGACAGAAGACGTATGAGATCCATTGCAGCCAACCTTCCATGTAGGGATGTCTGGTGATGGTTCACTATAAAAGTACCAAGAAAATAAAAATAATTATACCCTGGCTCTCGGAGTGCTCAGAAGAGGCATGGGCCATTTCAAATTGTGAGGCCCCCACATTATTTGGGAAGAGGGTTTAAAAAGCGCATTCTTGGCTGAGGTGAAGGCCTTTCCCTTCCCCTTGAGGTGATGCCTCAGTAAAACGGCCCTGCTGGACCCCCGCCCAATGTAGGGCCTGATTATGCCCGTTGTGTAAGGTTCTTGCTAATGTCAGTGATTCATTTTAAACTCCATGAACTGTTGGTGCCTTTAATTTTTTTTTTCCTTAACCTTGAAATCTCTCAATGACTCTGAGGTTCGCAAGTGCACAAATGCGCTGTCATGAAGTGACAAACTGCAGCTGGTAGTAAGAGTGTTAACCGCGGTAGGATTTTAATTTTGCTTGACAAATTGCAAACTGATAGTGACATTGTAACCATAGAGACTTTTCTAGCTCAGTGCGTGAAAGTTTAACCGTGTTGTTATCACACAGGCATTTGGCATCCTTTCCGACACCGTTTAGATCAGTGTTTGGTGTAATAGTGCGGTGTGGTATTAGAATATTCTTAAAGAAATAATAACTAATTAACGTATCCCGACTGACGGAAAAAAGACACACACAAATTCTTCAGCACTGTTTTTCTTGTTCCTAGAATTTGCAACAATCTGCTATGGTATCGTTTTTCAGTTGTTCTCCCCCCCCGCCCTTATTCTCCAACTCTCCCAGCCCCCCCCCCCCACTCACCGATTCTCACGAAGCCTTGTTGTATATTCTCCCCCCCCCCCCCCGCTCCTTCTTCCCAAGACTCTTCACCCCCCCCCCCCCCCCCCCCAAAAAAAAAAAAAAAAAAATAACAAGTCACTAACTTGTATTTTTGTAAATTTCTATATTTTGAATGAAGGGACTTGAAATACGATATAGAAATCGCGCAAAAGTAGATGCACCCAAAATGCAGACACAAACATTTCCTTCATGAATGTCAACTCTACGGAATAAGCAAGCCACATCGTCTTCAACAGTTTCTTTGAGGAAGAAACGGTACGGCACCAAGGAGAAGCCTGAGACAGAATGCGTTTTATTACACAGTAGCGGTTACATTGTCGTAGATAAGCCGCCACCTCCCTCACCACCCCCAGAATCCTCAGGGTGATGGATTCCGGGCGTAATTTTATTAATAGCTATGGGAAAAAGAGCCCTTGATTATCGCGTAACGTTGAAGCTCAGGCCGTTTATATAAATTAGTAAATTATTATGAGACTGACGAGGAAGAAGGAAAAGCATGTCATCAAGTTGCTTTTATAATCAACCATATACTTTACTAGCAATACTGTGATCACTTACACACAAAACAGGAGGGGGGAAGAAGCGAATTTTTCATTCATGGCTCTGTATTCCATCTGTTACTACAGTTTATACACTTAGCAATTCGACAAGTTGAAAATGGATAACATGATCAAAATTTTAAGAAAGCATACTCATTGATAACAAAGAACTGAGAATGATAAAGAACAAATATTGAAAGTAAACAGCAGCTATATGAATTGAAAACAATATGGGAAAGTTTCGGCGGAGAAAACTGTGTTAAGACGAGATTTGATTTCATCTGAACTGTTCTCTCTGTGAAGTGAAACCATAATGAGATCCGTAGAGGATATGCCAGGAATATGAGTTGGCGGGCATAATACAAACAACTTGAGACACTTTGATGGTGACAGCAAAAGGGGAAAAGAGTTATAGTAAATAATTCATATCATATTCACAAACACTGACCCGAATGGAACAGTCCCAGTTACGAAGATTTGGCTATGTCTGCAGAACGGGAAAAGATCTGGTAGCACGATAAACATGGGAAACCAAGAGCAAGGGATCCAGGCCTCCAGGACGATAGAGAGTTGGTGGGGAGACAACATCAGACAACCCCTGAAAGACCGAAGACTGGACTGGAACCAGAACAAAAAGAAAGACAGCCAGTAGGATAGCATGGCGCTCTCTCTCTCTGGTAAACCACTACAACCCCTAGGTTGAAGAGGAATGACTAATTAAGTAAGTACCATACATTTAATAATCACATACAAATTACAATAAATGCCTTCGTCTCAGTATCGAACAAACAGAAGTCATTGTCATCCCCGAACAGACAATACTGACTTCAAACACGAATGCATTAAACGAATGTTAAAACTTAAATTTTAAGGCAATGTCATCGCTGAGAAGCTGATGATAAGAACCCGTCAAATATAAGGGCAGTAAAAGTTGATGAGAAAACGATGGTGGTTAAGAATAGTACATAAACACTGTGAAATACCCCATTTTGAACAAGGAACAAAGGAAAAAATACCTGTCTTGAGGTCCTTTACTTTCCATGTATCTTATCCACACTTAAATAACACAACGCCATTGTCGTTTTCTACAAGAAGGTTTTCAACTGTCAAACCAACAAGCCGGGCGTGCTCCCTGCGGGTTTTACCATCCCACTGACCTCCGATGTGCCACCGTACACTTTACTATCATAAACACTTTTCTGTATAAACAACACAACTACTCCTCTTAATCCACCCCCCCCTCCAAGATAATGTTTCCCTAATGTTACTGGGGGACAACCCCTTCCTATACCAACCCCCGTATTTTACTCATCCCCGTTACTTAGGGACCCAACTCTGACCCACATTTCTCCCCACCACCATACCCATCCAGTCCCATAGCAGCCCTCTCCCCCACGATCACTCACCTTTTCCCCCTCTCCCCCCCAGCCTCCCCCCCTCTACCTCCCCCCGCCCACCTCACCTCCCACCACCCCCCCCCTCCCCCATTGACTTCCTCCAAAACTAAAATAAAATAGAAACAAAAAACCATACGATCTCTCCCGGCCCCTCCCACCATTGTCCCCCCGCCCATCCCCCACCGTCTAGCCCTGCGACCCCCCCCCTCCCCCACTCCGATGCATTAGACAGTGGACCCCCCCCCTCCCCCCACCCTCGCCCACCAGGACCCCCCCACCCCCTCTGGCCCCTCCCGCCTTTTTTAGATGAGATCCATCTCCACCCCCCACATTACCCCCTGCCTCTTCCAACTACCCCACCAAATACTGACACCAGGGGGGCCAGTTTACTCAAGATATATAAAGTACTGCCAACCCGCCCCCTGCCCCCCACGCCTACACTTCTAAAAATGGAACTTTATTTATTAGAACCCCTTCCCGTCCCCAAATTCATTCCGTCACCTCCCACCCCCCCCCCCGAAATTAGTGTCATACCCGGTAATACACCCCCCCCTCTTTGATTCCAAATAGTACCCTCACCCCCATTGCCACCCCCCCCCTTATAATAGGCCGGTAAAGTCCGCCATGAGCTATCCTCAGTCCATATTCTCCTACACAGACCCCCTTATTCCATATTGTTTACATACTTAATGTCCCCCCGTCAACCCTAGGGCCCCCCCGTAAATTGACCTTTCCGCATCATATAGTACTCCCCCCCTCGCCCGTCACCCCTGTAATGTTTGGTTATTTACCTTAAGTCCACCACTGTCAAGTCCGAAACCCCCCCATCCTCGTATGTCCCACTATTAACCTATTATGTCCCCAATTACTTACACCCGTTATATGTTCAGCCATTCTGTCTGTATCTTTAAAACCTCTCCCATATTGTATTCTCACCCCCTGAAACTAAAATGTAATACAAATCTTATAACATTTTATTCCCCTAACCTTTCTAATAATCTTACTAAACCCGATCGTACTGTTCACCCTTTCCTATACCAATCTCTTTACCTTCCAGCATTGTAAAACGCATACGAATTTTCCAAATTAATTCTTTTGTTCCCCCCTAAAAATGTTTTAGTCAAAGAAAATCTGTCCTAACTAAACCACACATAACTTTTTTTACGTTTGACAGTGGAGATATCTGTTTTACAACCACATAATGAGGCCGCAATTAATTATTTAAATTTTTTTCATTACCATATATTCTTGGAAGGTAACTTAGAATCTACTAAAACATACAGGAGGTCAGACCTCAACGATTATTCTATATTTTCCATAACTTAACATAAAATAATTGTCCTTATCCATTTAAAGCCCCCCAGCTGATTGGTCCCCTGCAAATCCCAACAAGATACCGGATTTAAACACCCCACAATCCCCGTCGCCCAAGTTGGATACAAGACCCACTAACTATAAATGATATCCGAAATGCCCCCCTTATTTATTTAACATGGTAGGGGAGTATAAATAATTAATAGTGATTGATTGTATCCTAATGTTGAAAACAAATAAAACAAATTAAACTTCCCCCTACGGTACATACATACCATACTCACCAAGAAAGGTAACACTATGTAAAACCCCAAATCTTCTAACAGGCCCCCATAATTCCGCCCTGATGGGGTAACCCACTTTTCCCCGACCCCCCCAAAACAATTCATATCGTACATAATAGCAATCTATAACCCCCCCAAGCCCCTTGACAATAATAGAATAGCTAAACTCTCCAGGCCCCTCTACATGGCGATTAACCATATTTACCCCCGGCGCCAAATCAATAGTTGGTGGCACTTAATCCTAAATGTTCATACTCCCAAAACATCTCACACCCCGACCGGTGCGTCCTATTCATTAGTCACTTGGGCCGTATGATACCCCCCCCCCCACAAACTACGCCCCCCCAGTGCCAGATCCAATGCCAAAACCTTAAGATCTGGTAAAGAATTAAAAGCCATTGAATAAGTGGGAGGGATCATTATGGATAAATGTAACAGTGCTGACCCCTGAATGCACTTTAAATACCTTTGGCAGCACACCCATGACTATTACTCTGCATGTGGATTTGATAGCCACCCAACGTTGTATCTGAATTGATATGGCATACCCGATTATAAATGAATTTAGGGTATTGTCTAATTGCGACAATATGTTATAAATAACCGTACTATTTATTACAATCATATGCCCATTTTATCCTAGGTGCTCCACTCGTATGTTAACCCTGGTCGTTGAGTGGAATATCTTCATTGACGTAACATAAATACTGTATGGAAATCTCGGTTCTATCTCATGATCCTTAAAGGAACTCAGAAGACAGCTAAATGTATATCTAG
Organism: Oreohelix idahoensis; assembly: GCA_024509875.1. NCBI lineage: Eukaryota > Metazoa > Mollusca > Gastropoda > Stylommatophora > Oreohelicidae > Oreohelix > Oreohelix idahoensis. The sequence goes on from JAMPIV010015474.1 coordinate 411,574, forward strand.
AGATTGCCTTCGATGTTCTTTTAATGACCGGGTTCGAGGACCTCGGTTCAATTGTAGAAAGAGAGTCCACAATCTCCATGACCCCCCCCAACAATACCAAAAAAAAACCAAAAACCAAAAAAATAACTACAACAAAAACCCCAAAAAACAAACCCCCAAAAAATCAACCCCCACAAAAACCAAAACCCCAAACAACTTAAACCATAAAAAAAAAAAAAAAAAAAAAACCCCCCCCCAAAAACACAAACCACACAAACCCAAAAACAAAAAACCCAACCCCCACAAATTAACCCCCAACCATAACCACACCCCCCAACTAACAAAAAAAAAACCCCCCAAACACCCCCCCCCCCCAAACCCACCCCCATTAAAACCAACCAAAAATACACCCCCCCCAAAACCCCCACAAAAACACCACCTTATTACCATACCACAACCCAAAAAACAACACATAAAACCCCCAAAAACCCATTAAAACCCAACTACCAACAACCCACCACCAAAACACCCCAACAATTAACCCCCCCCCACAACACCAAAAACCCCCCAAAAATACCCCAAACCCCAAAAAAAAAACCAACCCACACCCCCCCCCCCCCACCAAACCCACAAACCAACACCCCCCCCCAACTCACAAAAACCCACCCCCCCCCCCCCCCCTTAAACCATACCCCCCCTACCCCAAACAACCCACTTACCCCCCCCCATTAAACCCCAAAACACCAAAAACCCCCCCCAAACCCACCCCCCCACAAAACCAAAAAAAAACCCCACCTTTAAACACCTAACCCCCCCCCCCAACCCCATATACCCCCATACCCAAATAATACCCCCACCAAAAACACCAAAACCCAAACCCCCCCCCCCCCCAACCCAAACCCAAAAACACCCCCCAACACTTAAAACAAAACAACCCCATAAACCAAACCAAAAACACCAACCCACAACCCCACCAACCCCCCCCCCCACCCCCTACACATCCCCCCACACCCTACAACCCCCCCCACCCATCCCCCAAACCCCCCAACCCACACCAACCAACAAAAACCCAAAAAAACAAACCCCAAACAAAACCTATAAACCCCCCCCCCCACCCCCCCCAAACCCCCCCCCCCCCTTAACAAACCCCCCCACAAAAAAAAACACCCCCCCCACAACAACACTCAAACCCCCAACCCCCAAAAACACCCCCCCCCCAAAACCCCCCCCACCACCACCAAACCATCCAACCCCCCCCCACCCCCCCCCAACCCCCCCAAAAACAAAAAAAAAAACAAAATCAACCCCCCACACCCCACCCCCCCCCAAAAACCCAAAACCCCCCCCCCCCACACCCCCCCCAACAAACCAAAAAACCCCCCCCCCAAACCCAACAACCCCAACCCCCCCCAAAAAAAAAAAACCCCCCACACAAAAAAACCCCCCCCCACACCCCAACCCCCAAACCCATCCCCACCCCCCCCCCCCCCCCCCCCCCAAAATTACCAAAAAACACAAAAATAAAAAACCCCCACAATCCAAACCCCCCCAAAAAACCCCAACCCCCCCCTACCACCCAAACCCCACCCCAAACCCACAACCCCCCCACTACCAAAAAAACCCCCCCCCAACCCCCCCCCACAAACCCCCCCCCCACCCCACCCCCCCCCCAACCCAACCCCCACCAAACCAACAACCCCCCACCCCCAACCACCCCCCCCCCAACCCCCCCCACCCCAAAACAAACCCCCCCCCCCCCCACAAAAAAACCCAAAAAAACACCACCCAAAACCCCCCCCCCCCCCCAAATCCCCCCAACCCCCCCCCCACCAACCCCCCACAAACCAACCCCCAACCCCAACCCCCAAACCCCCACCCCCAACCCCAACCCCACCCCTAACCCCCCAACCCCCACCCTCCCCCCTACCCCTACCCCAAACCCAAAACCCTAACCCCCACCCCCCCCCCCCCCCCCACACACCCCCCCCCCCCCCCCCCCCCCCCCCCCCCCCCCCCCCCCCCCCCCCCCCCCCCCTCCCCCCCCCCCCCCCCCCCCCCCCCCCCCCCCCCCCACCCAACCCCCCCCCCCCCACAAAAACCCCCCCCCCAATACCCCCCCCCCCCCACCCCCCCCCCCCCCCCCCCCCCCCCCCCCCCCCCAAACCCCCCCCCAACCCCAAAAACCACACCCCCCCCCCCCCCCCCCCCCCCCCCCCCCAACCCCCCCCCCCCCCCCCCCCCCCACCCCCCCCCCCCCCCCCCCCCCCGCCCCCCCCCCCCCCCCCCCACCCCCCCCCCCCCCCCCCCCCCCCCGCCCCCCCCCCCCCCCCCCCCCCCCCCCCCCCCCCCCCCCCCCCCCCCCAAGCCCCCACCCCCCCCCCCCCCCGCCCCCCCCCCCCCCCCCCCCCACACCCCCCCCCCCCCCCCCCCCCCCCACCAAACCCCCCCCCCCCCCCCCCCCCCCCCCCCCCCCCCTCCCCCCCCCCCCCACCCCACCCACCCCCCCCCCCCCCCCCCCCCCCCCAACCCCCCCCCCCCATACTAATTACTCTCAATTTAAGACATTAACCACTTACAACCATTTTATTCCCATCCCCAATATCTTCCCTTTCTAATATAACCCAACATCCACCCCCCACAACCCCCCACCCCACGGTCACACCTGTTTATGCAAGTGCTTTATACACTTCTGCACTTTCTGTTGTTGTAAAACTTTGTAAGTCCAACCCCCCCCGAAACGTTCAGCAGCGTGCCCTTTCACAGGAAGGGTGCCCCTTATAAAAAAACAATCCCATCCACTAGTACCTTTGTTAGAAAAATACGTCACTTTGCATATCCAACCACCATTACTGAGTGTCAGACCAAAAGCTCTTGTTCCCCCACCCAGATCTTTCTGTCCAAGTTGGATATTATTACACAAGGATTAACCTGAATATTGTCTTTGATATCAACCATTACTTTGATGCACCAACCATTCCTTCACTGAGCTTTAGCTCTTGATAATATCTGTCTGTCTTGTCTTTGATTCACCATCATTGAACGTTAGCTCTTGGTGATATCTTTCTGTCTTGTCTTTGATTCACCATCATTGAACGTTAGCTCTTGGTGATATCTTTCTGTCTTGTCTTTGATCCACCTTCACTGAGCTTTAGCTCTTGATAATATCTGTCTGTCTTGTCTTTGATCCTATTACTGAGCGTTAGCTCTTGGTGATATCTTTCTGTCTAATGAGAGTCCACTATTTACCTAAATTCGTTTATTTGTTAAATGGCGTAAAGATTGATAATTATATTATCTCGCGCTCAAAACATTTGTATAAACATAAACTCTCTCTTGTTGTGGCCTTGTATTGTTTTTTAACCGTGGCATCTTTCTAGTATGCTCTATTTCTTTCTGCAATACCACCTACTATTTAAGCGTCCGATTGGTTCAGCAGTTAGAGTACTTTCCTCTCGCGTACAGTTACCGGGTTCCGGGATCTAAACCTGGTCGCGTCCCGTACCAGTCTACCCAGCTGTAAATGGGTACTTGAATTTTCCCTTGAGTTAGGGAAATTAAAGCCAGCGAGGAAGGGAACTGGTTCCCCCCCCCCCCATATCATAAAAAGGCTAGACGTAGTATAGTGAAGTCTCTAACACTTCACTTCGTGATGGCAGTTTCTGCTATTGGACTACCTTTACCCAATATTTAAATCTTCCCACACTTTTCAAGAAGACGGTCTACTGTAACGAGTCTGCAGCAGATGTTACTGCATTACATAAGTGTAATATCGCCATGTTTTGCATACAGTCCCCGTTTAGCTGAGTTCCTATTTAAAAATGTTATTTGACCTTCTATGTGACTATATACGTAGGCCAGAAGTTTCAAATATACAGCAAAGTCCATCTACTCTATTTGTCTTTGTGGCGTCCATTATATCTTGTTGCTCTGACTTTATGTAGTGGTCTTCATTTCACTATTAAGCTTCTTTTATTTGAATCGTACATTGTGTGTATTTCATTTTTCAGTTCCCAAAAAATATTTAACAAATATGAACATTGTTTTAGTTTTCTTATTCTGGCGATAACTTCTAAAAGTATGAAATATCTCATGACATTATTTTTGCAACGTTTAATGTTTTCAGCGTAAGCTGTGACAGCAAACTCTCCAACGTGTTGGATCTCAAGTATTGTGAACAGAAATCTCCTTTCCACTTGGATCTCCCGAAGTGATACATTCAGTACCAGTCTCCCTACCAACATGCAGGGCCTTCGATCCCCGCCTAGTCAACTTGGGCTAGGAAATCCATTTGCAGTTCTTCCATATCCACCGACTCTGCTTCCTTCCAGCTACCAACATTATGGTAGCAGCAGCTGTAGCAATTCCGGTAGCGGAGGTGGAGGAGGCTGCTTAAGCCAGCTTCATCAGCTACCGCATCATCCGTATCCTTTCAATCAGCAGTTGCATCCTCAAAGTCATCAGCTTTCTTCAGCTGGAAGCTTTCTCCCGAGTTCCGGACTTCTCATGTCCCAGGTAAGTAAGTCCAGTAACTGAAAACAGACAGCCATATTCTAGGCCAGTGCTCCACAACCAGTGTGCCGCGGGTGTCCCCTTGGTATGTGATGACACCAGGCAGAATACACCATATAGTGGTATACAAAATTATGTGTTGCAGTAGAATATTATGGAAGAATATTATCAACTTTGCATAAATCTAATTTTCACGGGGGGTAACTGGGGAAACAACGACGGAAGATGACTTCTGCTCCCACCGATGATCAATAAAAGGTGACTAATGTGAAGCTGTGATTGTGACTAATGTGAAGCTGTGATTTTGACTAATGTGAAGCTGTGCTTGAGACTAATATGAAGCTGTGCCTGAGACTAATATGAAGCTGTGCCTGAGACTAATATGAAGCTGTGCTTGAGACTAATATGAAGATGTGCTTGAGACAAATATGAAGCTGTGCCTGAGACTAATATGAAGCTGTGCCTGAGACTAATATGAAGCTGTGCCTGATACTAATATGAAGCTGTGCCTGAAACTAATATGAAGCTATGCCTGAGACTAATATGAAGCTGTGCCTGAGACTAATATGAAGCTGTGACTGAGACTAATATGAAGCTGTGCCTGAGACTAATATGAAGCTGTGCCTGAGACTAATATGAAGCTCTGCTTGAGACGAATATGAAGCTGTGCTTGAGACTAATATGAAGCTGTGCTTGAGACTAATATGAAGCTGTGTTGAGATTAATATCCTCATTATATAAAACAAATTGCTACAAAACCAGCGCTGAATGAGTTTGTGCTTTGGTGTAGGCTTCCCCATGGAGGCCACCTACAGTGGTGGCTCCTTGTACCATTAGAAGTGACAAAAGATGATGATGATAAAAATCATCCACTTCAGAAAACTTTTTTTATTGGTGCCATTTAGAGAATGTTATTTATTTCTGGAACCACTGCTGCAAGAGCATGTGAATGCTGGGTACCAGTTTCCTATGAGGAAACCAGCTGCGATGTTGGCTCTATGCTCCAAAGGGAACATACAGGAAAAACGGTGATGATGAATTATGTCTTGCTTAGGATAGATAGATTATTTAATTGATTATTTGATTACTTGATTGAAGATGGGATAAGATGTATACAGTTTCAGTGTTCCATGTGTGAAATAGCTCTAATTAATTGACGTTTCACCACAAACAGCTCAAGTACAGTGCCATGCTTAGTGAACTACATCGTCACCGTGAGCACACGCAGAAGCCTCCTTACTCCTACATAGCTCTGATAAGCATGGCCATCAAAGCTTCTCCAGGCCGGCGGGCGACACTGAACGACATCTACAACTTTATAATGGAAAGGTTCCCTTATTATCTGGACAACAAGTAAGTACAGTGCACGACTGTCTGTCTGGGTCTGTTTATATCAGCCGTCTTCCCTCGAGAAATAGAGCATACTATTTGTTAAAGCGTTAATGAGAATAAATGCTGGATGCAACAACAATAGTGGACTTGAAGAAACACCACTACAAGATGTAGAACCATACATATATCTTGGCAGTAATATGAGGTATCTGAGGTGGTTGAAGTAACAAGAAGAGACATGGTTCGCAACCAGACGATACGCCAAGGCCTAAAAACCGAACCCCTGCAGACCCAAGTAGAACAGTCCCAAATAAGATTCTTCTTCTTCTTCTTCGTACACTCTCAGACGTCCACTTGAATGTTCTCAAAGAAAGCAGTAGTCAGTTTGAGGCTGTTTGAATCCCCGTAAAGCTTTTCCACGAAAGGAGCTGGCGTCGGCCATATGCACTTTCTCTGTACCACATATAAGGGGCAACTTTGAAACAGGTGTTCAGCAGTCATTTTATCAGTGCCACAGTTACACTGATCGGTAGTTCCTATCTTTAGCTTGTTGAATAGATGGTATCTCAATCTGTTGTGGCCAGTGCGGAGTCTGAAGATTACCACTTGTTCTCTTCTGTGGAGCTGGTAGTAAGCATCATTCTGTGTGTGCCCTGGATGTTCTACATTCCATTTGTTTCTGTAACTGATTCTGATAAAACTCTTTGCCTCCTCAAAAGTTATGCTTGCATCAGGCTGAGGTAGATGTGAACCTTCTTTTGCCATCCTGTCAGCCTCTTCATTGCCGGCGATGTTACAATGAGATGGGATCCACTGGATCACAACACTTTTGAATCGTTGACAAAGTTTGTGGAGCACTACTCTGAGATCATCCAGGTCTGTATTATTTTGTCTTTTCAACGTTGCAATTACTGACTGTGCATCAGTAAAGAAAGCAACTTGTCTCTCTGCCGTTTCTTCTGTCAATATAACCTCTGCTGCAGTTTTCAAGGCCTCTGCTTCTGCTCTGAAGTTGCTGGAGAATCGTCCTGTCGCCACTGACAGCCTTTTTTCTGCACCAGTGCTTAAGGTCAGAAAGACACCCCACCTCCATTTTCTGTTGCATTTGTTGCTGATCCATCTATGTATGCATGGGTCCAGGTGTTGCGTGGATAATGTTTCTCTATGTATTTTGTCGCTATGGATTTTCTATCTGTTGCAGTTTGGCTCTTTTTACTTTCAATTCCAGGAATGTTTTCTATCATTTTAGGGAAACGATTTTGTTTCCAAACTGGAAGCTTGTGTGCAGTGTAGATGGGTTTAACAGTGGATATTTCATCTATGGATACTGCTCTCTTTTGTGGTTTGGTTGATTCTACAAAATTACTTCGTTTGAGTCTTTACCTTCTAAGAGCATTTATTCTATGGCACATTGGGTGGTCTGTTAGTCTTTTGAATTTTTCGGCCTGTTGTTGAGCCCTGCAGTCTCTTCTATCTGTCATTGGCTGGAGGTATGTAATCTTTTCGAGTTCTTTTATAGGTGTTGACTTCATGCCTCCCGTTATAATTCTCATTGCTTGATTTTAAATAAGATGATTTGGCCATGTTGCACTTTTTCTTGCTTTCTGCCATTTCTCCAAAACATCGTTTCCTATTCAGCTCCTGCCCCCTTTTTTTAATCGTTTACCATTCTGCCTGTTTGTCTGTTTATCTGGCTGTCTGTGTTTCTTTCTTTGCGCATATTAGTTTCATTACATTTTTTTTAATTTATTCATTTCATTTTTTATACTATCTTTGGATAATGTTTCTTTTTTTCTTTTTTTTTTTAATGTCTTTCTTTTGCTTGGTACTTTTTTAAAATTTGTAAATTTCTTCCTTTGTGTATTCATTTATTTTGTTCTTTCTTTGTTCTTTCTGTTTTATTTCCATTTGCCATGAACTTTCATTTTATCAAGGGGTGATATGCTTTGTTTCGTTAAGTTGCCATTCGTTGAAAGTTCATAAGATTTGAATCTTTATTCTCAGGCTCTTAGCTCATGTATAAGAATCTATGACCAAGTATGAGTAGTCATTTAAAATTCACGAACAACCATAAGATGAACTGACCCACGATGTAAGGATCCAACAACTCCGTGTTTAATTGATCTGGTTCAATTAATCACGAATTACTTGTGTCAACATACGAGTAATTAATACACACACACACACACACGCGCACACACACACACACGCACACACACACACATTCCATACGTTCAGTTATTGCCTTAAAGAGACTCTGTATTCACTGCATATATTGCCACTGTCGTCGTAGTTGACACATAATTAAAATAGACACCTTGGCCTGAACCCTACACTGTAATATAGACACTGTGGCCTTAACACACGCACACACACACACACACACATTCCATACGTTCAGTTATTGCCTTAAATAGACTCTGTATTCACTGCATATATTGCCACTGTCGTCGTAGTTGACACATAATTAAAATAGACACCTTGGCCTGAACCCTACACTGTAATATAGACACTGTGGCCTTAACACTTTACTGAAGTATAGGTACTGTAGCCTTAGAACTGACGAATAATAATCTGGCAACTTGGCCTGAACATTTTCGCAGTTGTCTTGTCACTCAGATGGGCATACACACTTCTCACCATCAAAGTGTCTTACAGAATCTCCTCCGCTTCTTAGCTACATGCGAGCGTCATAACCTCAAAAACTGACGTTATACAACCATGAACTTGTGGAAGTGCTGTTCGGTGCGGAGCACATCCAAATAATAATTGCCGTTTATAACACAGCATAGCAGCTTCCAACACCCTCTCTCCGTTATTTTATACTTCCTTCAATTACGTTTCTGTTATTTTTCTATCTTTAGCATCATATTTCGGATTTCGAGCCTTCTATTCGTTAAATTGTCGCAGTAATGCATGACGGAAATCTTCACTAACACGCTTTTATCCTGTGCATTTAATATTTCTTGTTCTCTCACTGATTTCACAGTATATTAAATGCCCCGATAAAAATACTGCGTGTTATACATTGCAATTACATGAAACTGTATAAACCTTATTCCATCTTATCTTTAATCAAGTAATCAGATAATCAATTAAATAATCTATCTATCATAAGCAAGACATAATTCATCATCATCGTTTTTCCAGTATGTTCCCTTTGGAGCATAGAGCCAACATCGCAGCTGGTTTCCTCATAGGAAACTGGTACCCAGCATTCACATGCCCTTGCTACAGTGGTTCCAGAAATAAATAACATTTTCTAAATGGCAACAAAATAAAACCCTTCTGAAGTGGATGAGAGACTCGTATATATATATATATGTCGCGTTCGCTTCGTTTCAATTATATGAAGATAATAAGTTTGTCATTTTTCGTGAACTGGGCTTTACGTAATTCTATTATTGATACACCCTCCTTTTACTCTGATTTCCAATAAATGTAATTAAACGTTAATGTTATTAGTCTGTTTACACCCACTGTTGCGAGTGTAGTGGTTTGGTCTATATCATCGCCACACAGGCTAATTCAATATATGTGTGCTGCTGACCTGTCACTGTGTCTGGAATGTTGACCTGGGTGTGTGTTGATATGTTCGCACACCACAGTACGTACATAAGGGTACATGCAGGAGTCAAGAAGGGTTGCAAACGACTGGAACAGTTCGATACTGTTTATTCCGTTACAACACAGATACGATGACATAAATGACACACATTCGACAGCAAAACACGAATCATAGTATATAATTTCCACACTGCATCAATACCTAATACGGCCTGTCCTAATCCTGGACTTATAATAGCTTAATAGCTTCATACATCTCCACACTGCAGTTAATATATAATATGGCCTGTCCTAATCCTGGACTGATAATAGCTTAATAGCTTCATACATCTCCACACTGCAGTTAATATATAATATGGCCTGTCCTAATCCTGGACTTATAATAGCTTAACAGCTTCACAAATCTTCATACTGCAGTTAAACATAATATGGCCTGTCCTAATCCTGGACTAATAATAGCTTAATAGCTTCATACATCTCCACACTGCAGTTAATATATAATATGGCCTGTCCTAATCCTGGACTTATAATAGCTTAACAGCTTCACAAATCTTCATACTGCAGCTAAACATAATATGGCCTACAAAAGTACCTTAATACACAGCGAAGCCTGCATCACCCGGCAGCTTCATTAATCTTCAAAATATGGCCTACAAAAGTACCTTAATACACAGCGAAGCCTGCATCACCCGGCAGCTTCATTAATCTTCAAAATATGGCCTACAAAAGTACTTCAATACATAGCAAAGCCTGCATCACACGGCAGCTATAATAAGGTTCATATGGCCTAAACAAATCTTCACTGCAGTGTATCACATAGGCTGTACACACAGCGAAATATATAAGTCGACATTTTCTCAAATCCTACGTAGGCATACATTATCCAAAAACACTGGGACTCGACCTACACGGTCCACGCCCAAAACACAACTCCCTCAATCACACACTAGTCCCGCCAAAAAACCCGTCACGAGATTCGGTTGTCTTGAACACCGTTCTCGATAACACATGCAGACTAGCAAGTATTCACATGACTCAAAACAGTACAGAATAAATGCATTAAACAGCGTTCACACGCTTATCTGTACTCTGTCACCCGAAAAATAGGAAAAGATAATTATATCCTAAAGTCAGACAAGTATCCGCTTAATCAAGCGTTGCAACTCGAAATTTAATTTGTCTAAAAAACCATTCTAAAGATTACTTCCCCTTTCATAAGTTCCACTTGCAACAATTATAAGAATGTTCTTTTCGTAACTTGATTTTGTCCTTATTATCTTCTGCGAACGTCAGGGTTCGTATTGAATGACCTCCGATTTAAACGTGATTATTTTTCACTAAAGTTCATTGTTATTTTCGTCTTCTTTGAGTTTATATCAGAATAATAGAGTGTTCCTAGTGTGCCAAGATTATATTTCATCAACCACATTAACACGAACATGTGAACTGGATTTGAACATCAAGTCAAAAAAAATTGTGTCGTTAAATAAGTCTGTTGAAGACTTCATATAATTTATTCAAGTAACATACAATGAATGTGAAGAACGCATTTTGTATGATTTCACATTGAAGATAAGTCAATCATCACGTTTATCTTTTGTATGACCCTAATGATCTTGACATAACCGTTAAAAGTATAGGTTATAATGTTCCTTTTTATTCAGCGAATACCATCGTTTCAAAAATGTTCATACAAGTCAGTATCTCTGTACTACCTTCGGCCATCTAATAAGGCGAATGATTACTGTTCATTTTCATCGTTTCATCTCAATATTACTTCATATTCTTTTGGCATCTCTCGCCATCTTCTATTAGCCATATAATTTTGCCTTCACTACAATTACACAAGTGGCCGTAATAACGGTATCTCACAAATACGGCACATTAACTCTACGTTTAATAATAACGTTTAATCACTTTACGGACGCTCAGGTCCTCGTCTGCTTATTCATCTTCATTTTTATCATCACCGTGAAGTGGCTTTACCACACTTAGAAGGCTTAACATAATCTATCGGCCAATTTTATCCAAAGTGTCTCTCGACACATCTATTTATGCACACTATGAAGTGGTTATACCACACTTAGAAGGCTTACCATATTTTGTCGGCTTAAAGCCTATACACATTCCGAATTACACACAAGTAAGTGGCCTTGCCACACATTTGAACATATGTCCATATGGCTCGGAAGTCTAACGCAGACTTTACACATATCTCAGTGGCTATACCACACTTTCCATACACTGCCATAGTGGCTGTGCTACACAGTTCAAGAACAGCCGCTGGGCCCGAAGGTCCCAAGACGAGTGCCTTGTCACTAAGTCTGACGCGTCATCAAGTACTTGCCGCATAACGTTTTGAGCCTAACTAGTTGAGGTGCTGAATGGTGCAATCATCCAAATCAGGATGATAGCAAACCATGCAGCAGTTCTCAACAATATATATATATATATATATATATATATATATATATATATATATATATATATATATATATATATATATATATATATATATATATATATATATATAAGAGGAGGAGTCAAAAAGTAACCTTAATATTTTTTTTATTAACAGAATATGCACAAATAGGAATGAAAGCACTTAATCACATTTCAAGATAGTCCCCACCACGTTCAATGCAGGTGTGCCAGCGCTTCACTAATGCCTGGATTCCGCGAGAAAAAAAACTCTTATGACTGACTGCGTAGCCACGTATGCAACGCCTCTTTCACCTCATCGTCCGTATTGAACTTCTTGCCACTGAGTGCCTCCTTGAAGGGTCCAAATAAATGATAATCCCTCGGTGCGAGGTCCGGTGAATATGCAGGATGCGGAAGACACTCCAAACGCAGATTCGTGATTTTCGTTACTGTCGCACGAGCTGTGTGCGGCCGCGCGTTATCATGCTGTAAGAACACGCCAGAACTGAGCAAGCCGCGACGTTTAGACCTGATTGCAGGTTTCAAGTGGTTCTGAAGCAGATCACAGCATGATTCGCTGTTGATAGTGAGTCCCCTGGGCATGTAATGTTCCAGGATTGGGCCGTTACAGTCCCAGAAGAGCGTGAGCATCAATTTGCCGGCCGACTGCGTTGTACGGAACTTCTTTGCTTTCGGCGATGATGAATGTCGCCACTCCATGCTGGCTCGCTTAATCTCTGGTCGGACGTAGTGGACCTAGCATTCGTCACCAGTGAATATACGGTGTGGAAAGCCATCTCTTTCAGCTTCATAACGTCGTAACAGTGTTTCACAAACATCTACACGACGTTCTTTCAGTTCGGGGGTGAGTTGTTTTGGTACCCACCTAGCGGAAACTTTGTGGTACTGCAGCTATTCGTGAATGATGTGGTGCGCCGAGTCATGACTGATCTTCAATTCTCCAGCCACCTCGTCGATTGTTATCCGCCGGTTTTCCCGTATCACTCGTTCAACTGCAGCGATATATATATATATATATATATATATATATATATATATATATATATATATATATATATATATATATATATATATATATATATATATATATATATATATATATATATATATATATATATATATATATATATATATATATATATATATATATATATATATATATATATATATATATATATATATATATATATATATATATATATATATATATATATATATATATATATATATATATATATATATGAAAATTCAGTGAACATGCATGCTTGTTTAACGTTAATATTTTCGGAATGTGCAAATCTTAGAACACCAAGATTCAAGTTTAGTAATTCTGAGATATTTTTAAAAAAACGGTCAAAACTGTTTAGCATATATAAGTATTCCCCCAGATCATTTGGACATGTTTGATCTGTAGTAAGTCGTACATTTTGTTGTCATGGTAAAGGTAGCTCCATAGCAAAAACTGCCGCTAGAAAGTGAAACGTTATATAACTTCACTATACTAGGTCCAGTTTCATGAGTGTTGTGACAACTTTGCCTTCCCTAACTCTAGATGAATTAGTCCAACACTAAAGTAAAAAATCTTCTAATCAAATGTCAAATCAGTCCTGTAGTATTCAACCGGTAACTTTGCCGCGAGAGGTAAGCACTCTAACCATTCTTCATCATCATCATCATCATGTTAGTGTCTTCGCCTCACAAAGAACGGACTGGTCACCTTGCAAGAAGACTGAACCAACATTCACTTGCTCTTGCAGATTCTGTGGCAATTCTGGTTACATGAGATTGCCAGCCCCAGCCACAGTCTCATATAAGTCGTCATGTACGCATTGCCCGAGGGTGTAGTGGTCTTATTATTTATTTGTCTCTTCAAAGCCGCCCCTCCGTCGGAACTACTCGGAGTTCTGCTTCTAATACTGTCATCTAAATATTTATATTGACAAAGCCCACGAGTTAGATTCTGTGAATATGTGTGTGCCACAAATCTACTATAAAAAATATATTTTCTTTTTTATGTTAAAAAAAGTTAAAAAAAGTGAATACCAAAAGTGTTACCTGCATGTTTGTTTGCTGGCGATGAGATATCGTCGCCTTAATCTGCTTTATTAAATCTTCATTTCTGGCCAAACATTGATCTGAGGTCATAAATCGACGTCATGTAATTTAAGCTATCATCAAACACAATACCTTGCAGTTAACAGTTTGCATCGTCATGCACAGTTTCATTTTAATATGATAGCTCCCACATTTCAACTAATACCCCAACAACTTTGAACACGTTTTTCCCACAAGCTGAAGTGGAAGTGGAACAAAGCAGTACTAAGGCGACGATGTATTCATAACCTCCAGACGCCTTGCTGTTGTGTTACCGTAAAACTGTATCTTAGTTCCTGTGTTGACTCAGTTTTACGTTCTTGGATTTTTCAATTTATTTCTAGTCTCTTTTCCCCCTTCCCTTCAGCAGATTGCACACCTTTTTTTCCACAAATGTATAGTATCATTGATTTAACATGCTCATTATAACAGAAGAATCTACTCAATTTATTCAATCGCACGTGACATTACAATTTATTATGCGTGTATCTGTTCCTTGTAGTTCCCATGGGTCATTGATGAGACAAACAAAGAATAGAGTTACTGCCCCCTAAGCATGTCGAGCCAGGAGACAAATATGAGGTTGCGTATGAGGCTGGCATACTCATCATATAAAACAATTTGCTACAGAAACCAACCCAGCACGAGTACACGAATTGCTGGGTACACGAACTGCTGGATGCAGACTTCCTGCGAGGAGACCAGCTGCTGTGGTGGCTCCATGCTCCGTAAGGGCGACAAGGAAAAAGATGATGACACATGTATCTGCTAAAATATTTATTTGATTGTTTTATTTTCTTGTCATGCTTCTAGGCAAGGATGGCAGAACTCCATTCGCCACAACTTGAGTCTTAACCATTGTTTTATCAAAGTACCGAGAGATAAAGGCACCCCAGGTGAGTTTGTTGTCTGTCATGATAACTGCCTGTTTCTGTTACCTGTTAATATCCTTCAATATCTATCTATCTATCTATCTATCTATCTATCTATCTATCTATCTATCTATCTATCTATCTATCTATCTATCTATCTATCTATCTATCTATCTATCTATCTATCTATCTATCTATCTATCTATCTATCTATCTATCTATCTATCTATCTATCTATCTATCTATCTATCTATCTGTCTATCTATCTATCTATCTATCTATCTATCTATCTATCTATCTATCTATCTATCTATCTGTCTGTCTGTCTGTCTGTCTGTCTGTCTGTCTGTCTGTCTGTCTATCTATCTACCGATCGACCGACCTACCTACCTACCTGCCTATCTGCCTACGTGCCTGTCTGTCTGCCTATCTGCCAACGTGCCTGTCTGTCCGCCAACGTGCCTGTCTGTCTGCCGACCTACCTACCTAACTATCTTCCTAACTATGAAACTAACTAAATAACTACCTACCTACCTCCCTTCCTACTACCTACAAAATATCAACCTTGTTTTTTATGTCTGCATGCTTGCCTGGCAGAGAAATATTCCAGTCAGTGCAGATATCTACTATCTCTGTTTATTTGTCACTCACCACTCAAAAATGAGCCAGGTAATTTTTATACAAATAATTGCTTCTTCTTCCACCCTTTATGGACAATTGAGTTACCACTGCCGTTGATCGGCATGCATCAGCCTGCACCATAACACTTTATATCCTCGTGCTGTTGTGGTTTCTGTAGCAATCTTTGTTTACAATTGTTTCTAATTTGTACATTTTTGTATTTTTGTGATGCCAGTTTCACATATCGGCAATTGTACATAGTATTTGGACTTGAAAACAATATTTATGCTAACTATAACCCTTCAGTTGTTGAACGGAATATCTTTCATCATCAATTTAATCAAATAATCTTGAGAGAGATCCCTGTAAACCACAGGTAATTAATCAGTTAATACATGCTAACTATAACCCTTCAGAGGTTTAACGGAATATCTCTCGTTATCTGTTTAATAAAAATAATCTTGAGACAGATACCCGTAAACCACAGGTAACACTGACTAACAAAAAAAAACTTTTTTTTTCTTTCTCTAACATTTCTATGTTTTTCTGGTCAATTTTAATGCGCTGTTTTTAAATCTGCAAACCGTTTTTCTCTATCAGGTCGGGATCTCTAGAAATACGCAATTGAAGTTTTTTAACAACGCATACAGTATTACAACATCATTCGTACAAGAAGTATAACAGTTATGTAGGCTTGAATTTCTTTGCAGTCGACTTTCGTCGGTGAATGGCATGTGGTACATCGCGATGAAGCATCCAACAATAATCGGCAAGCATGGTCACACTCCACCATCCTTGATAACGTGACTCCATTACGGCGATATCTTGATGGAATCGTTCTCCATGTTCATCGCTGAATTCGCCAAGGTTGTCAGGGAAAAAGTCAAGATGCGAATCGAGCAAATGGATTTTGAGGGACATGATACAGCCCATAATTCTGTATGCATCTATGCACTGCTTAACAATATGCAACATAGTCGACAGATTTGTGATTTTCCAGAAAGTTATCGACGATCGATTTGAATGCCATCCATGCGCGAAGTTCACTACCATGTAATAAGTTCTCGAATTGTTTGTCTGCAATAACTTTCCTAATCTGAGGTCCTACAAAGATACCTTCCTTTATCTTTGCATCGCTAACTTGCGGAAACTTTTCTCGAAGATAAGTGAAAGCTTTGCTCGTTTTATCTAACGCTTTTACAAAATTCTTCATGAGCCCCAACTTTATATGTAACAGTGGTAAAATGAAGCTGTCTTTGTTAACTAATGGCTCGCGTATTACATTTTTTATGCCCGAGCTGCATACGATCCCGGATAGGCCACACCTTTCTTGCATAATGTTCCTGTCTGTTGCGGCTGTCCCATTCACATCGGAAGCAAGAAAATTTAGTATACCCAGTCTGCATGCCCGTGAGAATTGCAATGACCTTTAGGTCTCCACAAATCCGCCATTGGTAGTCACTGTACTTTATTTTTTCCAAACGTATAGCCATATTGTCATAAGCTTCTTTCATATGAACAGAGTAGGCGACTGGAATTGATGAAAAAAAAAATTGTTATGCAATAACACGGCTTTTAGACTAGTCTTGGAAGAATCGATGAAAAATTGCCATTCGTTGACTATGTGCTCATGACCGTTTACATCTTTGCAATAGCAAATGTCATCACCCATCTCAAAGTATTGAACAAGTTCTCTGTGTCTATGACGAAATTTAGATATCGGAGTATTGGGCGCTAAAAGATTTCATTCTTTGAGTCGCGAACCGAGTAATTCCGCTTGTCCTTTGGTAAGAGCGAGATCACGTATTAGATCTGAAAGTTCTGAATGCTTAATTAAGTAAACACCATCATTCACCGGTATGTAATCTGAGTCAGAATTAGTTTCTAAAGCAGGTAAACTATCACTTTCTGATGGTTCATTTACGTCCAACAGATATTGTTCTGGTGGTACTTGGATCGGACACGTGATTGGATCATGAGGCACTGGTTTCGAAACCGATTCAATATTTGGATAAACCACAGACTTTCTAGTTTTAAAAGTGAAACCATGGATATTTGTCAAGCAGAAGTAACAATCAGTAATGTGATTTGTATGTTCACGCCATATTACAGGCACTCCAAAAGGCATCGACTTATGCTTCGGCGATTTTCGTAACCAACCTGCCAATGTATTTGCACAAGTCGAACAAACTGCATTTGGCTTCCAAGATTTATTTGCATCATCAACTTTCGAATCGAAATAAAGTTCATATGCTTTCTTTAGTAATGGTGTAAAATTTTTCTGGTCAACACGATCGGTAAAATATCCGCACACTTAACAGAACAGATCAGCCGAATTTCTACAACTTCTAGAAGCCATATTTTGCTCAGAATTATTTCAAAATACAGTAACTATTTGAAAAATCGCGTAACATATGTCATGCATCTTTTAGCAGTATAAAAAGTAGAATTATGTTGCTTTTTATTAATTTTTAATAAGCTATATAGTAAAAATGAAATGGAGCAAATAACGGTTTCCCAAAAATATATTTATTCACAAATATCTTAAGAACCCGACGTGATAGAGATAAACGGATTTCAGATTTGAAATCAGCGCAAGAAACTGACCTAAGAACACTTATTCTTATATAAGAAAGAAAAATGTTGTTTGTCAGTGTAATTAATCAGTTAGTTAATCCATGCTAATTATAACCCTTCAGAGGTTTAACGGAATATCTCTCGTTATCTGTTTAATAAAAATTATCTTGAGAAAATCCCCATAAACCACAGGTAGTTAATCAGTTAATCCATATTAATTATAACCCTTCAGAGGTTAAACGGA
The DNA here is from genome assembly GCA_024509875.1 of Oreohelix idahoensis. Taxonomy (NCBI): domain Eukaryota; kingdom Metazoa; phylum Mollusca; class Gastropoda; order Stylommatophora; family Oreohelicidae; genus Oreohelix; species Oreohelix idahoensis. The sequence continues at coordinate 429,814 of JAMPIV010015474.1, forward strand.
ATATCTCTGGTTATCTGTTTAATAAAAATAATCTTGACACAAATCCCCGTAAACCACAGGTAGTTAATCAGGTAACCCACGTCTTATTCTTCTTTTCCCTGCTTGCACCTTATGGAGTAAGGAGCCACTACTACAGCCGGTCCTCTTGCAGGAAGCCTGCCTCAAAACATCCATGTGCCCCTGCGGTGATGATTTCTGTAACAATTTATTTCACATAATGAAGAAGCCAGACCCCCTACACATCCTCATAATAGTCGCCTCATAAGACATCCCTGAGGTAGCAGTAGGCATATTTTTTCTTCGCCTCCTCAGATTTCCTGGGAACTACACAGGACAATTTACAACGTGTATGAGGTTAAATAAAAGAATAACTGCTCAGTAATACATTTGTACTTGGGTACTTTTTATTTCTATTAACATAATTAACTAAATAAATAGCCTATATACAAGTATGCATGTTCATTTCTCTACACGTTTATTTTATATATATATATATTTTTTGTTACGACGTAAAATAAATGTTGCTAATGATTGACATACAAATATTAATTATTAATTTCTTCATCGTACACTCTCAAACGTCAACTTAAATATTTTCAAAGAAAGCAGTGATAAACTTGAGGCTATTTGTATATCTATAGAGTTTTTCCAGGAATAATCCTGGTGACTGCTATATATGGGTTCTCTGTTCCTCATATGTTGGGCATCTTTGAATCAGATTTCATTTTAATTGTGCCACCTTTATATTCATTGGTATTTCCTATCTTTAGCTTGTTGAATAGGTAGTATCCCAATCTGTTGTGGCCTATACGATGTCTGAAGATTACCACTTCTTCACTTCCGCTGGTCTGGCAAATATGAATTAATTTTAAAACAGAGGTAGCGTCACTTATATTATGTGCACAAACCTGGTTACAGTTTTTTTTTAAAGTTGTCCGTATTTCAGAACCAAACAATAGGACTGCCTTGACATTCTAGCTGGTGGTTCCTATTGTTGCACTGGACTTCATTTTTTTGTCATTTCCACACATTTTCCAACGCAATGAAAGCTCTTCTTGCCTATTGTAAGCTTATTCTGATAGATATCACTTATCCGTTCCTCCAGCCTCGTGTATATTGCTGCTAAGACGTTTCTTTAAGTCCACATCTAGTGGGTCATTTTTTCTCCAAGTTCAGCCTGCCCATCATTTACCGCATTATTATCATATTTTTTGCCTTTCCTCTCCATATTTGCAGACCCACTTGCTGTGACCTCTCATTAAGCGTTTCACTTTGTCTAATATCTGGTTACAATTTCGGGACTGAAATGCCAGTTCGTCGGCAAAATCATGGATCGCCAAACTGTTTTGTCAGAGATCATTGAATTCCATTTCTGTTGGTTGATTTTTTTTTTTTAAAGAAAGGTGCCTGTAATTTATTTAGTAGTACTATGTTAGTACAGGCAGACCACATCATTCTAAGCTATCAGTTATATCACTTACAATAAGAATCACTTTAAACTTCCTCTTATCGATCCACAGAAGATGCCACATTTACGTTTTCAGTCGCCTTATATAAATTACGTTCATATCGTATCTTTTTTTCTTAATAGGATCGCTTTATGTTACAATTAATTTATGATTCTTTTCGTCCCAATATTTCAGGAAAAGGTAACTACTGGACTATGGATCCAAACTGTGACGAGCTCTTTGAAGAAGGAAATTACAGAAGGAGAAAGAGACGTGTCAAAGTTCAACAGAGAGCACTCGCAAAGTCCCCATCCTTTGACGAAACTGCTGACGATGGAGGCGGTATTTGTAACGATGGTGTCGACGCCAATAGTGAGAGGCAAAGTCGTGACCTTGACTTTCAGGAATACCATTGCCACAAAAGTCAGGACATTCCCGATACTGAAGAAGGTCAAGGGAATTATGAAGATGGAGAAATTGTTAACTACAATCTGTCCAGGCAACCCCTGATGTGGGTAAAGAGCGAAGCAGCCACAAGCAGTCATAAAGTAAGGGGTTCTCTAGATTCAATAGATGGTAACGAATGTGAACAGAACAGCGATGACATAAATCACAAAACATCACATGAAACGGACAATGACCATGTTTTCACGCAAGGTGTGAGTTTCACTGACGCTGAAATTTCTCGTAACTGTACTGTAGACAGTTTCGACAAAATTAGACTTAGCCCGAATACGACTAAGAGGTTTCAGTTGTCCTCAGTAGCCATAGACGAGCCCATTCATGGTTCTTACTCTACGAATGATGATCATGTCGAGGGAATTATAAACGATAAATTACAGAAAAAAAGTGATGTTACTAAATGTAAGAATGGAGAGAATTCAGCATATACCAAAGACGTTGATAAAGAAGTCCGCCATAACAACGAAGTCAGTGTGACTGATTCAAACAAAGGCATCGAAGGACAAGAATTAACAGATTCAACACAAGCCTCAAAAACAATACGTTATTTCAGCAGTGGAAAAACCTTACTTTGTGGCTGTGCTTCCAAGATGGAAAACAATCTTTGCAAAAGATTACATAATACCTCAGACCAGTTGTGCCTCGCAACAAACAAATCGGACAGAAATGAAACTGCACATTTTTGTCAAGAAAATGACAACTCCAAAAATCATAACACCATACCTGATGACGTCAGCAACGATAGTCATTTGTCATCTAAACAAACCTCCAGCAAAGACAATGTCAAGGGTGAACATCCAAACACTGCCCATATTTACAAAAAACTACGACTCTCCTTTGGCATTGACCGACTTATAGGAAAAGAAGACAATCACAACCATATCACTGATAACAAGAATAACTCCCGCAGTGACCACTTCATGCATGTCGATGTTCAGATGACAGCCCTGAACAAATACTACTCTGAATTTCTTCGAGCAGTTCATCAGAATAAGAGTTCAGATGCCCATGAAGAACGAAGAACGTCATCAGACTCCATCAGTGACTTAGACAGGGGAGAGAAGCGGAAACGTGACGTGTTTGAAGGTATTCCCAACCCCCCTCCCAAAGTAATTGATCTGAAAAGCAGAAACTACGACAACCTATCGTTAGCTGTCTTCCCAGGATACTTCGGGACAAGTGATCGCTTTCCTCTCACTTCCGGAAGTATTGCAGCTTATCCTAACGGACATCCGGCATCTGTAGACACCATGAAAGCGTCCATTGATACCATAATGATGTACGGACATCCTCTGCTGGCGACATCGCTAAATTTAACGTCACCTGGGCAACATCATTCACATCGTATACCCAGAGTGCAGCATATGCAGCAGACTACGGGTTTTCCTTATAACGTCTTCTTGTAATGAACTTTCTACTGCGTGACGACATTTTCTGTATACAGCAAATTAGCAAGAGAAGCTTCATTGGCATCAATTTAACGGATCCCACCCGCTTTTGGGCAAGCAGATTCTTTTTTTCTTTGAGCCAAATTAGTGACTGACTTTTGTACAAAGATAACTGTCCATTACACGGAAAATGGTTCAGTCAAATCTAGGACAGCCGAGATGAAAATCGTGAACCAAACTTGGGGCCCCTGCACGAAGGATGGCCACAGACTGAGCAAAATGGAGAGTTTATTGCTGTTTTACAGGTCCGCCACAAGTCGTGATGGTCACGGACTTCTTGGTCAGTCAGCGGCTGAGGATTCAAGAAGTAGAACCTATATGAAAATCGAATTTATTCGACACGACTGAAAATATCCCACGGCTTTCCAGACACTTGATAAATATACAAATAGTGTACACGTTGTAGTACTGTAGTATAGCTAAGATTTTCTTTCAGTTTACGTGATTTATCTATAAAGTGATTAGAAAAAAAACTGATTATACTTACTTACTTAGTCGTTCCCCTTCTACCGTGAGGTGTAGAGGTTTGGAAGAGAGAGCGCCAGACTATGATTATACTCTTCTCCTTTTCTGTTGTCGATCCTTAGGGAGCCGCCACTGTAGCTGACCGCCACTATAGAAAATGTACATTTAAGCATTCACGTGCTCTTACAATGGTGGTTTATGTATCAATTTATTTTACATATTGCAGTTGCCCACCACACGCATAACCTCATATTGATCGTCTCTTACGACATGCTTAAGGGTGCAGTAGTCCCATTCTTTCTTTATCTCTTCAAGGAACCCCACAAACTACATGGGGTGAACTTATATAGATATATATAGCGAATACGATTTACAAAACGGAGCACTAATATACTACAATACAATTAATATCTACAAATCTCATTCAATCTACTACTAACAGTACATGAAATCTGGTATAGTAGAGTAAATACATCAAAATCCTATATATAAAATCCCAGCTTTTTCTGTCAATGCATAACGCAAAGGGATGCAACTTTGGTTGAAAGTTAGACATTAATTGCATTGTTTCCCTTATATATACTATCCCGAACATAGTAACACTTACCAAAGAAGAATGCGAAATTACGGTGTGCATGAAACGTTTGATTATACTGTATGGAAAGAAGTCAACAACACAACTGATAAACAGTACATGAACTGGAGACAGGAAGATGCGGAGATCCATGATTTAAGTTGTACCAGATTAAAACAACAGAAAATCAAGATGCTCTTCTGTCATGTTCAGACTTTTAACATCAGATGTAAAACAAATATTTTTGTTTTTTAAAATACTTTTGAATAAATAAAATTGTGGTTAGGTATTGGTGTTTTTGAGTTTAATTCCCATCTTATGACGGGCTTTGACACTAGTATAATAATAAGATACAAACAAGGGGCGATTATAGGTTGTACGATGCGCTATCCAAATGTGAACGTGCCTGGCCTCCGTTAAAAAAATCTCGGCTGTATCGACAAGCATATATTTGTGCGCGAGGACCCTAAAAGTATGAGGCCATAGGCAGTAGCCCTGGTTGTCTATGCCTAAAAACGCCACTAGGTGCAGTACAGTAAATTTCTAAAAGTATCATGCAGTATAGCGCACTTAGTATTGCAAAAATAATTTCGATCTGTGATGTACGTATCCAAAAGTCAAATACAGCGCATTACAACAACCATCTGGACAAACAATCTCCGCAGTACAGTAAAATTAATATGTGAAAGTCTCATATTGTTCATTGTCTATTATATTATAGTTATGTTACAACAATGAACACTTACCATTTTCTAAACTCGATTACATAACAATAATTGCCTAGAACTGCTATTTACTGTTATTTTTGTCAGTGTGTGTTCTATCCAAAGACATCGTCTAAACGTATGCATGTATATTTGTGGGCGCAGGTGTGTGAATGTGGTTATCTTGTTTTTTTTCTTTCTATCTCTACTTATTCTTGTGCTATTTTATTTTACTTTACAACGTTGAATTCCTTGAAACTGATATGTAAAATGCATGTTAAAATAAATGAATTCAGTATGAAAGGTGAGATAAAGGAAGGGCAGAATGTCAGACGGGCCTGCGTGCCCAATTCTCAACCCTTTGAAAATAAAGTTCATTCGTTCGTTCGTTCTTGTTATTTAAGAACAATGAGAATACCATTTGCAGTTGACTCCCTTTGAAGAATCCAGCACAAAGCCGATTCAGATGATAATTTCAGTTTTTGCTTCTGTAACAATTTCAGATACTGCAGGGAAGGGGAGTGTTACTGTTACAGACTTCGCCATACTTTGTTTAATGAGGTAGGGTCGGTGACCAGTTCCTTTCCTTGCTACGTGACCAGTTCCCTTCCTCGTTACGTGACCAGTTCCCTTCCTTGCTACGTGACCAGTTCCCTTCTTTGCTACGTGACCAGTTCCCTTCCTTGCTACGTGACCAGTTCCCTTCCTTGCTACGTGACCAGTTCCTTTCCTTGTTACGTGACCAGTTCCTTTCTTGTTACGTGACCAGTTCATTTTCTTGTTACGTGACCAGTTCCTTTCCTTGTTACGTGACCAGTTCTTTTCCTTGTTACGTGACCAGTTCCTTTCCTTGCTACGGGACCAGTTCCTTTCCTTGTTACGTGACCAGTTCCTTTCCTTGCTACGTGACCAGTTCCCTTCCTTGCTACGTGATCAAATCACTTCCTCGTTACGTGACCAGTTCCTTTCCTTGTTACGTGTCCAGTTCCTTTCCTTGTTACGTGACCAGTTCCTTTCCTTGTTACGTGACCAGTTCCCTTCCTTGTTACGTGTCCAGTTCCTTTCCTTGTTACGTGACCAGTTCCTTTCTTTGTTACGTGACCAGTTCCTTTCCTTGTTACGTGATAGTTCCTTTCCTTGTTACGTGTCCAGTTCCTTTCCTTGTTACGTGTCGAGTTCCTTTCCTTGTTACGTGACCAGTTCCTTTCCTTGTTACGTGTCCAGTTCCTTTCCTTGTTACGTGACCAGTTCCTTTCCTTGTTACGTGACCAGTTCCTTTCCTAGTTACGTGTCCAGATCCTTTCATTGTTACATGTCCAGTTCCTTTCCTTGTTACGTGACCAGTTCCTTTCCTTGTTATGTGTCCAGTTCCTTTCCTTGTTACGTGACCAGTTCCTTTCCTTGTTATGTGTCCAGTTCCTTTCCTTGTTACGTGACCAGTTCCTTTCCTTGCTACGTGACCAGTTCCCTTCCTTGCTACGTGATCAAATCACTTCCTCGTTACGTGACCAGTTCCTTTCCTTGTTACGTGTCCAGTTCCTTTCCTTGCTACGTGACCAGTTCCCTTCCTTGCTACCGTTGCACATTCTCTAAGTCAAGAGCACAGTCAGGTAGACATTTACACCGGAGTAGACTGGAGCGTGACGCTACCAGGATTCGATCCCGGAGCCCGGTAACTGTAACGCGAATGATGAGAGGTCAAACTAAGAGCGATGATTATGATGATGATATCGATGATGCTGATGCTTAGGAGGATGATGTTATTTCAGATGATAGTTCAAAAATTACAACATTGTCTGCATATGTGGTAATGTTGATTACTGTTACGAGCATAATAGCCGTTCTCTCCCATTTGTTTTTCCTTTGTCTTTTTCCTCGTTTGTTAAGTTTTCAGAGAATAGTTTAGAATACACTTGCAACCAAATCTGTCTTTTCATTAGTTTATTCCATGTCTTCTTTTATTATTTTGTTTTCACACCACGCCTATCTATGTTCTTATGAAGAATGATTAGAGGGCTTGCTTCTAGAAACAAAGTTACTTGGTTCGAAACATGATAGCGTTACACGCCAGTCTACCCAGCTGTAAATTGGTACATGGCTCTTGCTCTTGAGTTAGAGAAAGTAAAGGCAACTAGGAAGAAAATCGATTACCCCACCTCATAAAGCCGAGACCATAGTATAGTGCAGTCTCTAATACTTCACTCTCAAACGGAAGTACCTGCTTTGGGATTACCTTTACCCTTTTATTAACATAAAAGTTAGCTGTGCTCCAGCCCAACTCTCCACGTGGTCGATAAATACCAGAGTGTCGATCGGGACCTGTTAAACTTTTGGAGTCAGAAGTTGACAATCACGTAAGAAATTGAAATGCCTGATGTGACTCAATCTTACATCTGGAACTACTGCTACAAAACACCAAGAGCTCTGAGCTGCAGTTGGGCCGTTTCTACTTACATTTCCAAGTTCTTACATGGTTGAAGCTGGTTTTAGTCACAAAAATGAAGTTTTGTCAAATCAAAGGAACAGAGTGAACCTAAAAGAGCGTGGTGACTTACGACTAATGTTCACCAATCTCCAACCAATTACGAAGGCCATCGATAATATCCATCAGCTACATTCTTCCCATTAATTAATTTAACCAGTTTAATAAAAAGGTATTGTTAGTTTATGTGCGTCTATAGTCACATCCTTATTTTATTTATTAATATATTTGCCTGGGGTCGATTAGAGATAAATGATTACATGTAGATTGTAGGGGTCGGGACTGAAACAAGTTTAGGGATCCTGTTCTAGAGTAAGGGCTTTCTATTATCCTGTCTATTCGCATTTTTATTGTGTCTGGATCTTTAACCCTTGCCCAAACTGATGTTAGGGCCATATAGTCATTGCGTCATTAATAGGCTGAACTGCCCATGGTAAACTTCCGGTGTTATGTCTTGCGGTTCGCACTAATGACCTGTCATGGAAGCATCATTTTTTTGGTGATGCGTAGATGGCAGGGAGGATAGTGTGATTCGCTTGCATAGCTAGGCGGGGTTGTCGCACGGAAGGTCCAGCGTTCGAATCCTGGGTAAGCCACTCATGTCTGTTGTTTTTCTGTTGTCTAGTGTTCTACTTCTTTATTTCCTACGAGTGCCTGATAACATACCTTTATGTTTGTCTCATATAGTTTTTATATAATAATCATCATCATCATCATCATCGTCATCATCATCGTCATCATCATCATCATCATCATCATCATCATCATTATCATCATCATCATCATCATCATCATCATCATCATCATCATCATCATCATCATCATCATCATCATCATCATCATCATCATCATCATCATCATCATCCTCATTATCATCATCATCATCATCATCATCATCATCATCATCATCATCATCATCATCATCATCATCATCATCATCACCATCATCCTCATTATAATCATCCTCTTTCATCATTACCATCATCATCATCATCATTATCATCATCATTATCATCATCATCGTCATCATTGTTATCAGCATCATTATCATCCTCATCATTATCATCCTCCTCATTAAAATCATCATCATTATCATCATCATTATCATCATCATCATCATTATTATTATCATCATCATCATTATCATCATTATCATCATCATTATCATCATCATCATCATCATTATTATTATCATCATCATCATTATCATCATCATCATCATCCTCATTATCATCATCATCATTATCATCATCATTATCATCATTATCATTATCATTATTATCATGATCATCATCATCATTATCATCATCATCACCATAAAACGAATTCTCTCCAAACCTACCTGTCCAGTGTCGTCTTTTTAAGGTCTTTCTCATACATAAAACAAAATCCCTGTCATTTCTGTCTCCATCTTCCTTCCTCCGTGTCTTTTTTGGTCGTTCTTCCATTTCCCTTACTCTGTAAATTTCACGCGGTAACGTAGTGGTTAGTGACAAAAAGCGCGGGGCGCTGATTCTGCATGAAATTAACTTCTGCTTTATATTTCATTAGACACTTATGGATACAATATATGAAAAGCCCTTAAGCGCTCCACGCTTTTTGTCAATTTGATGTTACATTTTTCGACTACAAGCTATAAACTTCTTGAAAAATTATTTTTTGGGTATTTAGTGCATTCAAAGCATGTGTTTAAAATATTTTTTATATATTTTTAAATAAAGTTTTATGTTCTCTACTTAATTCTCCTTTTCTTTTCCTTCTGTTTTTCGTTTGTCTGTGTCACGGATTTGCCTCCCCTGCTTTGCAGTGGTGGTCCGACAGTGGCCAAAACCCAAGAGTATCTATTATGGGCCTTTAAAGGTACCTTCGCACAAGATTACTCTTGGCAGAGTTGTAGATAGAAGGATAATGATGCTTCTATCTCAAGGAAGTTTTCATAAGATATTTCAGAAGTCATGAACAATGCTGCATCGGCAGGGCAACTGTTAACTTATATCGGTCCGCAGCCTTTTATGAAGAATTAAGCAATTATTAATTTTAGCTCGTTCAAGCCCTCACCCTGATTTACTCAGTGGAATTCTTATTATTCTGGTATAGCTCTGTTTAGCGTGTACTGTATTTAGTAAATTGACTGAGACAAACGTGCAGTACATTCAAAAGCATTAAATCGATGTTAAATTTGTATATTTACAAATAACAAATTTAAAAATCATCTAAGTTTTAACAGCTTTAAAAAATGAATAATGATTGATCAGGAAAAATATCATCACTGTTGTGATGGACTGATTATTTTATGTAAGAAGTCACTTGGCAGCTTATAAGTTTCACTTAGCTGCCATTGGTAGTTTCTTCTCCCGCTGGGTTTTTTTGGGTTCTGTGCTGATAGGTCACTGGAGTTCTAGCGTCTCTGGTCAAGATTAAAGGCACAGCACGTTATAAAGTAAGATCAGGGAGTAACTTCAAAGCTTGTCCTGCGCCTCTAAGACCATCTGATGGTCGTGTCTAGTTCTACGTCAATCCACTTTTACCCTCACTTTGTTCCAGAGATTAGTACCCTCACTGGTACCACCAACTACTATGGTAAAAAAAAAAAGAGAAGCAAAACGCTCTCCTGAGTACAGCGTTTTCAGACACATAGTTATGTGTCCTTTTCTCCTATTCCACCATTCGATCTACCTCAGACTTTACCCTTGATGAGAATTAAACTTAATCCCTCGAGAGGAAACTGTCTTTACATTTAAATTGAATAGCTTTATATTTACTTTACATTCAAATGAAATGGTTAATAGTATAGATATAATATGTTTTCATTTACATCTATACTGATTGAAAATTTTTGAAACTTTCATTAATTTTAAAGTGCATATGTTTAAATAGACATTTACACTGGTTTGAAAATGAAATATTATTAATAGAATGTACATAATTTCTTTCATCATTCCCTCCTTGCTCCATATGGAACTTGGGACTATCTATGCTTTTTAATTCTCTTTAAGAAACTGGCAGCAAAGCAGTCACTAGCGCTTGCAGTAGTGGTTCATGAATTCATCATTCTATATGACGAGGTTGCCAGCCTGAAATGACGGACATCCATTTAGCAATTTTCGCATATCAATATTCACGTGGCAGTATATATATATATATATTAGTTCACATGTTAGTTGCTCAGATGAATAAAAGCACTTGACTAATCCTCTTACACGTGTTCTTGGGGGTCGTTATTTTAACAATTAATTCCCAATATGACTCCGTGTTTTCAGTTTCCTAAGCAGGCGACCTTTGTCTTTACTGACTGTGTGTGGTACACCACTCTGAGTGGAGACCTCCCAGTAACAAGGACTGCTGTGTCCGTTTCAGATTTTGCTCCTTTCCTAAGACCTACGGGTCCTGGGTGTTCCTCTATAAATGCCTTTGTGCAGATGAGGAAGGACATCCCTCGAAACCTTCGGGTATGTGAGGCTCTGTCCATTTTGGCTGGAATGACGTCTCGATGGTTCGATGGTTTTATAGCGAATATGAGTACACATGAGGGCAAGTTCGGGCACAATGGGCTAATCACCTGTTTGCCAAGTCACTTCGATTACACGTCCTGCCCATGGGCCTTGTGCACTTGGGTCCCCTCTACACCTCGTTTCACGGGGTAGAAGAGGTTCCGATTATGAGATGAGATGAGATGTTTTCAGTTTCCTCAGATCCCGTTTTCTTATTAAATGATAGAGATTTCCTGGGCTGCTTCAAAATTTCTTTCAAAATTCTCCAACAAAAGTCCGGTCTGAAAAATGAAATTCTGAATTCTAACTTCCGGCAGTCTGGTTTCGTCTTGGCAAGTGATCTTCACAGTGTCTTGACACTGAAACGTGTCAGGTTATATTGCCTGTCTTCCCCCGCATTTGTTTTGTTACGATGCCAAGAAAGCTCCAATCGATTCAAACATGCATGTTGTGTAGGGAAATTTCAAAATTATTTCCGCCTGAAATAATATGCGTGATGCAAAAGGTCAGGTCTCCCATATATGGAAAGAAAACTTCCGATCCTCTCTCGGCCATGTTTACAAATAACGTATTATTACTTTAATTTGATGTAATGTCTTTGTAACAAGGTGTGCCGGAAACGATGATGTCATGCATGTCTGTCCAAAATGTGTCGCACAGACGAGTAATCTCGTTATCTGTAGCTTGAGCACACAAAATCCGCCTCTTTACCATCTTGGCAGAGAATGCACCCTGGCCTTATCAGCGATTAAACAACTGCGCTGGGCGATTCTAATGTAACTCCGTAGCCTGAAGTCGGGCACACCTGAAATTAACCAACATGGTTGTCGGCTAATATTATCTTATCAGTTCCTTCCCCAGCAAGTAGGAACAGGTAAACAAACAGACATGACGACTTATCGCTGAGAGGAGTGTAAGAATGTTTGAAAATACAAACTATCTGCTACATAGCAGCGAAAGAAAAAAGGTGTTGACCACTGAAAAGCACGTAATAAAGTCAGTACAACAAATGTAACTGATTACTGCCGTAGTGAAGCAGAGATCGATCCAATAATGTCACAGTCTGTCCCTGACTAAGGCCTTGTGGCTGCAACGTAGGTTTTTTCTCGTCCTATCTACCAGTAAGACGTACCACTATTTGTGTTATTGTTTTTTTAATTCTAACACTTTCATCACGTTAACTATTAACGATTGCCCAATGTTGCCACCTTTGAACTGCTACTTAGAACTGCCACTAGAACCACAATCCACTGTCATTCATAGTCATAGCAATAACCTGGAATGTTCAGGACGGCAATCAGTCGAGCGCTGTTTATTGGTAGACCACAGTGAATAATGAGGTAGATCTCTATACAACAAGAGGAAAAAAAAACCTAAAAATTTGTAAGGTATGAATATTTCAGACTATCTATTCCCTGCAAGCATTTGAAAACGCAATATCCATAGGGTAAAAGGTAATTTTTCCTCGTGTCTAGTTTAAAGCCACGAGCGCTGGCTAAAATATCCTTTATTCGTGAACTTCGTCAAATAGTAGCGTAATTTTTTCTTTGAAGTGCATACTGTATTAAGTAAAATACTATCTTGTTTGAAATGTCCATCGCCATGAAAATGTAACTGCAGAAAGCTGATTGACACCATGCGAGAGGAAAACCTTGCAAAAGTAAAACCATGCAAGTGTAAAACCATGTGGGACTAAAACCATGTGAAAATAAAGTCACGCAAGAGTATAACCATGCGAGAATAAAATCAGTTAAGAGTAAAACCTTGCGAGAATAAAACCATGCCAGAGTAATACCAAGTGAAGTTATAACCATGCGAGAACAAAGCAATCTGGGGCTACAACCATGCACAAAGTAAAAGCATGCGAAAATAAAACAATGAAAGGGCAAAGCCATGTGAGATTAAAATCATGTGATAGTAAAACGACGCCAAAGTAAAACCATGCAAAAGTAAAGCTATGCGAGAGTAAAACCATGCGGGAAATACCCATTTGGAACTAAAATTATGCAAAAGAAAAGCTACTTCAGAGAAAAACCATGAGAGTAAAGCCATGTGAGAGTAAAACCACGCAAGAGTAAAACCATGCAAAAGTAAAAGAATGCAAACTAAAATCACGCATGTACAAGTAAAACCATGCGAGAGTAACACCACGCACGCGAGGGAAAAACCATGTGCGAATAAAACCATGCGAGATCAAAACCATATGTGGTAAAGTGGGATGATATAAATATTTATAGGGACTTAGTGTACTGACTGAGATCAGCTGTGAAGGTATCTGTATCTAATATGTGTAGTGTTTTACAGATAACCTTACTTACTGCCACATATTTATATCTCAGTCAGAATTATTCTGGAATATTGTGTTGGCAACGTTATATGTCTAGGGTTATGCAAATGATGAAGTGTAAGTCACCACAACAACAAACAGATAAACAATTTAATTATTCCACCATACTTGACAATACTGTGACACTCACAAACAGTCAACACTCTAGAAGACTATCTTAAAAGATTCAATGATAAATTTCAGATATATTGTCACGAGTTGGATTTAAGTTAGAGTTATGCCCAAGTGTAGGACAAGAACCTAGTGTGAGAAAAGACTAAGATAATAGATTAATTATGAGAAATGACAGTGAATGTAGTAAGGTGAGTCTATTGGCCCGAGGAGGATAACCGAAATTAAATCTTCCTCGCCAAATCGTGACTAAAGAAATGCTATAAACTCACCACCTCTGGCTACCTTTAACAGACTAAAGGAGATAAGGTTAAACTAACACTACAGACACCACTGTACAGACAACAGTTAAGGACTATACAGTGAAGAAGCTGATCCAGTGAACATTAAATAAGTTTATTATACAAATCAACAGAATTTATATAACATAGTAACAAACAAAGAAAAGCATATATCGTGCCAGGTTGCACCGACCTGGAAAACAAAGAAAATCAATTTGATTATAAGCACACCAAATTAAAAAAACTCCAACCACTTTCACTCCTTCATACACCCTGCTGGGGACAAAATTTTAAAAAAATGATAAGTGATCTTAACTACAGTCTAATTTGGTGGGGCGTCCACTAAAGCCACGCTCTATAAATTACTATTTCTAATGTCAAGGTTCTGCTGGTACTGCCGAAGACTATCTGCACAGTAGCTAACTCTGTCAGCGTTATACGCCACTAAGTCACACTCTGCACTGCTACTTAATAGACTTTTTCTAACTCTAAGGCTCAGAGGCTACCCTCTAAGAATAATATGAGACTCTGCAGGTCCCTGATCTAATTTTCCCCATCTCTCCACTTCTGCCTTGTTGCTCTCGTTTCATTTCAGCAACCGGGAAATGATATCCCTTTCTTCCTGGTTCTGACTTGTACTTCTGATGACTAGGCACTTGCCGTAGACTGTAGAGGCTTCTCTATTTGGCGAAAAGAAAGCTGATTCTCCTTTGCTATATTACCCCTCATTTGGGTTTAGGCCCTTCGGTAGTTACCGAGGCTAAAAACGACACACCAACCCGCTTGCTTGGGTTCCATGGGTGTGTATATGAGCTGAGAGCTCCGGGTCTTAAGAAAACCCTTTTCACTGAAGACTGCGTCGCTGTCTCGACCTGCTCTTCCTCGCTCCCTCTCTCTGGGGCCCACAATACTCAGAGCCGATACCCCTCCACGGTACAAGCTCTTACGCCTCTGGCGTTTCCTCGACTTTTCTCTCTTGAGAAGACTGGCTACCTTTGCCAGCTGTCAGGAACAAGATTTATTGGCAACCCCCGCTCTTCGGGCCGTGACCACTGCTGTGGACACAAAAGACATGCCACTCTGTACTACAATACCAAAATACTTTCATATAATAAACTTACATATAAAACGTAAACAGTGGGTGCTTCAGTCACACTCAAATCTAGCACAAACATGTAAACACCCGAAACACAGACTGCTCCACCATTTCCCCTCTCCCCCTTTCATCTTGTGCACGACGATACATAAATATTTCCTGACCCTGGGTCAGCTATTCCCAACAACTCCCTGCCTGTCTAGTAAACCCCAGACTCACTGATCAATACTAATTATACACAGCTTGCCTCAGGCCTTAAAACATTAAAAACAGGTAGGGGAACCTCCCGTACTTAGGCCTACTTTAACTCTGTAAGCGGTCACAGGACCTTATCATCGTTTCCCCCTTATGATAAAAATGCACAACAATTAACTGCACATCAATGATTAAAATTCACCATTACATTTATATTACATCTCTATACACAGAAATATATCTATCTCTATAGACTATATTTCCTAGAACTCATTAAATTCCATAACACACAAATCAAATACTACTCTGCATAATATTTAATTACACAACCACTTAAGGCACCATAATTTTCCTTTCACCTCTACCCCACGTGGTTTCCCTGAAATTATATTTTAACTCCCCCGATAGAAAAATATTTAATATCTACTCTATCCATCCAGAATTTCTACTCCAATAAATCCCGGTAACCACGTGATTAACTTTTCCCGAAAAATCCGTTCCCGTATTTTATTAGGAGACTTATCAGAATTAATCTTCAAGGAAATAAACTACACGTGCTTCAGAATATTCTGTAAATTAATATAAATCTAGGATGCGTGTATGTCTACAGACTTTCTATTAAATCTACGGAGCACACCTACGTAATATCTCTTATCACTCATAGACACTGTAGAAATAAATGATGGCGTTACAAGTTATAAAGTTCAAAAATAAATTAAATTAGAACGGACTAAGGCTCTATTAGAGAACTAGATTTAATTACCACGCTACTTTAAATTATTGACATACCAAATATTGCGTTCAGCGTTAGAAGCCGACAATATGCTTGATACACGGCCCAGGATTACTGCAGGAAGAGACCGCTAAAATCGAAAAGCGCTACTTTATCTTAGATTTTCCTGCTCTGACCCCCGACCTACTTGAGGCTAGGCGTCTCCCTACAACCAATAGAATTAAAGATACTCTAAAATTTTCCATGCGCTCATCTCTAAATTTAGAACCAGTGTATTCTTGCTTCCTTTAAATGCGCGCGTAATTCCGGCTACGTAACGTTACCTAACGTCGTCCGCTAGCGTGAGCAGAAAGTTGGGCGTTACCTGGGTAGGGGTCATCTCCCCTTCCCCACGAAAAATGACCGCGATAAATTTAACAACGCAAAAAAATGGAATTTCAAGATCGCGATATTTAGAAATAGGCCGACTGGTGCCATTCAGTACTAACTTACGTTAATCCCTATAGAAAAAAACCTGGAATTACTTTACCTACAGAAAAAATCTAAACACCCCTATTATTCAGAGAGAAAAAGAATACTTCCCAATCTTTAATAGAGGGAAGACAAAAATGGCAAACTCAAAATGGGGCCTATTGAAGACTAAATCACAGTAACTCCGTCACATATATACAGATGTATTGATTTTTTCTACAATAGTGATCCTGATTCAACTACACAGTGAACCAGGCAATATTATAACATGTAATTACAAATATTATGTACACAGATATAAATGTGGTCTTTGCATTGACATACAATATTAGTAATCTATGTGTGTGAGTTGTGATGTGATAATATGAGGTAATACTGGTTTTGTTCGTCAAGATAGATTCTTATTAGACATCATGACTGCATGTGCTTGTGTATGTTTGGAACTAGTATTGGAGATGGTCTCAGTTCCGAACATTAAAACAATTAATTGCCCCTCTTTAATTAAGTTAGTGTCATTTACGAGGGGTACACAGTGTTGAGCTCTGTTGGCCACAGTGGGCTTAACTTTCGTGATGGCGGCAGGCAAAGACTCCTCTGCTAGACTTCTTCACTGGTTCTGAAGACACCTCACTGGTTACTACAGGGACCAAAGAGTATGTTGTAGCCTCTGGATTCAGCAAACGCTCAGACCAGATGCGGCTTCAATAACTAGGACCACAGTCCCAAAATTCAAGGAAATAAACACAGATACGTTGACTAGCACTGAATGTAGGCACAAATACTGGCACAAATTCCCATCTGCTTATGTTCCAGGCTTTTATTTAGCAAAAATATGAGCTGGCTTCAACGCACTGTTGCTTTATCAAGCTTATTTGAACTAGTGGTCTCGAACTAACGCTATCAATTAACTATATTAACAGACCTAACCAATCAGGCCATTTCTACCCCATCGTTTGAAAAAAAGTACTCTTACTTCCGTCTCCCTTGACAACAAAAGATAGCATTTATAGTCCGACTAATCGTGTTTAGCCTTACATATCATTCCATCCAATCAATTCAAATGTAACTTGTGGCCTATTTCCGTACAATGGTGGTTTAAAATTCTGCCACTGAGCGACTCCGAGTTTTTAGGTTGTCTGACACCCTCATTATTTTCTTTTGCCTATAATTTATTAATTCCTGGACTATTTGCGTAACACTTATCATATTCTGTGTCAGCAAGCCCTAAGGAATCCAAATATCTCAATCTAAGGGAGCTAGGTGGCTGCGTTCAAAATGTGCATTTTCTACCACCTCCTGTTCACTTCAATCCCCATGTGGTGTCTGGGTACTGTCATGTTTTCAAACGTAAATCCATCTAATGTCATCTTTCTAATAAGCGTTTTCCAGGTTTTTTAAAACCTAACTCTGGGAAGGGTAGTGTTTTTATCACTGTCCGTCTGAAAAAAAGTTAGTGCATGTGGCCTTACACGCGTGATAGTAGTAATTGTATATCGCGTTACGCTTGTTGGGGGTGGCATTAATAGCGAGACGCGTGTTTAGTGTTGCATGCGTTCCTGATTTTCAGCCCTCCCTTCTTTCCATCCTACATCCATCTGTCCATTCGTAGTGTAATTAATTTAGGTCATACGCAGTGTGCCTCTCAATGTTTTTTCTTAGAAATGCAATACCCGTTTTAATGTGTTGTGGAAACGCTTGTATTATGCAGTGGCTTATATTTAACGTGGAAACGTTACAATTTGCAGACGAAGCATAAAACAAAGGGGATTTCGAGTACTGTCATTGTGACAGCACTGTTCTTTACCATTCTTCTTCCTTTTATAGAATTTATTTGTTAGGCTTTACATTTACTTTTTAATTTATATATGTGGATTAGAATTTCTCACGACACCATGTGAGGGCAAAACGACGCAAAAGTAAAACCATGTGAGAGTAAAGACAAGAGAGTAAAACCATGTGAGAAGAGAACCATGCGAGAGTAAAACCCTGTGAAAGACAAACCATGCAAAATTAAAACCATGCGAGAGTAAAACCATGAGAACGTAAAAACATCTAGAGTAAAATGATGCGAAAAGTAAAACCATGCAAAAGAAAAACCACGCGAAAGTAAAACCACGCGAGAGTAAAATCATGAGAGAATAGAACATGTTAGACATAAATCATAAGAAGTAAAACCGTTTGAGAGAAATAAAAACCATCGGAGAGTACAACCGCGTCGGAGTAAAATCATGCGAGAGTAAAACCATGTGAAAGAAACATCATGCAAAAGTAAAATCATGCGAAAATAAAACCATGGTAGAGTAAAAACAATACGAGAGTAAAACCATGTGAGAGTAAAATCATGCAAAAGTAAAATCATGTGAAAAAATGCAAGAGTAAAACCATGTGAAATTAAAACCACGCATGAGTAAAAAAACGCGAGAGCAAACTCATGCAAATAAAAAAACCACATGGAACTAAAACTATGCGAAAGTAAAACCATTCGAGAGTAAAACCATGTGAAAGTAAAACAATGTGAGAGTAAAACCACGTGAAAGCAAAACAATGTGAGAGTAAAACCATGCGAGAGTAAAGCCACGCAAAAGTAAAACCATGCGAGAATAAAACCAACCTAGACTAAAACATGCAAAGTAAATCCATTTGAGAGAAAAACCATGAGGGATAAAAATCATGTGAGAGTGAAACCACGCTAGAGTAAAACCACGTGAGAGCATAACTGTGCGAAAGTAAACCCATGCTAGAGTAAAACCATGCGAAAGTAAACCCAAGCTAGAGTAAAACCATGCGAAAGTAATACCATTTTAAAGTAAAACCATGCGACAGTTAAACCACGCAAGATAAAAACCAAGCGAGAGTAAAACCATGTGATAGTAAAACTATGCAAAAGTAAAATGAGGAAAACAAACGCAAAAGTTAAACCATGTGAGATTAAAACCATGTGAAAGTAAAAACATGCGAGATTAAAACCATGTGGGACTAAAACTACGCGAACATAAAACTATTTGAGAGAAAAACCAAGGGAGAGTATAACTATGTGAGAGTAAAATTGTGCAAGATTAAAAGCGTGTGAAAGTAAAAACATTCGAGAGTAAAATCACGCGATAATATAAACATGTAAGAGTAAAACCATGCGAGAGTAAAACCATGTGAGCGGACACCATGGAAAATTTAAACCATGCGAGAGTAAAAGCATGTGAAAGTAAAATTATGTGAGAGTAAAACCATTCAAGAGTAAAACCATTTGAGAGAAAAATCATGGAAGAATAAAACCATGTGTAAGAAAAACCGTGGGAGAGATAAACTATTCGAGAGTAAAACCATGAGAAAGTAAAATCATGTGGGACTAAACCTATACGAAAGTAAAACCATTTGAAAGAAAAACCATGCAACAGGAAAACCATGCAAGAGTAAACCATGAGAAAGTAAAAGCATCCAATGTAAAAATCTTGCGAGAGTATAAATATGAATGAGTAAACCTAAGTGAGAGTAAAACCATGTGAGAGTAAAACCACGTGAAAGCAAACTCATACAAGAGAACAATTACGTAAGAGTAAAATCAAGCGCTAGTAACAACATGTGAAAGTAAAACCATGTTAAAGTAAAACCATGTTAGAGCAAAACCATTTGAGAGTAAAATCATACGAAAACAAAACCATGCAAGAGTAAAACCATGTGAGATTAAAACCATGCGAGAGTAAAACTACCTGAAAGTAAAACCAAGTGAGAATAAAACCATGCAAGAGTAAAAAATGCGAACGTAAAATTATGCTTTAGTAAAACTATTCGAAACGAAAAATATGCGAAAGTAAAATCATTCGAACTTAAAACAACGAGAGTAAAATCATACGAGAGGACGAAAACCCACTATTGGCATGTGCAAGTTGTTTTTGTTTCTTAAACGGCTACAGTAACAAACTGTGAACCATACACATTTTTGTCATCATTATAATTTACTGTAATAACTCTTTGCGTTTTTTAAAGTCATTTATTAGGTGTCTATGTTACCCTTAGAAAACCTGGCTGGACGTTACGTTGGCATTTTCGTATGTGTTCCATAATTAAATCTCAGTTGACATTTATTTTACACTCCTCTCGCGACTAATTCGAGATTGTGCATGGGGCTAGCAACCTCAGCATGTAAAACAAAAAATTGGAAACACCGTAGAGTCACGCTCCAGTCTACCAATCTGCAATATATAAATATATAAATAAATATATACATAAATATAAATATATATATATACCCTTCAAAAGAAGTTAAGGACCATTTTTATTAAGGGTGCAAAGTGACATGAAAATGAAAAATAAAAACACAGCACTTCAAAATATAACATGATAAGCTTATCAGTGACAATCAACACTATTTTCATGACGGTTGCATTAACGTGTGTAAAATGACAGCACAGCAATCAATACAACCCTCATTTTCAAAATTAATGAGAATAACACCAAAGGTTAACATTGTCAGTAGCGTGTGTGTCCTCCATTATTGGCGACAGTTTCAAGGCACTGCTGTCGCTTGCGAATGAAGCATTGGGGCACTGCCTGCCACTGATGCTGAAGTACCAGAAGCAGTTCATGCAGAGTTGCAGGAGATGGCTGATGTTGCTTAACTCGTCGCCCAAGCTCGTCCCAAAGATGTTCTATGGGATTCAAATCAGGACTGTTTGCAGGCCAATCCATTGTATTGACACCCGCTTCTTGCAGGAAAGCATTTACTGTACGAGAACGGTGTGGTCTTGCATTATTATCTTGAAGGACTGCATTGTGCCCAATAACTTGCAGGGCTGGGATGGCAAGAGGCTGTAGAATCTCGTCACGGTAGCAGTCACCATTCAGATTCCCAATCACATAATAGAGGGGGGGGGGGGGTTTCTGTGGAGTAAACTAATGCCTCCCCACATCATCACTGATCCAGCACCATATCGGTTACGTTCGATGACTGCAGCATCACTAAAGCGTTCACCACGACGCCTCCATACTCTGATTCGTCCATCGGTAGGCTCCAAGACAAATCGGGACTCATCCGTGAACATATCGTTAACCCACTGTGCACGTCGCCACTGCACGTGATGCATACACCATGCTAAACGAGCTGCTCTGTGGGCAGCAGTCACGTGTGGTCGAATGGCTGGACGACAAGCACGAAAGTTGGCATCGTGAAGGCGATTCAGAATAGTCTGATGACTGACAACAGTGTTGGTAGCATCTCTGACGAACTGTCTAACATTTGCACTTGCAGTTCTCCGTTGCAGTGCTTGCCCTGAATTAAGGTAGTAGTATACCTTGATAGGGTAAAAAAACTCAAATTTTCCTTTTGGAATCAAACAACCATGGGTATAGTGTTAGTATGGACTTAAAATGTTTGTCCACATAATGACCTCATTAATTATGCAAATTAGCTATCCAATATGGCCGCCGTAGTGAATAAATTATACACCTTTTTTAAAACATCATAACTATGTTATTTGTACAAGGATCTGACTGAAACTTGGCAAATTGAATCATTATATATAGCGTGAGGTCATGAACTAAAATGACAGAGATTGACAGAAAGGTTAATTTTTAATGAATTTTCAAAATTTATATTTCTGGAATGTTTGATATTTGTGCCTCATTATATATGCATGATGGTCATAAAACTAAAACTTTAAATTCAATTGTATCCATTTTAGGTCAGAATCTGTAAGATTATATGACAACCAACTGTGTTAATTTTCATGTCAATTGAATGTACAGATCCAGAGATATCTTGGTTCAAAGATCACCAATTATGCTAAAAATACAATTCCGAGAAAACAAAGAAAATCAGAAAAAGAACTCACAAAATGAAGTTTAATGAGCTCCTGTTGAATAAAGGTCTCCTTCTACTGCAGCTGCAGTGTCTATGAATCCCCTTTTCAGTGCTCTCAGGGTCTTTCCATTGCAATGTCCTTACTTGCTGAATAGATCCTGTGCAGCGTTCTCCTGTATGCTTTCTTTGCCATGGGTTGACTTGTGTTCATGTATATCGAAAAATTCTGCAATGCACTGTGGCCTTTCCCAATAGAACGCACAAATGCCACCATTCACACATTTACTTCTTTGTGTTTGTGAGTAGCTGAAGATGATACATCAGAAGTATTGAAATCGGCATTCCATTCGCCACAGTTTGTGCACTCGATACTGATTTCATGACAAAAGCCATTCCAAGTCTCTTCGACGATCTCACAGGTCAGTGAGTACTGATAACATTTGTCACATCTAAAGTTAGCGCATAAAAACCCAAACAGTAGTTTTACATCCATAAGGATAAACCCATTTCCTCTGTTGTCATTTTTAGCTTGTCCTTCACTTTCTTGGACCTTTATGACCTTTATTTTCTTTGCTGAGGAGCACAGTGGCTTTATAGCGACACTATCGACAATAGGTGTCTCATTTTCAGGCAATGGTTTGTTGGTGTACATGCCTCGCAGTCTTTGTCTTATTTCCCATTGTGAACAAAAGAAGCTCTGCTAATTACTATTATACAGAATCAGTATAAAGCTAGCAATAAATAGAGTTGATGTTGGTGAAAATGCACAATGCATGTAACAAATGTTGAAATTTACGATCTAAGCTTTCTAGACACACACTTTTGAAAAATTCATAAGAAATCATTGAGTGATTTACCGTGGAAAAATTATAAATATCTTTTTCCTGTTGCCTCAGTATAATTGTAATTTCGCAGTTTTACACTTACGCACCTTCATGTTGGGTCATTATTCACATGGTAACCAACTATAAACATTGGTTGCTACGCAAATCACTGAAGGGGGTGTGTGTAGAAAAACACTGATTCCTATCAAACCAGAGTATCTCTAAGCTTCTATGAATTATTTTTAGTTCAAGAACATGTTGACGATGATTTAAAGCATGAAAATGAAAATTGTTGGATTTTTATTTTTTTAAATCTTTTGTGGGTATACTACTACCTTAAGCGATCTTCTTGAGGTGTAGTGACTCTAGGACAACCTGTGCGTTTCCGTTCCTCGACGATTCCAGTCTGGGCAAAGCGCTGCTGCAGTCTGACAATAACTGAATGAGATACTGCAAGCCTCTGAGCGACATTTCGGACAGTAAGACCTTCCTGCAACCACGCAATAGTTCTTCCTTTATCCACAACACTCAGCTTTCGTCGTTATATATATATATATATATATATATATATATATATATATATATATATATATATATATATATATATATATATATATATATATATATATATATATATATATATATATATATATAGTATGGTAGACCTTTAGAGGGCACAGTGTTACTAAAGTAGATCCCAAAAGTTCCTGGTTTTCCGACCACTGACGTAGGCACTACGATTTTGCTGGGTAATTAATTTTTTTTTAATGCCTCCATTCAGTTAAAAAAAAAAAAAAAAAAAGGTCCATGAACTTTCTGGGGATTTCTTATGAAATAAAGAAAGAATGGACTTACTACTTTCTCAGACATGTCGTACAAGGGCGACTAATTTAATGTTGCGTGTGGGGCTGGTTTCTCAATGGTGCTGAGTGCTGGAGAGTAAGAGATAAGGAAATGTCGAAATTGTCCTCTTTCCATACAATCTGCCGAAGGCAAATTCTCATAATCTTTTGACCAAACACTTTCACCACTCAAGAACTGCTTACTCTGAGTAACCAAGAGGACATGCACACCATCATAACTGGCAGACACTGGAGTTGGGTTGGCCACGTCCTCAGAAGAGACCCCGAGGCCATCACAAGAACAGCTATGCAATGGACCCCTGACGGACAGCAAAAGAGAGACCGACCAAAAAGAACTTGGCGGAGAACTGTGGAGGCCGAAATGCAAAGAATGAACTAAAGCTGGGGCACTGCACGAAGGATGACCGCCGACCGAGCAAAGTGGAAGCAGTTTTTTGCTGCCCTACAAGTCGCCACTAGGCGTGATGGCTACTGACTGCTTTGACAGTCGGCAGCTAAGGTTCAAAGAAGAAGATGAATAGGGCTGGTAACTTCATTATGTAAAACAAATTGTTACATAAATCACCGCTGGAAGAACATGTGAATGCTTTGTGCAGTGTCTCTGCAAGGGTTGCCAGCTGCCATGCTCGCTTCTATGCTCCACTGGAAGCGAAAATGAAAATGATGATGATGATTCAGTAAAAGCCTATTCATTTCAAAGCTTCACACTTCAACCTTTTCCACATTGGCAACATTATATTTGTTTGTTTGTTTGTTTGTTTTTAAGGTAATGCCAAGATTGACACGAGCCTCGAGTGGCAATGCGGGTAAAGGGCTTGCTTCTTGAGACAAAGTTACTGGATTCGAAAGCTGTTAGCGTCACGCTTCAGTCTACCAAGCTATAAATGGACACCTGACTCTGCTCTTAAGTTAGGGAAAGCAAAGTCAATAAAAAAGGGGAATGAGTTACTCCGCCCCTTTAAACTGAGACTCAGTAAAGTGACGTATCTACCAATTCACTCCTCTGTGGAAGCTTTATCTGCTACTTTCACCCTTGTTTTTAAGCTTTATGCGCCAGACGCACACACCGAAGCGTTTTCTGATTTGCCTGGTATTATCGTTTTCATTAATTTTTTTTTATGCACTTAATTCAGTTCTGAACGTCTTATTGGTAGAGTGGTAAGAGCGCTGGCCTCTCGCGTCACTCTCCAATTTACACAGCTGTAAATGGGTGCCTGACTTTGCTCTCGAGCTAGGGAAGACAAAGGCAGCGATGAAGGGAACCTCTCGAAGATGGACCTAGTATAGGGACGTCTCTAACACTTCATTCCACTAGGGCGCAATATCTGCTATAGGTCTACCTTTTTTTAAAAAAAAACTTAGTTCTCATTTTAAATTATATACTGCTGTCGTTGAGCCTCCTATTCACAGAGTGGTTAGAGCGCTGGTCTCTCGCGGCAATAGTGTCGAGTTCGATTCACGGTATTGTCACACTCCAGTCTACTCAGCTGTAAATGGGTACCTGACTTGTCTCTTGAGTTAGCGAAGGAAAACGGCAGCGAGGAAGGGAACTGGTCAGCCCCCACCTCTCGATGCGGGACGTAGTATAGTGAAGTCTCTAACACTCCACTCCTCTACGGCCGTATCTGCTATAGGACTACGTTGCTGTTGTCGTTAGCTTGTCCCAGATGAAGGTCTTGTGATCGTGACGTGGTCAACGTCTTTGTTTCAGCAAGGCGTAC
The DNA here is from genome assembly GCA_024509875.1 of Oreohelix idahoensis. Classification (NCBI taxonomy): domain Eukaryota; kingdom Metazoa; phylum Mollusca; class Gastropoda; order Stylommatophora; family Oreohelicidae; genus Oreohelix; species Oreohelix idahoensis. The sequence goes on from JAMPIV010015474.1 coordinate 455,324, forward strand.
ATCGCCAGTTTTCATAAAAACCACCGTAATATAATCGTGTGTGTGTGTGTGCGCGTGCATTTTGCGCTTTCGTAGCTGTGATATCATATTCTTCTTCTTCGTCTTCGTTCGCTCTCAAATAACCACATCTATCTCTCTAATAAATCTGACAGCCCGTCTTAGGCTTCCCTCGTCACCATTCAGTTTCTCCCTCAACTAGGTTGGAGAATGCCACGCTGCCGACCTGTTCCTCTCATGGTGCCGACAGTCTTAGAGGACATGTTCTACTATTTGTTTGTCCTCCCCACATGGACACATGTCCTACCCACATGGACACATATCCTCGTCACATGGACACATATCCTCTCCACATGGACACATGTCCTCCCCACATGGACACATATCCTCCCCACATGGACACATATCCTCCCCACATGGACACATATCCTCCCCACATGGACACATATCCTCCCCACATGGACACATATCCTCCCCACATGGACACATATCCTCCCCACATGGACACATATCCTCCCCACATGGACACATATCCTCCCCACATGGACACATATCCTCCCCACATGGACACATATCCTCCCCACATGGACACATATCCTCCCCACATGGACACATATCCTCCCCACATGGACACATGTCCTCCCCACATGGACACATATATGTATGTCCGACTTTCAGTTTGTTAGAGCAAACCTATCACTGTTGTTGTTTTTCTGTCGAATAGTTTTCTACTTCTGTATGTCTTAAGAGCGTCTGCAACTACAAATTAAATGTGTGTTATTTATTTACTGTTTACAGGCCTCGATTTCCCCTTTTATGTTTTAGATTGTTGAACAGATGGTACATGAGTCTACAATGACACGGTCTTAGCCTGAAAATTATCGCTTGATCTTGTCTTGGTAATGTATAGTACGATTCTACAGTGTCGGAGTCTGGTTGTTTCTTATAACATTTTCCTTTAAAGATATTTGTATCATTATTTATTATGTTGAGCAGTAACCGACAACCACAACTTTAGACTTTATTCTTCTTTCAGTTTATTCTTCTTTTCCTTTAGGCTGTATATGGTGCATGGAACCATGACTACAGCTGGTTCCTTTGCTGGACGTTTGCAACAAAGCATGTATGTGATCTTTCAGCACTAGGTTTTTTTTTTTTTTTAAATAGCTTTTAGTTTTAGATTATGAGGTGGCCAGTCCTATACCAGCTGGTCTTAACACCCTACACACCTTTGTCTAAGGTCACACTTTCCACCCCTATTCTATTTTGACCCTTTCCACTCTTATTCTATTTTTCTATTTCTCCGTCGCCCATTAATTAAAAGAATTTTTTTATTTTTTTTATTAAATATTTATTTATCTCCCACTCATTCTGTCCTCCTCTATCTCCAGTCCTCACTATTATTACGTTTTGCTAGTTTCTTGTTTCGTTTAGTTTTTTAGCTTCTTAGTATGTACTGTTTACATCCGGAAGTGGCAGTCATTTCCTTTCCGGGTGACGCTCTTCGGCTGGCGTGCTAGGTCTTAGCTGCCTTTAGGGAAGTACCCATGTTTTATTTGTATATTTAATTAAATTATTATGTGTCCTATCTAGCCCTCACTTTCTTTCTTTCCTTTCCCTGACGAAGGCCTTGTGGCCACAACGTTGGCTATTTTCTTTGTCTTTTGTCCTCGTAAGATGAATGACCTTTTTTCTATTTTTGTTCATACCCATCCAGTCCTAGAAACAAATCTCATGCTAGTCGCTTTTAACGACATGACCTTTTGAGAAGTTGTCCTATTCGTTCTTAGTTTTCTCAAAGATCTCCGAGAACCAAGGGCGTCCCTTAAGTACTTGGCACCCGGGGCGGATGTTACCTATGACACCCCCATTCCCCAAAAAAAGGAATACACAAGTAAATAACTTTTTAACAGTAAGTATTATATTAATAGTCTGATGGCACCCCCTTCTTGGCTGTCACCCCGGGGCGGACTGCCCTCCTCGCACAACCCTTACTACGCCACTGCCGAGAACTATACGGAGAATTTTTTCAATTTAATGCTCTCTAATTTCACAAATGTATCCCTTCCATACACATGCCCTCTCTCCATTTTTTTTAATCCACTAATATTCTCTTGTTGGTGTTTTTTTCTTACCTTATCTCCTCGCACTCAATATTAAATCTTCAACAAGTCGCTCTCTTCCTCGCACACTTCTCAAAATCCCTCCTCAAGATATCGAGGAAGCTCCGAGGAACTTTACCCGGCCACCCTGCGGTACCATTGCCGACGAGATAAGCGGTGTATACCAACAAAGCTGATTGTGGCACCGGAAAAAATACACAGGGCGCTGCGACCACACATCAACTGCACGGAGGCGGTCCAGAAATGACTTACTACGGAGATCCATTTTGGTTATTGTTCACTTTTTTCCATTATTTATTTCTACTTACTGACTTGCTGTTTAGAATAATAATAATAATTATCATCATCATTGTCGTCGTCCAGGGACTGGAATAACCTGAACGGCTCCTGAGCCGACCCAGTTCTAATGGGTACGTCCCAAATCGGCGAGTATCTGCCTGAGTGGCGAGAGGACACCTGTCATTGTACAGGGAAAAAAAGGGATACTAACGTAAAATCAGTCTCAGGTTAGACGTACGTATTAACCGGATATTTCACCTAGAGTAATAGCGGGCGAACGATTAAAAAAAAATATATCTAAAAAAATCAGCATCAGTGGCATCATTATCATCAAAATAACAACGCAGGCTTACAAATTCCTGAAAAAAAAAAACGCTTTTCTTTAAATAAGTACGATTTCGTATATACTGAATCTTGCCGCTTCTTGTGGATTCAAAATTGTATTCAGCAAAACCTATAGCAGTCACTTATTAGTATTTTCTTGCATTGAACATGAAAAAGTCTTTTATATTTGGACATGGCCCTTATATAACCAACAGACTCTGTGTCTAGATTGAACGGAGCACGCCTCAACAAAACGAAGCACAATTTATTATTTTAAAAAAAAAAAAGAGGATTAAACGGGACCCAAGATTGAACCATAAAAGAGTATCAAATATATACAACTAAAATGACAGATAATAAGATGTGAAGACAAGATAGCAAAGAATCAAGCAGATATAGAAATACGTGGTAATTCGGATAATTTTATAACCGCAAGTGTTCAAACGAGAGTGAAGTTTTCACGATAAATTAATGGATGCCAATAGCAATATTGATCAGGATTATGAAAACGTCGATGACAGCTGTGATCACCATGATCAAAACTGCGTGTCCATTAACAATGTTAATTGGTACGAAATGCTGACTGGGCGAAAAAGAAAGGAGAGAACTATAATAAAGATATAGTCAATGATGGTGTTAAAAGTGCTGGAGATAATGAAGACGATGACCTAGTTTTTCTTATTGTTTTCAACTAGACCAGAGGTTTTCAAACTGTGCGTCGCGGCTCCCAGGGGCGTCGCGGCCCTCGGCTAAGGGCGTCGCGGTGGCTTGGAAAAAGTGTTGGGCTCGATATTATGAGCCAAGGTCCATCAATAAATATAGATCTTCGTAGTATAGAGAGGAGCCGCGGTAATTTATGCACAGGTCAAGGGAGCCGCGGACCAAAAAAGTTTGAAAACCTCTGAACTAGACCAAATTGTTCACATCCAAGTGTTAATCATTGACGTCACATGCCGGACTGCCAGCCACAGGCAATCTTGTTCTTCAAGTCACATGTGGGGGAGTTGTGAAGAGACTTGTTTATGTACACCGTCATCAGTTGTCATTGTACATGAAGAAACAAAGAAGGAAAAAAAAGAGAACAGGTAGAATAAAATACAAAGGAAATTTGCACATATGAATCTCGTAATAGATTATGCAACAATTGTTGATTGTTACCTTGTTTCTTCAAAGCCTTTCCAGTCATTTTTGTCTGATCAATTTTTTCTATCTTGTCCATTGTTACATAAGCGAGCAGACAGAATCATTGACTTACCAATATAAATTGTTGTTAGAACAGAGATTCCCAGTTTGTCGTGAATTTTAAAGTAGAAATTTAACTCCAGCCACTTGTAAATCCCGAGTGTTTCTAAAGAGACCAAGAAAGAATATGGCTACTGCATCATCAGGCATGTCATACAAGATGACATGAGGTTGTGCGTGGGGCTGGCCATCTGTTGTGGTTTATCTCCCTTGATCTGCCGTAGTAGTTCACAAAAGTGGCGAAAGAGTAATAGGAAATGATGAGATTTTGAAAGGTAAAATCTTTGCTCAAGACTTTCTCTTGGAAGTGAGGTAAGTAGGAGGATTTGGCTCCTTTTTTAGGGGGTCTCACAGGTATTTTAGAATGGTGTGGCGTGAGGTTTTTTATTGGCTCTTGGATCAGTATAGTACTGACAATTACAGAAATAGAATTTCTGCAGAACATGGTGAAGTCCCAGTGTCTGAGAGAACTACTGGTATCACAAATTAGTTACGGCTGTGAATGATCTGATCTCGAAAAATTAGTAGAGAGGAGACCGACATAAATTGCCACCTCCGCTGTGTAACTAACTGTGATATTAAGACAAGGAAACAGATTTTACTTAACAATGATAAAATATACAAGTCTTCAAATACAATTTCCTTATTATTTATTTAGTATAAACACTATCTACTCTTGTGCTGAAGGGTGAATGTTGAAAATGGAATGTAATGGATATGTAAGTTTACATATGATTTACAAATATTTATATTTATATAGATATATAAATATATTACAACAAGTTTTCCAATTATAGGAACAAAATTTATATCAGCTGTGCTGTTATTCAATTATAGTACATGTATCAGCTGTGCTGTTAATTAAGTATATAACATTTATTAGCTATGCTGTTAATCTTGTCTCTTTCTACGCTAAATCTCTTTTTCGTCAATGACAGTTAATTTGCTCACAATTGCCGACGGAATTGGTACTAATGTGTACTCATCTCTCAAAAGTTCTGTCCTTCTTAGTTTGGTTGACACAAAACACCCGCTGTTGATTGTTTCGTTAGCCCACCCAAGACTGAGGGGGACTAAAGATGTATCTCAGGTACAATCTCTGTGCTCCTGTGAAGTTCCAGGCAGCTGGATTGACTGGACATACGACCTCAGGTTTGATGACACGAATAAAACCTGTAACAAGGAAAAATAGGGGCTAATTTCTGTCCTCAGGCCCACCTATTTCTATTGTATATGATATGAGCGTGTCTCAGGTGTCTGCATGTAGGATGAATGACAACATGGCTCAGTATGATTTAGCAATAGCGAGACAAGACAGGTGTCTACTTGCAAAACATTCTTTCTGACAAATTAATACATGGATACATCCAATAATATGAATTCAATACATGAATACATCCAATAATGTGTACACCTAGGTGTGATACAACCATTTCCTTCCCCCTATAATATACCAGGCCCTCTCTGACAAGTGCTATAATATATCCTAACAATATTGTTATGTTCTTATGATAGGAGTATATGCGACGAGGACTGTTTGGTTATATTTCAGGTGGGAGTAATCTGAATAGACTGCAGTTATGTGAGACAATAGATTGAGTTATATGAGACAATAGATTGAGTCCTAACAAGGACTGTTTTGGTTATATTTCAGGTTGGAGTTAGATGAGACAATAGATTGATGAGTCCTAACAAGGACCGTTTTAGTTATATTTCAGGTTGGAGTTATCTGAGACAATAAACTGAAGTTAGGTGAGACAATAGATTGAGTCCTAACAAGGACTGTTTTGGTTATATTTCAGTTGGTCTGAGATAATAGATTGAAGTTATAGGAGACAATAGGTTGAAGCATGAGTCCTATTAGTCTTCGTCTTCATCAATCATATCAGGAAATACAATCATTATCCTAATTTCCCCAAGATACAATCAGTAACCTGATACGTTCATATTGAACCAAATATATTAAATATATACAGGTGTAGGTAGTATAAATGACACACAACCAGTACAAACATTATATATCTGCTGTAGGCCTATTTGCCTACCAATAGTAAATTATATTTACCCTCCAAGATTTAAACAGGCCAGTGACTCGACTAGCGGAGCCGTCTGCTAGGTCAATGCACGCAGGTAAGCAATAAATCAAGGTTGACAGCTCCTCTTCCTCAGTCGATCGTCGATCTGGCTTCGTGTCGGGGTTGCGTGTTTTTGCATAAAATCTCGCCCGATTATATAGGCAGGTGAGGTAACTTCTACTGCTTAAAGAAAGCGTTTGGTTGGTTCCTGATGGGGCAAGCTGATTGGTTGTCTGCAGTTTGGTCCCATGCCTCGTACAGCCTAATTTTATTCTGTTTTTTTCGCCATATTGCATGACAAGATGGCCGCGACCGAGATCCGAAAAACAGGGCTTAAGCCTAATTTTATTCTGTCTCCGAGACTGGTGAACGTTGCTCGTTGATTGGTTGGGCTCTCGACATAGGGATTTAAATAAGAAGTGGGTTTACACAACTCGTTTCACGACATAGCCTCCTCCTTTCCTAGCTGTGACCTGTCATAGCTGACGTGTAAACCCCTGCTGTAGTTAATCCTTTTGCGTCTGTCCTTCCAGAGTAATAGGGTGTCGACTTAAAAAATCAGCTCCTACATTGTCTCTTCCCGGAATGTAATTCACGGTAAAGGAATAAGGCGCCAGAAGCAGACTCCTCCTTAACAATCTCGAATTTAGTTTTTTAGATGCAGCCAAGAATGTTAAAGGTTGATGATCGCTTTGGACAATGAAGTGTGTCCCATATAGGTAAGGTGAAAATTTGTCGATGGACCAAATTAGAGCCAAACGTTCTGTCTCTATGGTCGAGTAATTCAACTCAGCTGCATTCAGCTTCCTACTGGCGTAGGCGACTGGTAAAAGTTCCTCCGGCTGGACTTTTGATTGCTGCAAGAGAGTTGCACCAATACCTATACTGCTAGCGTCCGTCCTTAATACAAATTCCTGTGTGATATCGGGTAGTGTAAGGATGGGTTTGCTGGTGAGTTTTGCTTTTAGCTCTGTGTAAGCTTTTTCACAATCAGCATTCCAATGGATTTTGTCAGGCTGTCGTTTCTTCGTTAAGTTAGTTAATGGTGCACACAGTGAGTTAAAGTGGGGTATGTACTTCTGATAGAACCCACATAAAGACACGAATGATCTCACATCTTTCTTCGTTTGAGGTCGGGGTGCCTTCTTTAACTTCTCTATATTCTATGGGTCAGGAGACATATGACCTGTAGAAATAGTGCGACCTAGGAATTCCAACTCCTTACAACCGATATAGCACTTGGTTAGACGTGCAGTCAATCCAGTTTCTCTCAATCTGTCAAACAACATGGAGAGCGCTACTATATGCTTTTCAAAGGTGTTTGTAGCAACAAGAATGTCATCCATAAAGTTAGTGATATGGGGATTTTGTAGAGGTTCCAACAATTTCCTCATCATTCTTGAAAAGATACTGGGAGCATTTTTCAGTCCAAAGGGTAGTACATTAAACTCGTAGTGTCCGTCTGATGTACTAAATGCCAGCATTTTCCTAACTTCTGGTTTCACTGGTATTTGGTAGTATCCCTTGCTTAGATCTACCTTCGATAAATACCTAGCCTTACTCAGTGTAGAGAACAGCTGGTTGGTGTCAGATAATGGGTCCACCTGAGATTCTGTGATCGCATTAAGCTTCTTGTAGTAAATACATAACCTGTGTTCACCACTAGGCTTCCTTAATAGCACCACACATGAGCTATAGGGAGATTCAGACTTTGAAATAATTTTCTCTTTTAAGAGATAGTCAATCTCATCCTTGAGTGCTTGCGCTTGCTAGTGTTCAGTCCATATCCGCAGCAATGCTTCCAGTGGACTGTGTATGTAGACGGCAATACAACAACGTTGCCGGACCCACACCTATTTCTATTGTAAGAGGCAGTATACCGAAGTGGGGCCTGTCTCCATCAACTTTTCGGTACAGCCCTGGTTCCTACCTCCTATGGTTCGGGTTTGTTTCTGCAGCTTTTTTAATACTGGTTGCTGACTAACCAAATTTTCCAAATGATCCAGGCCATGGTGTTCCGACAAATATCTAGTCGGGGTGGGATGTCTCTCGTCCCCTCTCTGTACAATACGGAGAGTTGCCATGGTTACTGGTGTAACAGTAGACTTGTTGTGATTTTGTTTTCTCTTTATCACTGCATCTACCTGTTGTTTTCTCTTGTGTATTTTCTTTGTGGACCTATGTCCGCAACAATGCTTCCCTAGGTCCTGTAACTGGTCTACGCTTCTGAATGAGGTTACCTGGTTACATTCTGAACAGGATTTCATATACCGACTTATGTCTTCAATTATTCCTGGCCAGTAATATCGCAATGCTATATTTTGACCAGTGGCCCCTTTTCCTCTGTGACCACTGCCTGATGTAGCATGCTCTTGCTCCATAATTTCCTCCCTGTAGAATTTTGGCACTACCAGCTGTCCATTCCCTTTAGGTCCTTTTCCAGCTTGTCTGTAGAGTACGCCATTTTCCATATAGTAGTCTCCTTTCTCTGGAGGGTTATGGGCTTTTGGCAATTTGCCAAAACAAGGCTTCAATGTCCTGTCTGCTGTTTGAGCCTTTTTCATCTTTGTACGATGAATGTTTATTGGATCTACCTCCTCCTTTTTGGTGCTCGACTTAGTATGGTTTGCTGTCATGACAACAGGTTTTATTGGGTCACACAAAAAGACATATTTACATCCTATTACCAGCGGGTATATAGGATCATCACTTACTGCTGCTCTTATCACTCCTTCCACATAGCGAGTTCTCACGTTGGTCCTTGCTTTGGGAAGTGTCATGGTGCCGGTTCCCTGCATTGCCCCTTGTATGTCCATTGTTTCTGTGGTAAGTTGGTCAGGGTGCACTAGGGTTGCACTCACGACTGAGTCGAATTCCAAACCTGAATCATATAAGCACTGAATTTTAGTCCCATTACATGTCACTTCCTCACAGACAGGGGGATGATTGAGGTAATTCTGACTAACTGCCAGTTCCTTCCTTCCCTTGTTCCCTGTTGTGAGACACGCAGCGCAATAAGAAGGGTTGTTCCTTCTGCAGTCTACAGTATTGTGGTTACTCATTAGACAAGTTTTACACCATTTTCCTTCCTTCCGGTAAGGTGTCTTATCCGATCTTAGAGGGTTTTTGTCCTTTTGGTCAAATCTTTGTTTGTTTCTTGTGGTATGGTCCTTTTGTTCATATTTGGAATAGTTTTGTGATGATTGGAAGTTTTCACCCTGCTTCTTCCTATTTCCTAATAATTCTGCCTGAGCTGCTTGATATCTCTCAGCAACAGTTACAATATCTTCTAATCTCTCTGCTCCTTGTTCCATGATAAACTTCCTCATTTCTTGAGGCATGGACTCTTTCAATTGCTCCATCATTACCATTTCTTTCAGATCCTGACACTTTCCTAAACTACTCCATTTTTTCAAGTAAGTTTCCAATCTAGCAGAGAATTGGTGATAGTTTTCTCCTGGAAGAAGTTTAGCTGTTCGGAATTTCTTTCTATATGATTCTGAGTTCTTTTCATATCTCACAAGCAGTGCCTGCTTCAGGATTTCATAATCTTCCTGGTCATCTCTTGAGAGCTTCAAATATACATCGTAGGCCACACCTCTCAATCCCTGAGATAGTTTAAGACTCCACTTTTCTTTCACTAAGCCACAGGTAGTGGCAAGTCTTTCGTATCTATTCAGGTACGACTCAATGGCGTCTTCTTTCTCAACAAATGGGTCCAGATGAAAATTCATGGCCCCAATTGAGGTGCTCTGGCTGGAGCTACTCTCAGAGTGAGGTGAGCAACCACCATTATTGCCAGTCATCATCATAACCCTCCACTCCAAAAGGAGCATAGGCCTTCAACAAACACATGCCAAGTCCTTCTGTCACGTGCCATCATCTCAAGTTCTTTCCATGTTCTCCTCATCATTTTCACCTCTGTTTCCAACTCTCTTCTCCATGTACTTCTTGGTCTTCCTCTGCCTCTCTTGCCCTGCGGGTTCCAAAACAAGGACTGCCTTGTAATGCTATCAACAGGTTTCCTCAGTATGTGTCCTATCCATCGCCATCGTCTTCTTCTCATCTCTTGTTCCACTGGCACTTGTCTAGTTCTTGTCATCAGTTCTACGTTGGTAACCTTGTCATACCATTTTAATCCCTCTATTCTACGCAAGCACCCATTTATGAAAGTCTGTAGCTTTTTGGTTGTTGTCTTTGTTGTTCTCCATGTCTCAGAGCCATACAATAGGACTGACTTCGCATTTGAGTTGGAGATTCTTATTTTCGTGTTGGATCCTATTTCTCTTGATCTCCATATATTTCCCAATGCAATGAAAGCTCCTCTTGCCTTTTGTATTCTTATTTTGATATCACTGTCTGTCCCTCCAACTTTGTCTATATTACTGCCATGATACGTATATGATTCTACATCTTCTATTGGTGTTTCTTCAAGTTCAACCCTATTATCATTACCTGCATTTATTCGCATTATTTTTGTCTTTTCCCTGTGTATTTTCAGACCCAATTGCTGTGACCTCTCATCGAGTGTTTTCAATTTGTCCTGCATCTGATTACGGTTATGGGACAGAAGAGCCAAGTCATCAGCAAAATCCAGATCATCCAACTGCTTAGTCAGAGTCCACTGGATTCCATTTCTGTTGTGTGTTGTCGATGATCTCATAACCCAATCTATTGCCAGCAAGAAAAGAAATGGAGACAAGAGGCATCCCTGTCGCACTCCTGTTCTTATCCCAAATGGTTCTGTAAGCTGTCCTTCATGAAGAACTCTGCATGTCATGTCTTCATATGTTTTCTTTATTAAATTAATGATCTTCAGGGGAACTCCATAATGCCTCATCAATTTCCAAAGTGATTCTCTGTCTACACTGTCAAATGCCTTTTCATAGTCCACAAATCCGATGTATAGTGGTGAATTCCATTCCAGACTTTGTTCAACTATTATTCTCAAAGTGGCTATCTGGTCTGTACATGATCTGTTTTGTCGAAAACCTGCTTGTTCATCTCTCAATTTCTTGTCTATCGACTCTTTTAATCTCTCAATGATAATCCTGTTTAATACTTTTCCTGGCACTGATAGTAACATTATTCCTCTATAATTTGTGCACTCTTGTAAATTTCCCTTCTTAGGCAACTTAACCAGATATCCTTCCTTCCATTCTGCTGGTATCTCTTCCTTTTCCCAGACTTTTCCAAGTAATTTATATAACATCTCTGTAGCCGTGTCGATATCTGCTTTGATGGCCTCTGCTGGAATGCCATCAGGTCCAGACGCTTTTCCATCTCTTAGAAGCTTTATGGCTTTCTTTATTTCTTCCTTCGTTGGTCTTTCACCGTTAATTTGTAGCTCTTCTTCTGCTGGCTGGATGTCCAGCGGGTTTTGTGGAGCTGGTCTATTGAGAAGGTCCCCAAAATATTCTGTCCACCTCTTCATTTGCTATTGTATATTGCTGAGCAGTTTCCCATTCTTGTCTTTTATGAGACAACTTGTTTGCTTGTATTTCCCTGTTAACTTCTTTGTGCTGCTATACAGTTCTCTCATATTTCCTTTGGCTGCAGCATCTTCTGCCTCTCTTGCCAACTCCTCAATATACTTCCTCTTGTCTCTTTTGATACTTCTTTTTACTTCTTTGTTTGCTTCTGTGAACACTTCTTGAGCCTTGGCTTTGGAACTTCTGGTTTTGCTTGTGTTTAACTCTGCTTTCTTGTTTTTCCTGTCTTTATCTTATTGATGGTTTCTGTTGTTATCCATGCTTTTTGTTGTCTTTCCCTTTTTCCCAGTATTTCTTCACATGTCTCCTTCCATACCGTTTTGACCTGCTGCCAATAGTCTTCTGTATTCTCTACATCTTCCAGCTGTTGTAGCACTTGGAATTTGTTGGATACTGTGACCGCAAATTTGTCTCTTGTTTCTTGATTTCTTAGCTGTCCTACATTAAACTGTTGTCTATAATTTTGCATTGTTGCATATCTCTTGAGTTTCATTTTTATTTTGGCTATCAGAAGATGGTGATCTGATGCCACATCTGCTCCTCTATATACCTTTACATCCTGCAATGATGATCTAAACTTCTTCTTTATGCATATATGATCGATCTGATTTTCTGTTATATGGTCTGGTGATATCCATGTTGCCTTGTGTATTCTCTTATGTGGAAACATGCTTCCTCCTATAGCCAGTTGATTTGAAGCACAGAAGTTTGCGAATAGTTCTCCATTTTCATTCATTACTCCTAGCCCATGTTTTCCCATGACTTCTTCAAATCCGGTGTTGACTGTACCTATCTTTGCATTCATGTCACCCATCACAATTGTGATGTCTCTTCTTTTTACTTTATCCATAATTTCCTGTAGTTTAGTATAAAATGCTTCTTTCACAGACTCTTCTTTGTCATTAGTTGGTGCATAACATTGGATGACATTTACATGAATTTTCTTTTTAGCTGTTTTGAAAGTAGCTGTTATTATTCTGGGTCCAACAGCTTCCCATTCAATGAGTGCTTTCTGTGCTTCTTTAGATAACATAAGAGCTACCCCTTCACTGTGGTGTGAAGTTTCGTCTTCATGTCCTGAGGACAGCACCAATTCACCTGTGATGAGTTTCTTCCTGTCTACCCCCTTCCACTTTGTTTCACACATTCCCAGAACCTCGATTTTGTATTCCCTCATTTCTGCTGCTACTTGCGCCACTTTCCCTTGTTCGTTTAATGTCCGAACATTCCAGGTGCCAAATCTGGAAGTTCTCCTAGAAGAAAGAAGGTTAGTCAGCAACACAGACTCCTTTCGGCTTTCTCTGTGTTGCATCATACGCCTCCCCGCGAGAGGACCTTCCCCTGTCTTGGATGGCTGTGTTTTATTTCCTTTATTTGACTTGTCCATATTTGTTGAAGTTTTTTGTGGTTTAAATTTTTTACAGGATGGGGTAACTGGCCTGTTGCGTGCATATTTTGACGCACATATTACAAAAATCGATATGGCTATTTAATATGGAAAATATAGACATTCATTCATTTGTGTATGAAAATGCTGTCTATGGTAAAAGCGAGAGAATCCATGTTTGATTCACACTTTTGATTATAGGAGTAATCGTTCTTGATATTGATCCGGCGTACGGATATTGCTCTTACGGTTGTACTTATTTTTTAGGGCCAGAAAATATATTAATTTGCTTATTGTGTTTATGGCCTGAATTCATATGTATTACATATTATTAGTACAAGTAGAATCAGTCCTATATTGTATATTTTGGATGGGTAGGCGGGACTAGATTCTTATTATTCCGGTCTAGCGGAAGTATGAGTTGTCTTGACAAGTCGTGATGAGTTCCGATGTACCGTGATAATGGCGGGTACGCATTTTTCAAAGGGCTGGTAGATTCTGGTCGTGTTTTGTATCGACAAAGATGACAGACTTTCCTACAGCGGTTATGGCTACGTGAATTAACCTGATCATCGTAGAGCTGTATGGGAACATTTATGAAATCATTTATATACCCATTATAAATTAACTCTGGCTTATATTCTCCTTCCTATGAATGAGTGAACGACAACTCAGGGAGGCGGCCATGTTAGATTTCGGTCATCATATGTTTTGATCACTGCCAAGAGAACAGATTATTTATCCTATTATCGGACAGTGACAGGGAGATTTCAATCTTGCTAGAAACCCCCTCTTTCATGGTTTCATAGTATATGCTACAAACTATGGACGTCAAGTAACTTTAGTTATTTATCAATCTGCCTTCACTGACGCGTTTAGTCAGATAGGGGGATGCGGCCATAATATATCATGACATTGAACTTTTGATGTACTGCCCATTATTTCTGAATGTGTTATGACTTCAGATCTGCTATGTATACCTACAAATTGATATGTCAACATACCATGATGTACTCGTATGTCCCAGTGTGTACGTCTGAATAAATTGAGTAAACAAAGATTCCAGCAGTCTGCATTGGTGCCTTGTAGACACATGTGTATGAGTGGTTATATTGGTCAGCACACGAACAGTACACCATTCGCGGCAATCACACTCTACACTTCTACTTCATACATACACCATCCTGCGTTGGTTGGAGTGACCAAGTTTAGGGCCTGCTTCCCCTGGAGCCTTTGCCTTCCCTAACTCAGGACTAGGGTGAGTTACCCATTTACAGCTGGGTAGACTGGAGCATGCCTGATCTCAACAACACACCACTCTTCCTTACAGAGCATACAGACTGACACTTCATTAGAGTGGAAAGAAGAAAAGAAACTTTACAGTGGACAATATACAAACTTTACACGGCCCCATGCCCAACCCTCCTTAGTCGCCTTCTACGACATGCCTATTATTGCCAGTAGTTGCCTGAATTTCAAGCTCTTTTAATCTCAACTGATGGTCTCTCTCTGCTTGTAATTTCCTTTCCTCAGGTTCTAACCTTTTAGTTTCTCTCTCAGCATCCAGTCTTTTGTCTTCTCTCTCAGCTTCCAGTCTTTTGTCTTCTCTCTCAGCTTCCAGTCTTTTGTCTTCTCTCTCAGCTTCCAGTCTTTTGGCTTCTCTTTCAGCTTCAAGTCTTTTGTCTTCTCTTTCAATAGAGTGTAGATAGATGAATAGACTAAGTATGGCTCAAGATATACAGCACGGCTGTTTGTGCCCTATACCAGAGCGCTCTTTTAGTTTCGGTGACCGGAATTATGACACCGGGTATAAAATTTTGTGTGCACCGTAAAAGACTATTTAAGTTTTTGGCGGGGAAAATCAGCTGATGTGTGAGTAAAATCAGTAAAATATAAATCATTACACACTCGTTCTGGATAAACACAGCGCTAAAATTCTTTTGTGTACTATAATTTTGTTCTGTGTTCTATTTTTGATTGCATTTTTATTTGTTTGAAATTAGTTTTGACGGAGTTACAGACTTTTGAAAACAGCGTCATCATTTAAGGAAATTCATAAAATAAATAATCTTTTTATTAATTTAATATCTAAAAATCGGCCCATTCGTTTGAGTTTATAATTATAAAGACTTCTCGAAGGGAAGCTAAAGATTATTTCCACATACTTTTTTTTTTGGTTTCATATCTTGAGAATGTGTGGTAGTCAGTTTTGTGAGTGTGGCATTACAAGAACAAGCATATTGTCACCAGATTTTATAGCATTTAAATCCCTTTAAACGCATTCCTGATACCCACAAATCTTAAATAAGGTAGTAAAAAAATAACTTTTTGTAAAGCACCATCTGTTTTTGCATTTTCATTCATTTATAATGATATTTAGCTACGTATATAAGCGTCAGAAAACATGTAAAGCTATAGATAGATTACTTCCACATAATTTGATCTATCTTTCAAGTCTTGTTAATCTTCTATTTATAATATGAATTTTTTTTTAATTGTGTGTGAGATAAGGACTGTTCCATTGGTGTTCTTTGGTAGACAATCCTGTGCACACGACGGCTGCCAGCGAATTCTAAGTAACTGTTTGTATATCTTCTTTCATTCAAAGTTACAATGCAGGTAGTAAATTTAGAGAAACCAAATTCTAAATCTAATACCATCCTTTTATCAATGGCTAGAGTCAGAGATACATATGATAATTTAGAAATATTTATGAATGGCATGAAAGCTCAGATAGAGTCACTAAAATATTTAGAGTGGGATGGTAAACAAGTTGTTGTTTTCTTATTCGGGGATTATTTCCTTGTTTTGCTGGAGACACCACAGACATGGGTATATTCCTTGAGCTCCAGACAAACCAAACATTTTCATCAAAGACATCCAGAGAGCATACAACTTGCAAACCAAGAAGTTTGGCCATGTTGATAAGAGATTACAATAGATATATGAAATATGGGAAAGGGAATAAAAGGCAAGTGGCACAATACCATAATTGTTTACACAAACCAATGTTAGAGATTGAAATTGAAAATGTAGCTCCTCCTTACCTTCATATTTTATTAGGCATTGTTTTGAAACACCACAGACTTCTAGAACAGGTAGCTGATACAATAGACGCAAAGATATTTGAGAATTCGCAAGAGATACATGCAAACATTAGTACTTTTAAGAACTTGAAGAGATTTAGTAGGAACTGGAAATAGGCAGAAGAATTAGGAGCTAAAATTGAATTTTTCAGGTAGGTATTGAACTTTGTGAGGATAAGGAGGAGACAGATAATTTTAAAGTTAGACTTGAAAATGCACAAGATGCGCTGGCCAAACTTCAGTTTCAAGATCTGTGTACTAGGTCTGGTCCAGTTTGCTCACACATGGACAAGGTACTAGCCAAACACAAAATCATACAACAGGCTTATAATAGCAGAGCATTTATAGGGAATCACTGCCCCAGATATCTCACACAAAAAGTTTATAAAGATCTTACAAGAGCAATCATTACACAAACACTGAAAATTACAGACAAACAAGATATAACTAACATAGCTTTTATTGCCCAAGAACAATTCAACTCACTGAAAGAAGCATTTGAGAAAGTACACAACAAAATATCACACAGTAAACCAATTAGTAAAGAATCAATAACAGCATCGATAGAGACTTATATGTCTTTGTTCAGAAAGCTATTCCATAGTAAGACAATTCATAAACAGCACATATTAGAAAAACATTGCGCAGACTGGATCAGAACTCATGATGTATGATTGAGATAATTGTTAGCTCTCATGTTCTGGGGACAATTGGGTGTGTTATTTTAAGGTTATAAATGTGGACATGCAATTTAAACTTTCAATAATTAATGTTTGACGCATGAAACCAAAACAAAACTTTGATATCCATTTTCTGCAGGTTTTCTACTTTTGATTTCTGTAATTTGTTATGCATGTTGATTGTGACCGTTTTGGTGTAAATTGAATTAGAAACAAACCATAACAAAATGTAAAAAAAAACGTAAATTTTACACTATTTCAGACTATTATATCTTCTGTTCTAATTGTGATAAAATGTTTGTTCTTGTTCTAAAATTTACTCTAACATTTCTAGTCTAGCTTTACGCAAAATTAAAGCCGGTATTTATAATAATAAAGTAGCATAAAAGCAATTCAAACATGTTGGTTTGGGGACGATTGGGTGTGTTCTTTTAAGGTAATAAATGTGGACTTGCAATTTAAACTTTCAATAATTAATGTTTGACGCATGAAACCAAAACAAATCTTTGATATCCATTTTTTGCAGGTTTTCTACTTTTGATTTCTGTAATTTGTTATGCATGTTGATTGTGACCGATTTAGTGAAAATTGCATTGTAAACAAACCATAACAAAATATAAAAAAAAACGTAAATTTTACACTATTTCAGACTATTATATCTTCTGTTCTAATTGTGATAAAATGTTTGTTCTTGTTCTAAAATTTACTCTAACATTTCTAGTCTAGCTTTACGCAAAATTAAAGCCGGTATTTATAATAAAAAAGTAGCCTAAAAGCATTATTTAAGCCCTATCAAAAGTAAACATCGCCACATGTTTTTCCCATTAGGAAGCTGACCACGTGACCTCTGTCAAGTGGGCTATAAATAGCGCGGTCGGGGAAAAAGGGGAAATAACTAAAAGATCGCTCGCAAACAGCCGTGACAGAAATATCCCAGGAACGAGCCCCCAGTGTTGCGTGAGGTTTTTTATTGGCTCTTGGATCAGTATAGTACTGACAATTACAGAAATAGAATTTCTGCAGAAAATGGTGAAGTCCCAGTTTCTGAGAGAACTACTGGTATCACAAATTAGTTACGGCTGTGAATGATCTGATCTCGAAAAATTAATAGAGAGGAGACCGACATAAATTGCCACCTCCGCTGTGTAACTAACTGTGATATTAAGACAAGGAAACAGATTTTACTTAACAATGATAAAATATACAAGTCTTCAAATACAATTTCCTTATTATTTATTTAGTATAAATACTATCTACTCTTGTGCTGAAGGGTGAATGTTGAAAATGGAATGTAATGGATATGTAAGTTTACATATGATTTACAAATATTTATATTTATATAGATATATAAATATATTACAACAAGTTTTCCAATTATAGGAACAAAATTTATATCAGCTGTGCTGTTATTCAATTATAGTACATGTATCAGCTGTGCTGTTAATTAAGTATATAACATTTATTAGCTATGCTGTTAATCTTGTCTCTTTCTACGCTAAATCTCTTTTTCGTCAATGACAGTTAATTTGCTCACAATTGTCGACGGAATTGGTACTAATGTGTACTCATCTCTCAAAAGTTCTGTCCTTCTTAGTTTGGTTGACACAAAACACCCGCTGTTGATCATTTCGTTAGCCCACCCAAGACTGAGGGGGACTAAAGATGTATCTCAGGTACAATCTCTGTGCTCCTGTGAAGTTCCAGGCAGCTGGATTGACTGGACATACGACCTCAGGTTTGATGACACGAATAAAACCTGTAACAAGGAAAAACATGGGCTAATTTCTGTCCTCAAGCCCACCTATTTCTATTGTATATGATATGAGCGTGTCTCAGGTGTCTGCATGTAGGATGAATGACAACATGGCTCAGTATGATTTAGCAATAGCGAGACAAGACAGGTGTCTACTTGCAAAACATTCTTTCTGACAAATTAATACATGGATACATCCAATAATATGAATTCAATACATGAATACATCCAATAATGTGTACACCTAGGTGTGATACAACCATTTCCTTCCCCCTATAATATACCAGGCCCTCTCTGACAAGTGCTATAATATATCCTAACAATATTGTTATGTTCTTATGATAGGAGTATATGCGACGAGGACTGTTTGGTTATATTTCAGGTGGGAGTAATCTGAATAGACTGCAGTTATGTGAGACAATAGATTGAGTTATATGAGACAATAGATTGAGTCCTAACAAGGACTGTTTTGGTTATATTTCAGGTTGGAGTTAGATGAGACAATAGATTGATGAGTCCTAACAAGGACTGTTTTGGTTATATTTCAGGTTGGAGTTATCTGAGACAATAGACTGAAGTTAGGTGAGACAATAGATTGAGTCCTAACAAGGACTGTTTTGGTTATATTTCAGTTGGTCTGAGATAATAGATTGAAGTTATAGGAGACAATAGGTTGAAGCATGAGTCCTATTAGTCTTCGTCTTCATTAATCATATCAGGAAATACAGTCATTATCATAATCCTGATACGTTCATATTGAACCAAAATATATTAAATATATACAGGTGTAATCAGTATTAATGACAAACAACCAATACAAACATTATATATCTGCTGTAGGCCTATTTGCCTACCAATAGTAAATTATATTTACCCTCCAAGATTTAAACAGGCCAGTGACTCGACTAGCGGAGCCGTCTGCTAGGTCAACGCACGCAGGTAAGCAATAAATCAAGTGATACAAACGAAATTGTTGTGTGTAATGTCAATGGGCCACCACTGATAGGGTCTAATAATGATAGAGTCTAAAGTGGCCTATATATAAATATAGTATAATATACGCCCACACAGAGCTATTCCTAAATATGTGTTACTACTGTCACGTCTGGAATATTGAGTGCGTGTGTTGGTTTAGTCGTTTACACCACAGGTACGTACACAAGAGTCATGGATGGTTGTAAACGACTGGTGACATTTAACACTGCTTTATTCATGTCACAACACATTGATATGAAATACACGTAGTCAGGATACAGTTCACAGCATAACACGAAATATATCTTAACACTATAAGGACTGCACACTCGGCAGTTACAATGAGATCAGCGCTATAATAATATAGTGAATCCTACTAGCAATTTCTCACAAGACTGCCCACCCGGCAGTTTGCAATAATCTCGCCTTCACTCATCTCAGCGCGATCTCTTCCTCAACAACTATCTTCTCACAGGAAACCATGGCCTATATATATATATTCATCAGCGCTATAAAGTATCATCAATAACGATCCTCTCACAGGAGATCATGGCCTTTATATAAATCATCAACAACTATCCTCACACAGGAAATAATGGCCTATATATATATATTCATCAGCGCTTTAAAGTATCATCAATAACGATCCTCTCACAGGAGATCATGGCCTTTATATAAATCATCAACAACTATCCTCTCACAGGAAATAATGGCCTATACAAAATCTTCAACTACTATCCTCTCACATGAAATAATGGCCTTTAACCATTTTCACAATAATCCACACTGCAGTTTTATACTACGCTGTACCCACAGCGAAAAATCCGTCGACATTTTAACTTCAGCACTGCGCAGGCATTTCACACTTCCCAAAAACACTGTCTTGACCTACCCGGTCAAACGCCCAGATCACTCTCTTCGAATCACACACTCGTCCCGCTCAACACAGTCACGAGACTTCCCCACTGTCAACACAACTCAGTCAATCAATCATCTGCGGGCTAGCCGCGAGCTATTCTCACCCCGCTCAAAACAATACAGAATAAATATATATCTCACTACTTGAGATGATCAGCGTTTTTCCACGCTATCTGTAATCTATCTCTCGAAACTACCACGAGATATTTTCAAAACAATTCAATAGCCAACAAGCAAACAAGTGCTCCAACTCAAAATCTAACTTGTCTAATAACATACTCAGGTTTACTTCCCTTACACCAGTTCTGTTCTTAACAGCTTACCTCTCCCCCAGAGAAAAAAAATGATTCTATCATTTTTTTGACAAATACATTCCCCCCCCCCCCCCCAAAGATTAAGAGGACAATGAATCTCTAACATATGCGTATAAGAATTACCTTAAGTTAAGTCAAAATACGACATCTACAAAATATAAGCATTAAGTGAAATGTAGAAATGAAGTATCCAATGCAATCAATTAAACATACTAAAATATAATGCATTACAAAACCGAGTTAAGTGAATACAGAACAATTAAATAGGAAACAACCGATAGTAAAAGAAAAGACAATATCAAGCAAAAGAAAAAAGGATCCGTAATAAAGGTAAGTATGAAATCAGAATATTGAGGGGGAAAAAAACAATAATATCACATTCAAACAATTTCGTATATGAAAAATAAGTACAAATATCACAAGTAGTTACACTATATTAAGTTATACCATTAACCTAACAATACATAGAATGAAAGTATAAGAAAAGTATAGACGTCAACTTATTATTATTATTATCAGTATGCCTCAACCTATTATTATCAGTGGTCGTTTACAGATTTAATGGGATCTAACACCTACCATATTCGCGTTGATGAACTGTGTGACGTTTTGGACAAAACATGTTCAATATATTCTACACATGAATACTACATACCACTGCTGTTACAGTGGTCGTTATCAGAGTTGAAAAAGGGTTCCAGTACCTGGTCAAGTTATTGAATACAAGTTTGAGTGGATGGTGGCGGTATTTCCAAACCTTCTACACGTGTGCCACCAGATAAGAGTGGCAAGATTACCTGTTCTAGTTAATCACTTCAAGTGCGAACAGATATGCAGTAGTTCCAGTCTTTTTACACGTACAATACAAGTCAAGTGTTGCAGCATTGCACTGGTGCAGTTCCTGTCGTTGTGTGCAAGCACGTAGCGTGCTAAATCAAGACCTGAGGGGAAAGGTGTCAAGTTCCAATGCCTTTCTGTGGTTGATTATTTTACCATTGAACGTTGTGATATCAAGGGTGTTAGCGGAAAGGAACGGGATTGTTTTCATTCAAGATAAGTGGTTGTTTGTTGTGTGAACTGTGTCGCCTTCATGCATGTCATCGAGCCTTTCAATTCTATACATTACTTATTCTGTTGTTTTGTTGTTTATGTCTATAGGGACATATCATTAGAATTTGATGTATAAGTAAGTTATGGCTAATGACATATGTGGACCTCCCTGATATGGGTATGACCATATAAAGGTTCTTTGCACAGAAATCGTTAAGACAGTAATTAGGAATAGTTGGAATTTGTTGTATAGTTATTTAACTGTGAAGGGTAGAGAGTTGATTGAATCACTATGGATTTTGATGATAATCCAGATGATATGACCCAACGGGCTGATCACCCGTTTGCTGGTCACTTCGATTACGGAAACAGCAGCAGATGGATTGATTTGCCGTTGCCCTAAAGACGCCAATAGGTGTGATGGGAAACAATGGCGAAGAAAACCTATCTGCTGTTGCCCTAAGACGCCACTAGGCGTAATGGCCACTGACTGCTTTGACGGTCGGTGGCTAAGGACGGAAGAAGAAGAAGAAGAAGAAGATGATATGAGGCCTATATTAGAATATTTAGCGGAAGTAGCTGAATATGTTGAGGGATTACAAGGCCCAGCACTTGATAGATACGTGATGGATGGGTTTTTGTTTAATGCGGTAGCAGCCATAAAGTTTTTTACTGACGATAAACCTCATTTAAATCCTGAAATGATCATGGCTAGAGATTTGGCGGTGTTGTTAGAATGCCTACGTCCGATGGTGTACGATTATACTCGGACTAGACACAATTATATGCATAAGATTGTACACAATATAATCAGCAACAACATGCAGGAGGATAACAAAAAGGAATTAGAAGAAGAGAAGCGGATGAAGAAAAACAAACAAATTGCTCTACAGGAAAGGGCTAATTTTTTGCAAGATATGACTGAAAAGAGTAAATTACAAGAAACAGTGTCGAGACTAACAAATGATTTAGATAAGTCAAACATGGAACTTACTAAAGTGCAAGCGGCGTTAGAAGCTGCATTGGGTAAAGTTAAGGATTTGGAAAATCAAGTGCATTATAGAGATGATGAGGTTAGTGATCTTAAGCAACAACTTCAGGAAAACAAAGAGAGATGTGATAAATTAGAAGCTGAGACAACTGACCGTGATAGGTCTTATACAAAGACGCTTCTTGATTTGTTGAATAAATCAAATTCTTGTATTGAAGAAGAGAATTATACTGAATTTCCGAATGAAGTTGAAGAGCTATTGAATAATGAGGATAGTGAGAATGAAACACGACAACTAAGTGCAAATAAAGAAAAGGATGAGAAACACAAATTAGAAGAGTTAACGACTGAGAGAGAGAAGATGATTAAGATTGAGAAATTGCTAACAGAGGAGAGAAGTAAAGTTTTGACATTTCACAAATTAAATAGGAAATTAAGTGGAGAAATTTCACAAAAAAATGTTGAAATTGCAGAAGGGACAAAAAGAGTAGAGGCCCTACTCGATATTATTTTGAACAACAAGATATAGTCTACTGTCAATGTTGACAATGCTAGACAGAAAGTTGTTTGCCAACAAGTTGGAAAAGCAAAGAGCCAGCCTCATACAATCTTTGCTAATAAAAAGGTTAAATGTGATGGACGAAGATCTTTTCGGGGAAAATATAACTTTCCAAAATCTTTTGATTCTGCTTCCAATAGCAACGTTTCTTGGCGGCAGTGTAATAGAGAGAATGATAATGTAACAGTCAGTCCTGATAAATTTCAGTCTAAAAGCCTAAAGATTAAACGAGTAACTAATTTTGGAAGTTCTCATAAGGTGATAACAAGGGATAAAGTTATAAGTAGTGGTTCCAATGAGGAAACCCATTATATGCGTAAGGATAAAGATACTTTTAGAGATAAGCATATTGTCAAAGAAAAGAATGGAAAGAGTTTTGGTAGGAGAGATGTTCCTAAGGTTAGAAAATACCAAGGGAATTCATATGATAATAATTTTCCTTCTCAGAGAGAAAAAAGACAAGATAATGTATCTCAACATTTTAATTCTGAGAATTTTGAAAATAATGGTACAGGCAAATACAAGAAGGGTTTTCAATCGTGCAATAATTTTCTGACAGATTTTTTGTTCGGAGTAGAAACGTTAAGCACAACAAGTCTGACTGGCATTATAGATATAATAATAGTCTCAAACAAAGAGGAAATGATGATAAATATTTTGATAAAACGACGAATAATAAGTGCAATTATGCTAAATTTGCTCGACATGAGCCTAGAATCATTGTTAGAAAGCAAAGTAGCAATGATAATGATGTCACAAATACTACTGATTGTTATGTTTCTGATTTTGAAAGAGCATCACTTTGTTGTGAACATAAAGGAAGAGTTGATGACATCGTGAAGGGACCAGGATTCTACAGACGCCACAGTGCGAGGTAATTGTTTATTTAAACTCTCCGTTGTTCTCAGTAAATTTTACCATTCATTAAAATGGAAATTTTCATTTGTATTTTTTGACAGAAGCGACTTCGCGATAAGGGTCAGCGCTCCTGTTTACAGTAAACGGTCAAATATGTAGGTCAACTTTACGCTCGAGTATTTGTTCAAGCGAAACCAGACAGCGTCCAACTGGCATCTAAGGTGTTACTTGCTGAGGGTCAAACAGGTTTTCAAGAAAGCGGGGGAGTTTACGTCTGATTTTTTTTTATTTTTTAGACAATAAATATGTTTGTATGCTATAAAATAGTACATTATATGCCGTTGTAATAGAATATTATGTAATTTCTTTGTAACATTATGATGATAATTTCTATGCATCATTTGATCGCCATAATTTTTTGTTTTATTGTTATTTATATGACTGTATTTGATGATGTTCAAGTACATTTTTATGCCATTTTTATATAATTGTGTTTGATAATGTGTGGCATGTTAGTTGATAATGACTTGTCTTTAATTTTTGATGAATGCAGTAAGCAGGTTATATTTATACACGCCAGTCACAAACCTATGCTGACTTGAATCATATTCATTTATCTTTATACTTCTACATTGTACTTTGAATTTTTATAACTATGATTGTTGGGTTAGTTTTTGTACATGATGAGTTTGCCAGCCCTATGCACAAACTCATTTACTGTGTTGATTTAATAGTAATTTTTTAGATAGTCCTGAATGTTCGTTATTAATTTAAATTTTTTTTAATGCCATGTTTAATTAAAACATTAAAACATACAGAGAAGATATGAATTATCTGTTATGTTGTGAAATGTAATTTTGAAAATAGCTTATATGTATCTGAAATGATCTTGTATTTGGATTTGTTAACATATTGTGAAACTTTGATTTTTCCAGAACATGATTTTCTTGCCAGTCAGGCATGCAGCATTTTCTTAGCAGATTAGTTGATAAATAATTTATTTGTTTTGAAAAATTTTTTGCAGATAATTTTATAGGACATTTTTTCATTTTTCACAGTAGGAACAGATTGTAGATTTATTTATAGTGTATATCATACCAAGTTGAGTAAGAGATAAAGTTATAGCTAATTAACACTGTAGCTGAGCTAAACGTAATTGTCAGTCGAAAGAACTTAAAAGGTGAATTAAACTTACATTTGTTGATGTGTGTCTGTTTAGTGATAGATTGTTTATACGTCCTTCATTTTCTTAAAGCTGATTTCATTGATTAGTTTATTAATTACAATTTTGAATTGTTTGCAAATGTAATACTATTTTTTCTCTCTTTGGAATTTATCGTTGTGAAACATTTTGGTATTTTATTTTTCTTGTGAAATGTATTTTTTTTTTTGACATTGTTATAATTTTTTTTTGGGTGCCAGTGTTAGACTGTATGTTATAGTTAGTAATGTGTAATGACATTAGTTCTTTGAAATTGTTTTGATATTTTGATATATTTTGTTTCTGTATTTAGCACTTGACTGTGCAGGGAGGCGTATGATGCAACACAGAGAAAGCCGAAAGGAGTCTGTGTTGCTGACTAACCTTCTTTCTTCTAGGAGAACTTCCAGATTTGGCACCTGGAATGTTCGGACATTAAACGAACAAGGGAAAGTGGCGCAAGTGGCAGCAGAAATGAGGGAATACAAAATCGAGGTTTTGGGAATGTGTGAAACAAAGTGGAAGGGGGTAGACAGGAAGAAACTCATCACAGGTGAATTGGTGCTGTCCTCAGGACATGAAGACGAAAGTTCATACCACAGTGAAGGGGTAGCTCTTATGTTATCTAAAGAAGCACAGAAAGCACTCATTGAATGGGAAGCTGTTGGACCCAGAATAATAACAGCTACTTTCAAAACAGCTAAAAAGAAAATTCATGTAAATGTCATCCAATGTTATGCACCAACTAATGACAAAGAAGAGTCTGTGAAAGAAGCATTTTATACTAAACTACAGGAAATTATGGATAAAGTAAAAAGAAGAGACATCACAATTTTGATGGGTGACATGAATGCAAAGATAGGTACAGTCAACACCGGATTTGAAGAAGTCATGGGAAAACATGGGCTAGGAGTAATGAATGAAAATGGAGAACTATTCGCAAACTTCTGTGCTTCAAATCAACTGGCTATAGGAGGAGCATGTTTCCACATAAGAGAATACACAAGGCAACATGGATATCACCAGATCATAGAACAGAAAATCAGATTGATCATATATGCATAAACAAGAAGTTTAGATCATCATTGCAGGATGTAAAGGTATACAGAGGAGCAGATGTGGCATCAGATCACCATCTTCTGATAGCCAAAATAAAAATGAAACTCAAGAGATATGCAACAATGCAAAATTATAGACAACAGTATAATGTAGGACAGCTAAGAAATCAAGAAACAAGAGACAAATTTGCGGTCACAGTATCCAACAAATTCCAAGTGCTCCAACAGCTGGAAGATGTAGAGAATACAGAAGACTATTGGCAGCAGGTCAAAACTGTATGGAAGGAGACATGTGAAGAAATACTGGGGAAAAGGGAAAGACAACAAAAAGCATGGATAACAACAGAAACCATCAATAAGATAAAAGACAGAAAAAACAAGAAAGCAGAGTTAAACACAAGCAAAACCAGAAGTTCCAAAGCCAAGGCTCAAGAAGTGTACACAGAAGCAAACAAAGAAGTAAAAAGAAGTATCAAAAGAGACAAGAGGAAGTATATTGAGGAGTTGGCAAGAGAGGCAGAAGATGCTGCAGCCAAAGGAAATATGAGAGAAATGTATAGCAGCACAAAGAAGCTAACAGGGAAATACAAGCAAACAAGTTGCCTCATAAAAGACAAGAATGGGAAACTGCTCAGCAATATACAAGAGCAAATGAAGAGGTGGACAGAATATTTTGGGGACCTTCTCAATAGACCAGCTCCACAAAACCCGCCGGACATCCAGCCAGCAGAAGAAGAGCTACAAATTAACGGTGAAAGACCAACGAAGGAAGAAATAAAGAAAGCCATAAAGCTTCTAAGAGATGGAAAAGCGTCTGGACCTGATGGCATTCCAGCAGAGGCCATCAAAGCAGATATCGACACGGCTACAGAGATGTTATATAAATTACTTGGTAAAGTCTGGGAAAAGGAAGAGATACCAGCAGAATGGAAGGAAGGATATCTGGTTAAGTTGCCTAAGAAGGGAAATTTACAAGAGTGCACAAATTATAGAGGAATAATGTTACTATCAGTGCCAGGAAAAGTATTAAACAGGATTATCCTTGAGAGATTAAAAGAGTCCATAGACAAGAAACTGAGAGATGAACAAGCAGGTTTTCGACAAAACAGATCATGTACAGACCAGATAGCCACTTTGAGAATAATAGTTGAACAAAGTCTGGAATGGAATTCACCACTATACATCGGATTTGTGGACTATGAAAAGGCATTTGACAGTGTAGACAGAGAATCACTTTGGAAATTGTTGAGGCATTATGGAGTTCCCCTGAAGATCATTAATTTAATAAAGAAAACATATGAAGACATGACATGCAGAGTTCTTCACGAAGGACAGCTTACAGAACCGTTTGGGATAAGAACAGGAGTGCGACAGGGATGCCTCTTGTCTCCATTTCTTTTCTTGCTGGCAATAGATTGGGTTATGAGATCATCGGCAACACACAACAGAAATGGAATCCAGTGGACTCTGACTAAGCAGTTGGATGATCTGGATTTTGCTGATGACTTGGCTCTTCTGTCCCATAGCCGTAATCAGATGCAGGACAAATTGAAAACACTTGATGAGAGGTCACGGCAGTTGGGTCTGGGGATGCACAGGGAGAGGACAAGAATGATGCGAATAAATGCAGGTGATGATGGCAGGGTTGAACTTGAAGAAACACCAATACAAGATGTAGAGTCGTACACATATCTTGGCAGTGGTGTGGGCAAGGTTGGGGGGACGGACGGCGATATCAAAATAGGAATACAAAAGGCAAGAGGAGCTTTCATTGCATTGGGAAATATATGGAGATCAAGAGAAATAGGATCCAACACGAAAATAAGAATCTTCAACTCAAATGTGAAGTCAGTCCTATTGTATGGCTCAGAGACATGGAGAACAACAAAGACAACAACCAAAAAGCTACAGACTTTCATAAATGGGTGCTTGCGTAGAATAGAGGGATTAAAATGGTATGACAAGGTTACCAACGTGGAACTGATGACAAAACTTGACAAGTGCCAGTGGAACAAAAATGAGAAGAAGACGATGGCGATGGATAGGACACACACTGAGAAAACCTGTTGATAGCATTACAAGGCAGTCCTTGTTCTGGAACCCCCAGGGCAAGAGAGGCAGAGGAAGACCAAGAAGTACATGGAGAAGAGAGTTGGAAACAGAGGTGAAATGATGAGGAGAACATGGAAAGAACTTGAGATGATGGCACGTGACAGGAGGACTTGGCATGTGTTTGTTGAAGGCCTATGCTCCTGTGGGAGTGGAGGGTTATGAATGAAATGTGCGTCAGTGCGAACTTTTTGATAGCGTTGATATTTAGTATAATTTATTTTCAGTTTTATATAAGTTTTATAATTTGGTTAGATTACTTTTTATGCTTTGTTTTGTCGTAAGCTTTCTTTTATGATATTAGTATATAGATATACTTTGTCATTTTGTGTTGTAATTTTCGATTACGATTGTATTTTTTTAAGACAATACGTCGTTTAGATAGCTATTGTAAAGTATTGTTACCAACTTTCTTTACATTTACATCTTTTCTTTCCATCTGTCTTTGTTGACTATTCGTCACTTCTTTACATCTTTTCTGTTGTCTTTGCGGTACGGTTTCATATTTCGTTTATACTCCCGTGCTTCAGTTACGTTCACTTCATGCTTCTTGTATACTTTTTCTTGTTACGCTATTTATACTTTCATTCTTTGTATTGTATATACTTAACTTGGTTTTGTATTAGATTAATCTTATTATGCTTCTTTGATTTTGTAGGACACTTCATTTTTACATTTACTGTACTATGTACTATTTTGGCTTGTCATAAGATAAATTTTTTGTAGGTATATGTTAGAGCTTCTTTATTTTCTAAATTTATGGGGAGTTTATGTTAAAAAAAATGATAGAATTATTTTTTCCCCCTGGTGTGTGGTAAGCTGTTAAGGTAAAAAGGGGAGTAATCCTGGGAATGCTTTTGTAGACAAGTTAGATTTTGAGTTACGCTTGTTTAACTATGATGCTGGATAGAATATTTATATCAAGAACAGAGCGTATGACCGTTTCTCACGGCGTTGAGCCCCGCCTGTGAGGAATTTATCCGTGAGTTGTGTTGAGCTGTGATTAGCTCGCAGGTAAGCTGCATGTATTGAGAGCGGTGTGCTAAACTGCCGTGTCTCGTGAGAGGAGTTCACAGTTTGTGCCCTGTGAGTGTGTTGTAAGAGTAGTGTGTCCTGGGCGTTGACTGGAGAGAGTCGGCCCTGTAAGTGTGTGTCTGCGCAGAGCACTATGAAAATGGCTAGCGATGGTTTTTCGCTGTGTTTTTGGATAAGTGGATATTTGATGTGAAGATGTTAGAGGCCTTGATATGTACAGGCCAGTATTTTCTAGTAGAGGATATTTCGTGAAGATGTTATTTAAGAGGCCATTATTTCCCGCGGAGGTAAAGTTTATGGATATTGAAGTATTTTGAGTACTAAGGCCAATATTTCACGTGATGACATTATGAGTTATTTGTAAACTGCGTGTAGGCAGTATTTTGAGTACTAAGGCCATGATTTCACGTGATGACATTATGAGTTATTTGTAAACTGCGTGTAGGCAGTATTTTGAGTACTAAGGCCATGATTTCACGTGATGACATTATGAGTTATTTGTAAACTGCAGTGTAGGCAGTATTTTGAGTACTAAGGCCAATATTCCACGTATTTATGACGTGATTTTGAGTACTAAGGCCAATATTCCACGTGATGACATTATGAGTTATTTGTAAACTGCGTGTGGGCAGTTCTCTTTGGATTGTTATGAGAGGTGGATACATTGTTCGGCCATATTAGGCTAAACTGCTGAGTGGGCAGTCTCTTTGATATTTTGAGATGTGTTCTGTAACGTGTTTTTCTTGATGTCATTTGTATGGTGTTGTGGCGTGAATAAACTGTTATTAAAACGTCACCAGTAGCTTCACTCCTTCCATGACTTTCACGTGCGTTATTGTGGTGTATGACTGAATCAACACACGCCCTGTGCTGACATTCCAGACGCAGTGACATAGTAGTTACACATACTTATAAATAGCCCTGTGTGGGCGTGGTCGTACTTCAAAACCTCGACCTATATTTACAATATGACTGTGTGGCGGAATTAAGAAGTCACCCCGTCTTTAACCAAGTTAGGATCTATATGACAGCGCCGTGGGGTGCAACAGTCCTTAACCCACACGTCTTATCAGTGACAGTATTCAACAAGAAGTTACTTTCAACAGTGGTGGCATGTCTTCTTGTACACAGCGAAATAGTTATTATCAGAGTTGTTATCAGTGGCATCTTAACAGCGAGTCTCCCACCTAATTATTATTATTAGTCGTCTCTCAACTTTTATTATTATTATTATCATCAAGGTTGACAGCTCCTCTTCCTCAGTCGGTCGTCGATCTGGCTTCGTGTCGGGGTTGCGTGTTTTTGCATAAAATCTCGCCCGATTATATAGGCAGGTGAGGTAACTTCTACTGCTTAAAGAAAGCGTTTGGTTGGTTCCTGGCGGGGCAAGCTGATTGGTTGTCTGCAGTTTGGTCCCATGCATCGTACAGCCTAATTTTATTCTGTTTTTTCCGCCATACTGCGTGACAAGATGGCCGCGACCGACATCCAAAAAACAGGGCTTAAGCCTAATTTTATTCTGTCTCCGAGACTGGTGAACGTTGCTCGTTGATTGGTTGGGCTCTCGACATAGGGATTTAAATAAGAAGTGGGTTAACACAACTCGTTTCACGACAAATGGCAATAACAAACACTGAGATTTCTCGGATTCTTATAAAGTTTGTATCTGTGATTTGGCTTTTTGTCAAAGTTGAAGGTGGGATAAATCTCCTAGGCCCCACTATGGTAATGGCTCGTACGTATGAAGGCCTACTTAGGATATCAAGATGGATGAGAGAAGGCAAATCTTCACTGAGAGTAAGAAGGTTTCAGTAGGTATTCTGATCTACAGCAACAACCTGACTCTGGGATCCAAAAAGATGCAAGAGCCCCCACTTCCGATTCAGCCGAAAGAAACAATGATGCACTTAACACCCACATCACAAAAGATATAAACACGTAATAAACTAAGATGTAGATTCATTTATCTTTAAGTGATCGTATATCACAACTTAATTACTCTTAAACTTGAGACAGGACTGGTGACAAATATGATGAAAAGTCTTCAGTCCAAAAATAATTACTCTACACTTGCAAGTATTCTACGTGCTGACGAATAAAATAAGATGTGGACGTAGG
This sequence comes from Oreohelix idahoensis, assembly GCA_024509875.1. Taxonomy (NCBI): domain Eukaryota; kingdom Metazoa; phylum Mollusca; class Gastropoda; order Stylommatophora; family Oreohelicidae; genus Oreohelix; species Oreohelix idahoensis. The sequence goes on from JAMPIV010015474.1 coordinate 486,948, forward strand.
ACACAGTATATTTTACTATTATTTTTGGGTAATTACACTTGAACAGGATATTGGACATCAAGACTGTCAGACCATTGCTGGTTGCCTGGGCCAATGATACCCTGGCTTTTGGTGAAGGCTCTGTTGCGCCTCGGCACTATATGGCGTTTTACGATGATGAGTACTGTTGTGTACCTATGGGTGACTGGGCCAATAAGTACGGCTGGCTTGATATAGTCGTAAACTTAGATGTCTTTAGAACCACCAAGATTTTTGGACACGTGCGCGGCTGAACAGTGGTCTGGGTAACAAGCTATCTGTCGAGAGGAGTAGGGAAACCCTTTTTCTCATTCCTTTGACGACAGTGGTTCTCCCCTATGCAGAAGTTGTCAGTCCCCATGTCTGACAGAAATTACACAAAACAACATTCGTAAGCCCTAGCCTAATATATAGTTATTTTTAGTGATTGTACTAGTAGTGTTATGATTGTGTAGATCAGCAAGTCTTATGCAAGTTTAGCTGTTATGGACATGACTGTGGCAGTAAATTTATGATACAATTAATGATAATGTAGTACGGGTATCTTGTTATCATAGCATGTCATTATAGTAATCAGTACGCTTATCGGTTATGAGATCAGTTACATTTTTAACAGATTGCATTTGTACATATATATACAGATGTCTGTGCCAGTTGACTATAAAGTCAGCTGTGGCGAAAAATGAAATAGAAATAGTCTGACACTGCAAACCTTCACAGTAATTCCGATTATGAGAAGAAAAATTGTCTGTCCCTGATTATTATATTCATGGAAAGAGATGAAAACAAATAAGGAGGTCCTAGAAAATCTAGGTATGAAAAGAGAACTAATGAGAGAGGTCAAAGTTCGGCAGCTAAAATACTTTGGCCACATAAAAAGGCATAACACCTTGCAGAAGACCATAACAGAAGGGAGAGTTGAAGGTAAACGTGCAAGGGGAAGACAGCGCTATAAGTGGGAAGATAACATCAAGAGATGGACGGGAAAGAGTCTATCAGAGTGTACCACCAAGACAAGAGACAGAAGACGTTGGAGATCCATTACAGCCAACCTCCGTTGTGGAGATGGCAACTGATGATGATGATGATTATTATATTATGAAAATATGATTTATCAATGTATAAACGTCTTCATACTTTGAAGAATAAAAAGGTTTTATTAAAAAAATGATTTATTAATTATCATATTGAAGTTTGCTTTTTACCTAGTTATTATTTATTATACGGATCTGTCCCGACTGGTGAGAAAACCATTACGAAGATTAGTTTGTTACAGCGATTTCTTCTAGGCTAATCTCTGCGTAGAATTTCAAGCCGCTCTCTCGTTCGTAAAGGACACATGTGAAAATTAAATTTACCAGTTCATATGCTATGAAATCAGACTACTAATACAATTTTGATTTTGAAAATATGTTTTGCCGTAAAATTAATGTCAGGTAATTTTCAAACTTTAAAATATCGAACGATTCAGAATACTAGAAGTAAGTAATTTTTAACATTCCGCCTAAATTTTGTATTACCAAATTCAAAAAATTTCTGAAGCAAGTAGCACGAGCTCTGTGTATCATATCTAACAATACTGCAGTCTATATTAAAAAAAAAAGAAGAAGGGGACGGAGGGACGTAAATCCTCTTCCCCCCCGCCCCCCCCCCCCCCCCCCCCCCCCCCCCCCCCCCCCCTCTTCCCCCCCCCCCCCCCCCCCCCCCCGCCCCCCTTTTCAACACGTGTCTGATGCAATTCATGGAAAACAATTTTGCAACCACGAAAGATTTAAGTATTATGAGTGCCGATTTCAATATTCTGAATGAACCGCAGTATCTCTAGGTATTTGTCACGATGTGTCACTTTGCCACGGGATTAAACCCTCTTGCTCTTGTCACATAATCATTGGGTCGATCTCTTTTCCTCTCCGGCAGTGTTTAATTTGAGTGGACTAAATTACGTGCTTTTCTGTGGTCGGCACATGTTCATTCCCTGCTATCAAGCAGATATTTAGTACTTTCAAATAATCTTACACTCCTCTCAGTGATAAGTCGTTATATATGTTTGTTTACCCGTTCATCCCTGCTGGAAAAGGAGAAGGATGAGATAATATTAACCGACAACCATGTTGGAACATTTCGGGTGTGCCCGACATCAGGCTACGGATTAGCACTAAAATCGCCCAGCGAATTTGTTTAATCGCTGATAAGGCTGATGTGCCTTCATCGACCACATGGGTAAACGAAGAATTTTGTTTGCGCAAGCAACGGGTAGTTAGATTACTCGCCTGCGCTACACATTTATGGACAGACAAGAATGACATAATCGTTTACGGTACGCCTTATTACAAAGACATTAATTTTTAATGAAAGTAAGATGTCGTATTTGAGTAAACATTGCCGAGAGAGAATCGGTTGTTTTCATTCCATATTATGGAAACATGACTTTTGCAGTAACACGTAGAAATTTCCATGTGGAAATTATTTGAATTACCCCACAAAACACGCATGTTTGAAACGATTGGCAGACATTCGGATTGAAGGCACAACACCCCTTCCGATTGGAGCCCTGCTTAACACCGTAACAAACAAATTCGGGGGAAGACAGGCAATATAACCTGACACTTTAGCCAGGTTAAAGCACTGAGAAAATTCACCTCGCGCCAAGAAGACAACCTGACCATGCCAGAGTTAAGAATAGCAGCAGATTTAATTTATCGGACCGGACTTGTTTGAAATTCTTGAGGACAACACTACCATTATTAATTAGGAATACCGGAATCTGAGGAAACTGTAACATAAAGTCAAAAGTGGGGACTTTTGCTAAAATAACAACACCATAAACCACGTGTAAAAGGCATCGTCAAGCTGCCTTAAACTATTTCTCTCAGCCAGCAGTCTGTGAGCTAAAGATAGCCGTAAGTTGTACATGTTAAATTCTATATTTTGCATTATTAACATGCAAACTAATCTGTATATATTGACATGTGAATATTAATATGTGAAAATTGCTAGTGGATGTCCAAGTCATTTGAGGCTGGCAAAACCTCAGCATATAGAATTAGGATTTCATGAACCACTACTGCCAGGGCTGGTGACTACTTTATTGCGAGTTTCTTATTGTCACGAGACGCGAGTAAGGCTGCATTGACTTACTTACTTACTTAGTCGTTCCCCTTCTACCGTGAGGTGTAGAGGTTTGGAAGAGAGAGCGCCAGACCATTCTATCAGCTGTCTTCTTCCTGGCCTGGTTCCATTCTAGTCCTTAGGAAAGATTGTCTAATGTTGTTCCATCCAGCGAATGGGTGTTGGAGGTCTGGAATGGAGTTGGGCTCTTTGTAAAGCCGATCTTATGAGGACATGGCAAAACTTAGTTGGGACTAAATTTCTACTCAGCATCCTGGTTGCGGACCAAATTGTTACTTAACCATTTCCTCATCTGAGGTTTGGATCTGGCTTTTGTGGGTTGTAGTCAAACACTCGCATCCATATGTTCAGGGTGGTTCGGTATACAGCCATCTATTGCGATATGTCACTCTTTTCTTTGCTGAGGAATCCACGATTTATGGCCTGAAAAAGTCTCCCAGCCGCTGCTTTTCGAGTGGCCAACTCTTCTTTGATACCTCCCTTTCGGTCTATAATAGCTCCGAGATATTTAAAGTGGTCGACCTGCTCCAGGACCTGTTCTCCCAACTTAATCTGATGTTTAAAAGGCTGCATTGAGATTCGTAAAACCTATTGCCGAACAGTCGCCGATAAATTTCACAAGGCATAAGAAAGTATTCGATTGAAAATACCCATCGCTCACTACACGCAATGTTATTCTTAACCCCTGGGAATATTACTCATTTTGCCATAGATTCTGTTCAGACCAAAGAAATCGCCCAAGGGGAACAAAATAAGCCCATACCATAACAATGAAACTGATTCGGTGAGACAGACTACATGGCGCGTTTTGTGTACTCGAGTAGAGTAACATAGAAGGAACTGGCAATAACACTAAAATGTTATTTGGTTTCGAAACATCGACGTACAGAAAGATCTGAGACACTAGCGGCGTAAGATATGGGAAGAACACAATTTTGGACAAACAGTTCCCACAAAATAGCAAATGTAATATTGGATGGAAACCAATAGTCTGAACGAAGATAAATATGCAAGAGGACATATCAAAAGATTAGAAACCCTTCACAAGACTCAGAAGGGAGAACACCGATATTACCGGAAGCCATATTTTCATCATATAACTGAGAGAAAAACCATCCTTTGGCATTACGATAGGAAAGTAATCCACCAGCGACATGGCTCAACATTGTATTCTACTCGTCAAGAGGAAAGATTCAGGAACATCCAGTGTTCAGTGAATTCTTTATACGGAACCAAAGTTAGTGTACTATAGTTTGTACATTATTAATATACATCCATTTCAGTTATATATATATATATATATATATATATATATATATATATATATATATATATATATATATATATATATATATATATATATATATATATATATATATATATATATATATATATATATATATATATATATATATATATATATATATATATATATATATATATATATATATATATATATATATATATATATATATATATATATATATATATAGCGTGAGGTTTTTATTGGCTCTAAGATCAGTATAGTACTGACAATACAGAAATACAATTTCTGCAGGAAAATGGTGAAAATGGTGTATGAGAGAACTACTGGTATCACAAATTAGTTACGTCTGTGAATGATCTGATCTCGAAAAATTAGTAGAGTGGAGACAATCATAAAATGCCACCCCGCTGTGTAACTAACTGTGATATTAAAACAAGGATTAATTAACAATTATAAAACAGATTTCAATATACAATTATAAAATTGACATACTGACAATTAGAAATACTCATGTGCTGAAGAAAATGGTGAAAATGTTGGAAGAACTACTGGTATCACAAATTAGTTACGGCTGTGAATGATCTGATCTCGAAAAATTAGTAGAGTGGAGACAGTCATAAAATGCCACCCCGCTGTGTAACTAACTGTGATATTAAAACAAGGAAACAGATTTCAATTAACAATTATAAAATTGACAAGTCGTTCAAATACAATTTCCTTATTTATTAAGTATATACATTATCTACTCATGTGCTGAAGCGTGGATGTTGGAAGATGGAATGTAATGGATTTGTAAGTTTACATATGATTTATATATATATATATATATATATATATATATATATATATATATATATATATATATCTATATATATATATATATATATATATATATATATAATATATATATATATATATATTTGTTGTTGAAATATATATATATATATATATATATATATATATATATATATATATATATATATATATATATATATATATATATATATATATATATATATATATATATATATATATATATAATATATATATATATATATATATATATATATAAATGCCTCTAAAACTAAAGCTATGAACTTTTCTAACGAGACCTTTGATATCGTCTTGAACGGGGAAAAAATACAGAAAGTTGAAAGTTTCAATTATTTAGGCAGTAAAATGACTCAGGATGGTGACACAACAAGAGAAATCCATACTAGAATTGCTTTGGCAGCTAGCGCCTTCAATAGATTACCTAACATTTGGAAATTACGATCATTGAATATACATACCAAGCTTCGTCTGTTTAATTCAAATGTTATCTCAGTGTTAACATACGGCTGTGAGAGTTGGAAAATAACAAAATCATTGGAGAACAAGCTGAATACATTCGAGAACAAATGTCTTAGAAAACTCATGAACATCAGTTGGAAAGAATTCAAGACTAATCGACAAATAAGAGAAGACTCTAGGCAGAAATATGTCTCCGACTATATAAGGAAAAGACGATGGTCATATATCGGTCATGTCCTACGAATGCAAAACAACAGAATACCACTACAGGCGCTCACTTGGGTTCCTGAGGGTAAGAGGAAAAAAGGAAGACCAAAAGAAACACTCAGAAGAACAATAATAAGAGAAGGAAGAACGTTGGGCCTAAATAATGTGCAAGAGCTAAGAGGAGTGGCGTCACAACGAACAACCTGGAGAGCACTGGTTTCTGCCTTATGCGCCGTGTTTGGTGCTTAAAGAATTTATTTTATATATATATATATATATATATATATATATATATATATATATATATATATATATATATATATATATATATATATATATATATATATATATATATATATATATATATATATATATATATATTTTTTTTTTCCTTAACCAGCGGCCTTTGGGCTTTCAGCCCTTCGGCCCAATGACATGTCATTGCGATGCTGGGGAACCTGAGGACTTTCCTTCCAACCCGGTCAGGAGCTTCGCTCCTTCCCATCCACAGAGGGTTTATCACAGGAGCCGTTCAGGCTATTCAGTCAAATTTCCGGCCGTAAACATTTCTTCAAACGCCGACGCCCGGGTTTGAACCATGAACACCTGGTCGCCAGTACAACGCCGAAGCCATTACACCAGCGCGGCTCCCATATAGGAACAAATATTATATCAGCTGTGCTGTTAATCAATTATAGTAAATGTATAAGCTGTGCTGTTAATCTTGTCTCTCACTATGCTAAATCACTTTTTCTTCCTTGACAGTTAATTGCTCACAATTGAAGACGGAAATGGTACTAATGTGAACTCATCTCTTGAAATAGTTCTGTCCTTGTTAATTTGTTGCACACAACACCCGCTGATGATCGTTCCTTTAGCCCACACAAGGCTGAGGGGGACTAAGGATGTAGCTCCGGTAGAATCACTGTGCTCCTCCGAAGTTCCAGGCAGTTGGATTGACTCGAATATACGACCTCAGGTTGGATGACACGAATAAAACCTGTAACAAGGAAAAATAGGGGCTAATTTCTGTCATCAAGCCCACCTATTTCTAGAGTATATGAGATGAGCGTGTCTCAGGTGTCTGCATGTAGGATGAATGACAACATGGCTCAGTATGATTTAGCAATAGCGAGACAAGACAGGTGTCTACTTGCAAAACATTCTTTCTGATAATTCAATGCATGAATACATGCAATAATTTGTACACCGTATGATACAACCTTTTCCTTCCACCTATAATATACCAGGCCTTCTCTGATAAGCGTTATACTGGCTGGTAAAATATATTCTAACAATATTGTTGTGGTTATATAGGTTGGAGTCATACCAGGAAATACAATCATTATACCTAATTTCCTAAGATATAATCAGTATACCTGATACGTTCATGGTAAAACTAAAATCCTATATTAAATATATACAGGTGTAGGTTATTTTCTGCTGGTTTCCTTCTTCAACAGTCATCATCATCATCATCAGTTGCCATCTCCACAACGGAGGTTGGCTGTAATGGATCTCCAACGTCTTCTGTCTCTTGTCTTGGTGGTACACTCTGATAGACTCTTTCCCGTCCATCTCTTGATGTTATCTTCCCACTTATAGCGCTGTCTTCCCCTTGCACGTTTACCTTCAACTCTCCCTTCTGTTATGGTCTTCTGCAAGGTGTTATGCCTTTTTATGTGGCCAAAGTATTTTAGCTGCCGAACTTTGACCTCTCTCATTAGTTCTCTTTTCATACCTAGATTTTCTAGGACCTCCTTATTTGTTTTCATCTCTTTCCATGAGATACGCCCCATTCTTCTATATATCCACATTTCAAGAGCCTCAATTCTTTCTTCCAAATGCTTATTCATCGTCCATGTTTCTGCACCATACAGAAATGCAGAATATATATAACACTTTATGATTCTCAGTTTTAATTTATGAGATAACTGTTTGGATGTCAGTATATGTTTCATGTTGTTGAATGTAGCTTTGGCCATTCCTATTCTCTTCTTGATTTCTGTTTCACATCTGCCATCTTCTGTTATTATATGACCAAGATATACGTAGCTCTTGACTTGTTCCAGCATTTTCCCATTTACGCTTATCTTTAATGTGGGTTTATCATCTGTTTTGCTAATTATCATAGTTTTAGTTTTCTCAATATTAATGTCGAGTCCATATTCATGACTTATACTGTTCACTTGCTTCACTAGTTCTTGTAACTCCTGTTCGCTTTCAGCTAACAACACGGTATCATCTGCATATCTAAGGTTGTTTATTGATCTTCCACTGATGTTCAGTCCTGGTATTTCCTGTATCTGTTTGAAAATTTTTTCGGTGTATAAATTAAATAGGCAGGGGGACAGCACACAACCTTGTCTGACACCTCTTTTTATGTCTATGTATGGTGAATAATTCCTTCCCGATCTTACTGTGGCAGTTTGCTCCCAATAAAGGTTACTGAGTATTCTTATATCTTTTCCATCAATACCTATGTCTTTGAGGCATTCAATTATTTTCTCATGATGGATTCTGTCAAAAGCCTTCTTATAGTCAATGAAGCACATATACATACTTTTTTGGACCTCTGTATATTTTTCTGCTAATCTTCTTAGGCAAAATATTGCCTCTCTTGTTCCACTGTTCCGTCTAAAACCAAACTGTTCTTCTTGGATTTCGCTGTCTACTTTACTTTTTATTCTTTCCTGTATGATTTTGAGCAGTATCTTAATTGCATGACTCATCAGGCTGATTGTTCTGAAGTCTGAACATTCTGTTGCATTTGGTTTTTTGGGCAATGTTATAAAAACTGATGTCTTCATAACAGACTGTCTTCAACAGTCATAGATACTATAAAATACCATCCTTATACATTATATAGTCATAGGTTATATTCAGGTTGGAGTTATATATAGTCCTAACAAGGACTGTTTGGTTATATTTCAGATTGGAGTTATATGAGCCCTAAAAAGGACTGATAGGTTATATTTCAGGTCGGAGTTCTCGGGGGTTTGATACATTCCGTGACCGAGTCCCGAAAAACAGGGCTTATGCCTAATTTTATTCTGTCTGCTGTCATCTTGGGGGAACAAGGTGGCGTATACGTCGTGTAATTTAATCTGTCCTGTCTCAGAGTCTGTTGAACGTTGATAGGCTGGGCATATTTGTATCTCGACATAGTGTATTAACAAATAAGTGGGTTTACACACACTTTTTACGACAATATATATATATATATATATATATATATATATATATATATATATATATATATATATATATATATATATATATATATATATATATATATATATATATGTGGTGAAGTGGGATGTTATAAATATTTATAGGGGACTTAGTGTACTGACTGAGATCAGCTGTGAAGGTATATATATATCTAATAAGAGTAGTGTATTATATATCACCTTACTTGCTACCACATATCTATATATCTCAGTCAGAATTATTCTGGAATAGTGTGATGACTACGTTATGTGTCTAGGGTATGTGTATGATGAAGTGTAAGTCACAACAACAGACAGATAAACAATTTAATTTAATCCACTACTCTTAACAACACTGTGACACTCACATACATATAACACTCTATGAGAATATCTTAAAGAAGTCACTCGTAACTTTTCAAATAACAATATGTATTCATTACTGGCATGAATGAATATGTGTCCTGATTCAACTACAAGGGAACCAGGAATCACAATCAATTTAAATTACAAGTTAGGTACAGAATGTATTTAATATGAATATTGTAGTGACATATATTATTACAAATGTTCTATGTGTGTCAGTTGTGTAGTAGTAAAATGAGGTAATACTGGTTTTGTTTTGTTCAAGCTCTGTTGGTATTTGTCATCATGACTTCAATAGTTTGTCTTTAGGGACTAGTATTGGAGATGTTCACAGTTCCTGATTTTAAGACAAGTAAATTCCCCTCTTAATGTTAATTTTACAAAGTCAGTTCAAGATGAGGGGACATAATGTTGAGCTCAGCTGGCCAAGTTAGCTTATCTGGCGTGATGGCGGCAGGAAAGGACTCCTCTGCTCGAATTCTCCTCTGGGCTCTGGAGACACCTCACTGATAGCTAAAAGGACCAAGGAGTATGCTGTCCGACACTGGATTCAGCAAAGCTCTGACTAGGTGCTGCTCAGTACCATCAAGACCACTGTCCCTGAAATCAAGAAGGATGTACCTTCTACTTCATAACTAACTTAAACTCTCTTGTTACACTGATCACAACACAGCACAAACATTGAGTTCAGAGCATTAGGCCAACTGTCAGCTTCATTTGAAATACTTTATTCCAGTATTACCCTTCTTAATGGTTACTACGCCTCTGCAATTCCAGCATTATTTCTTTCTATTCAATCATCCAGGTGTCAGTGTACTGTTTGGCCATTCCATGCCGTTTTACTTCTCTCCGACACCCTCTGTTCAGGCTGGAGCATTACAGGCTTTACCTCACGTTGGCCACTGAACTACACATATATATACAGGCATAAATCAACAATTCACATTCAATTTTCATTAAAAGATATTGAATGGTTCAAGCTTACCACAATTCATACGAATAAACACAGATACGTTGATTAGCAATGAATTCTGGCACAAACTGGCACAAATTCCCATCTGCTTATCTTCCAGGCTTTTATTTAGCCAAATATAAGCTGGCTTCAACGCACTGATGCTTTATCAATCTTATTTAAACAAGTGGTTTCGAACTAACGCTCCCAAGTGTGTATATCAGCGAGTCTGACCAATGAGCCCCGTTTCGACAAGTGTTTGAAAAAATGTTACCTTTCCCCGTTTCCCCTAACAACCAAGATAGTATTTATAGCCCGACCAATCGTGGTTAGGCTTTCATTTGTTGCGCTCCAATCAATTTGGAGTTTACATGGTAGGCTATTTCTGTAACGTAAATTTTTTTCAAACACGTTAAAAAAAAATCTTATGAGCAGAAATGATTTTATGCTGTCAGGCACCCCCAATATTTTATTTTGGGTATAATTTATTAATTCCTGGACTATTTGCGTAACGTTTTACATATTATTTGTCAGCAAGCCCTAAGGAACCCAAAAATACAAATTTAAAGGAGCTACGTGGCTGCGTTCAAAATATGCAATTTCTTCTACCTCCTGTTTCGAAGATGTGCTGTCTGGGTACTGTTATGTTTTCAACCGTAAACCCATCTAATGTTATCTTTTCTAATAAGAGTTTTTTTATGATTTATAAACCTAACTCTGGGAAAGGGTAGTGTATTTTATCACTGTCCGTCTGAAAAAAAATTAGTGCATGTAGACTTACACGCGTGATGGCAGCATTTGTGTATCGCGCGACGCGTGTTGCATGCGTTCCTGATTTTCAGCCCTCCCCTCTCTCTTTATCCTTTTGTCCATCTGTTCGTTCGTTTTGGTAACGCAGTATAATTAATGTTAGGATTAATTTAGGTCATTACGCAGTACGTCTCAATGTTTTTCTTAGAAATGCAGCACACGTTTCATTGAAGAAGGCGGGTAATAATACAGTAAGCTTTTATATCAACGTGAAAGCGTTACAATTTGCAGACGAAGCAGAAAACAAGGGGGATTTCGAGTACATTCTTTGTGACAGCACTGTTATTTTCCCATTGCTCTTCTCTTTATTAATTTTATTTGTTAGGCTTTATATTTACCTAATAATTTATATATGTGGATTAGAATATTTCACGACACCTCCCCCTCTTAAAACAGACATTATATGTCAGTCCTTTATTCTATATACACATAGAGAAATTTATTATTATTTCTGGGGTTTACGGTGATTCTCATCACACGGATGGCGGCTTAAAAAATCCGCTCCCAAATTGGTTTTTCCAGATATATACTCAATGCTAAAATTATATGGAGCCAGAAGTAAAGACCATCGGAGTAACCTAGAGTTCTCATGCTTAGCCTGTGCTAGAAACGATAAAGGTTTGTGATCTGTTTGCAACTTAAATGCCTTCCCATATAGATAAATATTGAATTTCTTTATTGCCCATATTACTGCAAGACATTCTTTTTCGCTAGTTGAGTAGTTGATTTCAGCTTTATTCAACTTTCTGCTAGCATATGCCACTGGGCTTAATTCCCCATCCAATGCATCTGATTTCTGTAGTAGAGTTGCACCTAACCCAATATTACTTGCATCCGTCCTTACTATGAATTCTTGACTTAAGTCAGGTAATTTCAAAATGGGTTTACTTGTGAGCTTTTCCTTCAATTCTTGGTAAGTCATTTCACATTGTGGTGTCCATGTAATGCGATCTGGAAGTCCTTTACGTGTCAATTCAGTTAACGGTGCACATATGGAATTAAAGTTCTTGATATACTTCTGGTAGAAACCACATAATGAGACAAAGGATCTCACGTCCTTCTTGGTTTGTGGTCTCGGGGCTTTCTGTAGTTTTTCTAAATTCTTTGGGTCAGGGGTCATATTTCCCTGATAAACTGTGTGTCCCAAAAATTCCAATTCTTTACATCCAACGCAACATTTGGTTGGACGGGCTGTTAAATTTGCCTCCCTAAGTCGATCAAACAGCATGTTCAGAGAGTCAATGTGTTCCTCAAATGTTTCTGTTGCTATAAGGATATCATCCATAAAATTTGTTATACAGGGATTATTCAGAGGATCCAATAATTTTCTCATCATTCTAGAGAAGACACTAGGCGCATTCTTCAATCCAAATGGCAATCTATTAAACTCATAGTGTCCTTCTGAGGTACTAAAAGCTAGGTAGGGTCTAACCTCAGGCTTTACTGGAATCTGATAGTATCCTTTACTCAGATCCACTTTTGAGAAATATTTAGCTTTATTTAGTCTGGCAAACAGCTGATTTGTATCCGGCAATGGATCCACCTGTCCTTCTGTAATAGCATTCAGTCTCCTGTAATCTATACAGAGTCTATGTTCTCCAGAGGGCTTCCTTAAGAGTACAACACCGGAACTATACGAAGACTCACTGTGCGAAATAATTCCTTCCTTCAACAGATAGTCTATCTCTTCCTTCAAAGCTTTCTCCTTAGCAAACGGAATCGAATATGGTTTCATACAGACAGGTGTGGGGTCTATCAGTTTCATATCATATTCCAATAGGTTTGTATGCCCTGGTCGGTCTGTTAACACCTCTGCATGATTATTTAGAACCTGTTGCACTCTCTCTTTCTGAGTTTTCGTTAAATGTGTACTGATTTTCACCTGTGCTGCTGTCTCACAGGGGTGTAATGGATATTCAAATGATGAAAGTGGTTCCTTTTTCATCTCCATGGCGATGGACAAGGTCAACAAGTGTGTCTCTTCCTGATGTTCTCTTTCCAAATATTTCTTCAGGAGATTCACATGATAGATTTTTTCTTTCCCCTTCTTATCTATCTTATAATTTGTTCTAGACACCTTCTCTAAAACTGTATATGGACCCTGCCATCCAATTTGTAACTTATTCTGACTCCCAGGCAAAAGAAGCAGTACTTTCTCTCCCACAGCCAAATTTCTGTCTTTCGCCTTCCTGTTATAATAGGCAGCATGTTTCTTCCTGGCTTGTTTCAAATTTTCATTGGCAAGTTTCCAGCCAGTTTTCAACCGAGTGGTCAGCTCATTCACATATTGGTATGAAGATGTAATGTTTTCCTCTGCCTTTTCATCAGTCCACGTTCTTAACAAAGCTTCAAGTGGACCTTTTATTGGCCTTCCAAACAATAATGTTGCCGGGGCCATACCGGTTGAACTATGGGGTACCTCCCGATAAGCAAAGAGGGCGGCGTGCAGGTACTGGTCCCATGTATCTGGTTTTTCGTGTGCCAACTTTCTCAGGATCGACATCAATGTGCCGTTAAATCTTTCCACTTGGCCGTTCCCTTGGGGATGATACACACTACAATGGAAGTGTTTGGCCTGGAAGATCCTGAAAACTTCTTCAGTTAGTTTCCCCTTGAACTGAGAGCCATTATCAGTCAAGATTTGATTGGGAAAGCCTAACCTTGTGAAAATTGTGAGCAATGCCTCTGCCACATGTTTTGAATCAATCGATGACAGGGCTACTGCCTCTCCCCACATAGAACAAGTGTCCACCAGAGTCAGAATGTAGCTGTTCCTTCTCTTGGTTCGGGTGAGAGGTCCCACAAGATCCACGGCAACTCTCTCAAAGGGTGTTCCCACTATGGGCATTTCCCCCAGAGTTGCTGGTGCAGTCCAATGTTTAGGTGCTACTCGTTGGCACTCTGGACAGGATTTTACATATCGTTTGATATCTTCAGTTATTCCTGGCCAGAAATAGTGACAAGCTATTCGCTGTCCTGTTGCGCTGATTCCCATATGACCACTGAAGGGAATCGCATGCCCTAGTTCCAACACTTTAGTCCTATATGAAGTGGGAAGGACCAGCTGTCCGTGACCATTGGATTCAGATCCAGCCTTCCTATATATCAATTTGTTCTTCATATAAAACTCTCCCTTGCCTGGAGGTGTATGAGATTTGGGCAACTTCTTGAAACATGGCTTGAGTGTTTTGTCCTCAGCCTGTGCCTTCCTCATCTCATCTGGGTGAGTATTTATGGGATTATCCTCCTCCTTCTTTGTCTGTGATCTGGTCTGCACTGTTGCCAATATCACAGGTCTCTTGGGATTCCCCAAGAAGACATATCTACACCCCAATATTAGAGGGTAGATTGGCTCATTTATCACTGCTGCTTTTATGATTCCTTCCACATATCGCGTTTTCACTTTTATTCGGGCGACGGGAAGTGTCATGGTAGCTACATCCTTGGTTGCAGTTTGAATCTCCACTGTTTCTGTGGTGTATTGATCGGCCTGCACCAGGTGAGAACTCACAACGGAATCGTAATCTAAACCGGTATCATATAAACATCTTATAGTGACACCATTACAGATGACATCTTCACACACTGGGGGGTGGTATGGTTCCTGTAATTCTTCAGGTTTGCCCTTCTTTTCCTTTTTCCCCGATGTCATAGCAGCAAAATGAGGAGGTTTCCTTCTACAATGGTCAGTGTCATGATTGTTCATCTTACAATTTTTACACCACCTTTTTCCTTGGTTGAAAGATTTTCTTTCATCATATTTCCTTTCATCGAATTGTGGGAATTTATTTTTATTTTCATACCGTGGCCTATCAAATTGGTGCTTACCTTTATTTTGATCCTTAGGATCAAATTTATTAAAGTTCTGTGGTGCCCTAAAGTTATCCACCTGTTTCTTTTTATTACCTGTTACCTCTGCTTGAGCTGCTTGATACCTTTCAGCAACATTTAGCAACTCACCCAGCCTCTCTGCACCTTGTTCCATGAGAAACTTTCTCAGGTCTGGAGCCATGGACTCTCTTAGTTGCTCTATAAGGACCATTTCCTTAAGATCTTGGGTTTTCCCCAGATAAGTCCATTTCTCCAAGTATGTCTCTATTCGTGCAGAGAACTGGTGATAGGTTTCACCTGACAGTAGTTTAGCATTCCTAAATTTTTTCCTGTAAAACTCTGCATTCTTTTCATACCTTAACAAAAGAGCCTGCTTTAGCATGTCATAATTTTCCTGATCACCTCTGCTCATTTTTGCAAAAACTTCATAAGCTGCCCCACGAAGTCCCTGAGATAACTTTAAGCTCCACCTTTCTCTCTCTAACCCATACGTGGTAGCTAATAGCTCATACCTATTCAGGTAGCTCTCTATATCATCGTCTTTCTCAACAAAATGATCTAAATGAAAATTCATAGCTGAGGTTGAGGCTCCTTGAGTAACCGTAGCATCAGAGGCAAAGGGACTGGCACCATTTTCAGGAGCATGGCCTTGAAACTCAAACTCCCTTAGTCGTAACTCATGTTCCCTTTGTAATCTTTTCTCCTCCTTTTCTGCTTCCCTCTCTGCAGCTAATTTCCTGTCTTCTCTTTCTGCAGTCAATCTTCTTTCTTCTGCTTCCAATTTCTTAGCCTCAGCCTCAATCTGCAACCTCTTAGTCTCAGCCTCAGCTTCAAACTGTAACTTCTTAGTCTCAGCCTCAGCTTCAAATTGTAACTTCTTAATTTCCCTGTCAGCCTCTAACTTTCTTTCGGCTTCAAACCTTCTTTCTTCGCGTTCAATAAATTTGTCACATTCCGTAGTAACATAGGCAACCATAACTTGCCCATCTAATCCTAACTCTTTTGCAGTCTGAACAGCAGCAGATCGAAACTTGGCCAGGTCCGCCATTGTCTATCATGTAAATTTCTACAATGTCTAACCAACAATTCAAATTCTAAATATATATATAATGGACAACACAGGCACCGTGAGCTCAACCTTATTTTATTCCACCCAAGGATACCTTTTAATTCTTATATTCCCTGAAGTGAATTACCCCCAATATTTTTAATAGGGAAAGATTCAAAATCCCAAGAGCGAGACCCCAATATATGTGGTGAAGTGGGATGTTATAAATATTTATAGGGGACTTAGTGTACTGACTGAGATCAGCTGTGAAGGTATATATATATCTAATAAGAGTAGTGTATTATATATCACCTTACTTGCTACCACATATCTATATATCTCAGTCAGAATTATTCTGGAATAGTGTGATGACTACGTTATGTGTCTAGGGTATGTGTATGATGAAGTGTAAGTCACAACAACAGACAGATAAACAATTTAATTTAATCCACTACTCTTAACAACACTGTGACACTCACATACATATAACACTCTATGAGAATATCTTAAAGAAGTCACTCGTAACTTTTCAAATAACAATATGTATTCATTACTGGCATGAATGAATATGTGTCCTGATTCAACTACAAGGGAACCAGGAATCACAATCAATTTAAATTACAAGTTATGTACAGAATGTATTTAATATGAATATTGTAGTGACATATATTATTACAAATGTTCTATGTGTGTCAGTTGTGTAGTAGTAAAATGAGGTAATACTGGTTTTGTTTTGTTCAAGCTCTGTTGGTATTTGTCATCATGACTTCAATAGTTTGTCTTTAGGGACTAGTATTGGAGATGTTCACAGTTCCTGATTTTAAGACAAGTAAATTCCCCTCTTAATGTTAATTTTACAAAGTCAGTTCAAGATGAGGGGACATAATGTTGAGCTCAGCTGGCCAAGTTAGCTTATCTGGCGTGATGGCGGCAGGAAAGGACTCCTCTGCTCGAATTCTCCTCTGGGCTCTGGAGACACCTCACTGATAGCTAAAAGGACCAAGGAGTATGCTGTCCGACACTGGATTCAGCAAAGCTCTGACTAGGTGCTGCTCAGTACCATCAAGACCACTGTCCCTGAAATCAAGAAGGATGTACCTTCTACTTCATAACTAACTTAAACTCTCTTGTTACACTGATCACAACACAGCACAAACATTGAGTTCAGAGCATTAGGCCAACTGTCAGCTTCATTTGAAATACTTTATTCCAGTATTACCCTTCTTAATGGTTACTACGCCTCTGCAATTCCAGCATTATTTCTTTCTATTCAATCATCCAGGTGTCAGTGTACTGTTTGGCCATTCCATGCCGTTTTACTTCTCTCCGACACCCTCTGTTCAGGCTGGAGCATTACAGGCTTTACCTCACGTTGGCCACTGAACTACACATATATATACAGGCATAAATCAACAATTCACATTCAATTTTCATTAAAAGATATTGAATGGTTCAAGCTTACCACAATTCATACGAATAAACACAGATACGTTGATTAGCAATGAATTCTGGCACAAACTGGCACAAATTCCCATCTGCTTATCTTCCAGGCTTTTATTTAGCCAAATATAAGCTGGCTTCAACGCACTGATGCTTTATCAATCTTATTTAAACAAGTGGTTTCGAACTAACGCTCCCAAGTGTGTATATCAGCGAGTCTGACCAATGAGCCCCGTTTCGACAAGTGTTTGAAAAAAATGTTACCTTTCCCCGTTTCCCCTAACAACCAAGATAGTATTTATAGCCCGACCAATCGTGGTTAGGCTTTCATTTGTTGCGCTCCAATCAATTTGGAGTTTACATGGTAGGCTATTTCTGTAACGTAAATTTTTTTCAAACACGTTAAAAAAAAATCTTATGAGCAGAAATGATTTTATGCTGTCAGGCACCCCCAATATTTTATTTTGGGTATAATTTATT